>JAQFVV010012393.1:4223170-4823170 GCA_028023455.1 Epiperipatus broadwayi | reverse complement strand
TATTTGGGACATGTTTCGACTTTGTTCTACCTTTTTTTTTTTTTGGTTGACTAAATTGTTTTTCTTCTTATTATTAAATCAAAAGTAACTTTTGTGTTGTTGGGGGTTCAGAAATTGTTTTGAAATCCCCACACCCATCCTCGGATCAATAATTGTAACATAAAGTCAATAATTTTACTTTTTTTAAACAACTTTTTTTCACTTTTTACTTTTATTTATATTTTGTTTGAATTAGCCTTTTTTTTGGCTTCTACAATAAACAGCTTTTTGGGGGACTTTTGTACTGTTATTACTAACAAAAAGTAAACAAAAATAGTCATTTATTTGAACCCCACTTGTTTTAACCCTGATGAAAAAATATAATGCAATTATTTGGGTATTATTTCGAATTTATTCAATCTTTTTTTTTTTTTTGGGTTGACCAAATTGTTTTTCTTCTTTTATTTTTCTACGATAAAAATTAAGCTTTTGTGTTTTTTTGGGGATAAAAATTTGTTTTAAAACACCCACCCCACACTCGGAAAAATAATTGTAACAAAAAGTCAATAATTTCTTTTTGTTTCCAACAACTTTTTCTCACTTTTTACTTTTATTTGTATTTCATTTGAATTACCTTTTTTTTTGACTTTCTACAATAAACTGTTTTGGGGGGGATTACGTTCTTTGTTATTATTAACAAAAAGTCAACAAAAATAGTTATTTATTTTAACCCCACTGCAAAAAATATAATCCAAATACTTGTCATTTTCTAATGAAATTAAAAAAAAAAAAAAAAACACAAACTTTGAACTTTTTGAACTTATTTATTATTTTATTGCTGTAATAAAAAGTGTACATTATGTGCCCAAAAAAAGTACATAATCTCACATACTTTCTGTACTCGGCAATTCTGAAAAGTTTAAAAATTGTACATTCTTCTCAGACCTTTTATTGGTCTCGTATATTTTCCACAATGAAACATGACTTAGCATGTGAGCTTTGTCGAAGCATGTTCAAACATACAATTTGCCAATTTTTTACATATTAACATTTTTTTAGGGAAGGGTGGGGACCATATGACAATTATTAGTAATTAAAAACATTATTTAAATATAAATGACATTACACTATTACGGAGACTTGAAAAGTTGTACTGACTTGAAATTCAAACACTCTCAAGCGATACGGTAATCAGCTATGAATAGAACAAATACACGTAAATAGTTTCAAAGCACAAAACAGGCCAGTAATATTTTTGTGCAATGTCATGTAAAGGGGCCTGCCTAAATTGGTTAATACAATATTAAATGTTGTATTAACTGTAAGGCCTGGCCACAGAAATGGCATTTTTAGGTATTTTGACACATAAACAATGCCCCAAGCAGCCGTGCCCAGATTTCAGATGATTACCCTTTAAAATCTTATAGTCAGAAAGGGGCATTAGTTCATTCGTTTCAAAGATTCTGTAATCTGATAAGACACACCACAAAACATACATTATTCAATGTAAAAAAAAAGTTATGTTTTAGTCAAGTTATATCAGCACTTACTCATCTATCTCAAGACAAATATAAATTTTCTGCATTAATTATATAAACAGTAGTTAATTGAAAAATTATAAGTGAGGAGTTCATTATATTTTTCTCCAAAAATAATTCAAGAATTATAGTTTTTTAAAAAAATTTGGATTGAGAAGACTTCATAGAGATAATAGATTTTTTTTTTTTTATTAATTATATTTAGCAAATAATTTTTATACAAGTAAGTGAGTCATCCATGTGAAGAATGACATTTATTTGTTTGGCTGTGACTATAATATTAATACTGTATATAATACTTTTTAATATGACTAAAAAAAGATAAGAATAAGTAGCACTGTCATTAATAATTTGCAACATTCAATAGAATATTTAATAAAATTATTTAAAATCATAGTAACACTATTGGAAAAAGGAATCTCATGGTTTAATAACAGCATGGATGTCTGCTTTCCCCACATTTATTCAAATACATATCAAATAAAGTTAAACAGAAATTTGTTTCAGTATCTGGCTTATAACCTATCTAGCTAATTGTGTAACATTGGTCAATAAATGAGTATGAATCTATTTTTAATACATAGTCAAATATAAATGGAAAATTGCTAAAACATTTTATCATCAGAATTCAACAAAACTCAGTATTTTTTCTCATTTAATTCTTTATGGTAGGCTGTTGCTGAGGTCTTTTCCTATGGTGGATTATGTAATGGCTATTTTATCCCCTTTTCTTCTTACAAATATGGATAGTTAATTGCTGAATTAAATTTTTTCCTCAGCATTTATATTTTAAACATGGCATTTTCATTTCCCTTTATTATATCCTTCAAATAAAATAATATAAGTAATTCATCTTACTAATGTTTCAAATATTTATGGAAATGTGTTTTCACATAACACAGGAATAAATTCATACTAACATATTATTTCTAGTAATAAGGTGATAATTCTTGCATTTAGCTCCAATCAAATTACATAAACAATGAGAGCTTTATTTTATTATGCAAACCATGGTTTTAAAAATAATTTTGAAACATTATGTGCAGTTTATACTTTCAAAAAAAATACATAAAATATTAATGTCTATTTATTACATTAATTCATTATTTATATCATAAATGAAACAAATTTAATTTTAAAACTAACCAAAAAGAAAGATAATTTTATATATTTTCAAAAATAATAATAATAATAATAATAATAATAATAATAATAATAATAATAATAATAATAATAATAATAATAATAATAATAATAATAATAATAATAATAATAATAATAATAATAATAATAATAATAATAATAATAAAGAATGCGCATGCGCGTGTATGCCTAAGTCATCAAGAACGAAGGTCTTATTAATAATCTTTTTTTTCCCATATTCTAATCGTTTTCACACTTAAAAACTGTGATATATATCTGTGATAGATAAAGACAACGATGGCTGATTACTGAACAGTTGTTTTTCTAGCAAAAAGTAAGTAATACGGTCGTTCATAACAAAAAATAATTCTAACGTCATAAACAAACATGGCGTCGCGTCAAGAAGTAAACGACGTAAATTGCACTCAAACAAACAGCGATAAAATGAAAACTGCGACTATCGCAAAAACATACGCAAACGTAACAAAAATAAACCAGCAGCTTCACAGCATCGAAAATAGTCCAGCATTAACACAGACAGCAAGATTTAGGAAGGTAAATCAAGCCGACATAAATAATTTAAACCTCGTGGAAAACAATAATGAAGAGCCCTCCCCAACGATATGGAATCAAGATGAACTGCAAGAAATAAACATTAATTTCAACAGTACCATCCCAAAAAAATTATTCGCAACTTTCCAAAAATTTTTTTCACCGAGATCATTAGGGTTAGCTGTCACTGATAGGAATTTAACACTCTATAAATTCCCCAGAGAGCTTCTTTATGAGGAGCTGACAGCAACAGCATTGTGGGATACAGTCTCTAGTATTGGAGAGCATCCAAACTCGCGATACATTGCAATTCAGTTTTTCGATGAACATCAGCGTGCAAGATTTCAAACTAAAGTAAAAACTTTAGGAAGCTACGCGCTAATAATAGTCGATCAAAGCTTGCAAAACTATTCTAACGGAATAATTAAAAACACTTACTTCGGATATACCATTCAGGATTTTCAAAAATTAATACAGTCATTTACAAAGCTATTTATATAAAACAAATCTACTTATCCGACACCCCCATACCGGTTTTCAGCAACAACTTTCAGTTCAAAATAAAGCTGAATGACAATGTAAACCCGGAGGATATTCCAACACAAATAATTGACCAGAATGCAATACTGACTATTCACATAAAAGGATTAAGGCCGAGATGTTTTGCGTGCGGTGAAACCGGACACTTAGCAATCGATTGCAACACCAAAATCAACCAGAAAAACCAACCGAGCTCTGAAGATCAACCAACAGAAGCTCACCAACCAGAATCAAACAGTACAAAACAGATAACGAAAACAACTAATAAACAAGAAAAAATTAATAAAAAAACCACAGATCAACAGCAATTGAATAATAAAAAAACTGCACACACGTTGCCAGCACCTGAAATTCTGGATTTATCAACAAAATCAACCAATAGAATTCAAACCCCTACTAATAAAAAAACAGAAAGTCAACAACCTCAAGATGCTCCAATGGAAAAAATAGCGCACAATCTAAGTCAGCCTACCAAAAATACTGACGAAAAAGAGATAATAAAAGAACAAATAAACTCACACAGTAATAGTGATCAAGAAAAAATATATATAACACACCAAACACCCAATATTAAAAATAATACAACAATGGAAATTATGGAAGCTATCACCCCAAATATGCCTCAAATCACCAAAGCTGACACAGAACAAAGAAGAAGACCAGGCCGCCCACCAAAGAAAAATAGAGGGCCCAAAAAAATCAAAACAGAATCCAACCTTAGCCTTTCTGATCACAACAATACAACTACAGTGGAAACAGATGAAGATCTGGAAATGAAATATGAGAATGAATGGGAAAAAACACCAGATCAACCCTAATATTTAAATCTCAACCAAAAAACATATAATGAAAATAAAAATTGTGGCAATCAATGTCAGGAGTTTGAACTCAACCTCAAAAATTAATAAGTTAAAACATTGGATCAAGGATATACAACCACACTTGCTTGGTATACTTGAGACAAAAATTTATGCTGGATCACAAACTGACCCAGCCAAACATTTAAATACAGAAGGTTTCTGTGCATGCTCCAGAGACTCTTCCTCTCCCTCAGCTGGAACTGGACTCATAATTGCTAGAAATTGCCCATTCACAACGTTCAAAATAATTCACATTGACATGAACTTATTAATTGCAACCTTCAACCAAAAAAGCATAACAATAAATCTTGTTTTTGTATATATGCCTTTACAGGATAAAAAAATAGATACCATAATTGCAAACATTAATTCAAGGTTAGCTACAACTTCAAACCCAACCATCTTAATTGGAGATTTTAATTTAAAATATCAGGAATTTACCCAACGTTGGCTTCACAGAATAAACATACCACTAATGAGTGGCCAAGGTTTTTTGCCAGATAATGCCATCTCTTTCCACAATAATCGCTTCTCTTCACTTATTGATCTGTGCTTTTATTCTCCAATGCTTCACCACTTTATTGAAATAAAACTAACTCCCTCAACTTTTTCCGATCACTCAGCTCAAATAGTCACAATTGACTGTGCCCAAATTCAAATATCACCCTTTCCACTTACAAGAACAATAAGAGTTTTACTCCCAGAAACAACCCCTGAATTTCTGTTTTCTGAGACCTACATAATGCTAAACAAAATCAAAGATATGACTTTGAACCCGGTCCAGAAATATCTAGCATTTATGGGAATGTTGTCCTTTAACATTAACCATATAACAAAAAAACAACCTCCACCATCAAGACTTTTGTCTCTGGCAGATCAGTTACACCAGAGAATAATCATGATTAACCCATCACACTGCACCCAGCAGTATATAATCAAGCTTACCCATGCATACAATAAAGCATGTGAAGAACTCAAAAGCTATCTGAAGATAAAGAAAAGCAAGGTATGCCTAACCAGGCCACACACTTGGACAAGAGATTATATAAGATGGGCGCTGGGGAACCAACCAGATGTAAAAGTGCCAATGGCACTATATACAAATAGTGGAACATATGCAGGACACAATATGATTATGCCAATTTTTGAATATTTTAAAGAAAAATTACAAGAAAGACAACCATATAAAATACCACATAATCTGTTTGGCCCACCAGAGACAAAAACCCCATTCACAAAAGATCTCTTCACAACAAAACTAAATACTATTCGAAACCCTTGCCATCCAGGTAGTCCTGGAGTTCCATTGTTTGTATTAAAGCATCTAAGTAAATTCACAACAGAATATTTGTGTCAGTTAGCAAACCATCTAGCACAACAAATTCAACCCATGGAGGGTGTCTATCCAATAGCCATAGTACCCTATAATAAAAAGAAAGCAATTATTCCACCTATTACAGACCTCAAACCAATATCTATGGGACCTTTGCCAATCAAAATTCTGGAGAAAATTATTAAAGATGAAATTGAACCGTATATAATGCCACTTATCTCCGAAGCACAATATGCAAAGAAAAACTCTTCAACAACAGAAGCAGCTTTATTCTTCAAAGCAATTCTAGCAACAGTAAAACAGCGGAAAAAATACAGACCCTTTGTTGTGCAGCTTGACATAGAAGCTGCATTTGACTCAGTCAATATATACACACTTCTAAAAATGCTAAAAGACACAGAAATTCCTAGAACACATCTATATATAATTGCTAACCTGCTTCTGAACAGAGAGATCCATATAACTTTAAATGGAAGAAACTCACCATCTTTCACACCCACCAAATCTATATCCCAAGGATCCCCTCTTAGTTCACTATTGTTTATATTTTACATCAATCCCCTTATTAAAAGCATACAAAATGCATTTACTGGGATCGAGATACCAGACACAACATAGCGCACTACTTGCATCGCCTATATGGATGATGTTACCATATTCCTAACATCAAAAAAACAAATACCGCAACTCCAAAAGATATTACAAGAATATTCACAAAAATATGAATTATCATTTAATCCAGCAAAAACCACAGCCTGGTCTCTATACACTGGTAAACCCTGTACATCAATTTACAAATCAAAACCAAACTCTTTCCTTGAGTTCCCATTTCATATGGGAATTACAGGAATGAGATGTCATATCCAAAATAAACTTAAAGAAGAAGCCACAAAAATTATAAACTCCTTGTCCAAGGCATATCTTTCACTATATTCCAAAGTACAGTTAATTAACCAGATTATCACAACCAAATAACTTACTATGTACCGGTTATTTCATTCTCAAAGGGGTTCATTTCAAAAATTAAAACCATATATAATAAACTACTTTGGGCCAGAAAAACAGTAGCAATTTCCATAAAAAAACTTAGCCAACCTCTAATTAAAAATGGACTTGGCTTGCACAACATCAATGTTTTTCATATACAGAAGTTAAGGAACTCAATAATCACAATACTTGCCAAATACCCCAAAATTAACCACTTGCTAGAAGTTACTCCAACAGATAGACCCACCTCCAAAAGGTTCCTTTTTCACCAACATTATATACCAATGCAAAACCACAGACAAGATTCCAGAACAGTATTTGCATAAGTATTCATACTGGGATATTTATGGTTTAATAAACAGAGAAGCAGATACTAATGTTATACAACATATGCTAGGAATTAACAACAAGAGACTACTCAAGGAATATAAAAAATGAGCTCTAGAGCCCAAATACTTTGATTTTATCATGAAAATCAATCTCATTGCCTTGCCAACAACCCACTTTCTATATCATAAAAAAATGTATATATCTATTGACCCCTTCTGTGGACTCTGCCATCGAGCAGAAGAGACACTGGACCACTTTATTTATCAATGTGTAGCACTTAACCAAACATGACAGATGATATGTATCACCTACAGAAAACTGGGTACAATCATTAATCACATAATAGCTGCTTTTCAGGGAAGATCAATACCTAGCATTAGGGCAGCCACATTTGTTCTATATGCGTATTGGTGCACCCGATGTACTTTCTTAATTGGCAATAACACCAGACAACACCCAGCTACATTTAGCAACAAACTGCTACACATTCGAAATAGAGATAAAATAATAACCAACCCCCACTTATATGCAGCAACATGGTCATTGTTAAAACAACCATCAATGCTGTGAATGCTGCAAAGAAAAACTATCATACAACTAACATTCAAAGTGATATGCGGACAAAACTGAATAACCTCCTCAAACTTTAGAACTCTGATTATTTTTGCTTGTTTAATTTTTATATTGTTATAGTCCATTAACCACAAAGTGTAACCACTAAATTCATTTATATGTGTTTACCCTAATATTATTCATTGTATGTTAAATTTCAAATTTTTCTAGATGTAAACTTATGTAAACCATTGAGATCAATAAAGCCTTTATTGAAACGTAATAATAATAATAATAATAATAATAATAATAATAATAATAATAATGATGATGATGATGATGATGATGATGATGATAGTGATAATGATGATGTTGTTATCATCATCAATTCACATAAGCATTTACTTAATACCATGCTTTTTTTAATATTATACTTCCTACTTAAATTGACAAATTCATTTGTTAAAGAAGATTCTTCAGATCTTAAAATATATATATTAGTATGTTTAATAAAGCATAATAATGAATCTTTTTTATGCTTGTGTAATATCGTGCAATTTCTTTATTAAACTTCTTTAAAGTGACATTTTCAACTATTCAAAAAGTTTTCTCAGAAATTAAATATACATAAATATTTTTTAAATGTTTTCTGTAAAGCAAAATAAATTCTGAAGAAGATTACTAAAACAGTTGAAACTGTCACTTTAAATAAAAAGTTTAATGAAGAAATTGTATGATATTAAATATACATGTTGGAGATATTCTGCAAAGCTTGTTAAGAGCTTATTTTACAAGTTCTATATATAACATAAATATACATGTGAAATTATTTATTATTATTTATATTTAATAACATTTTTATAAAATGTTTTAAAATTCTGAATTAAACTTATTTGAAATATAGGCAGATCTCTACATATGCAAATCTGACATAAGTAAATCTAGACTTATATAAATAATGCTAAGATACACCAATTGCAAATATATATATATATTGGAAAATGAAACAGTCAAATAAAGATAGTTCTGTGGGTTAACATCCCTTGTGAAATATTGCATCTCTTATTTTTATTTGTTATAAACTCTTTTTATATTTTTTGCTTTATGAATAACACTAAATTATTCATTAACTTATCTAAAATTCACAGTATGCAAAAATTCATGGAACAGTTCAATTATACAAATAAGAGGTGATCATTTTTCACTTTGGTGACATTAAAGTTCCAAGAATAGAAATACTTGTTTAATCACTCACCTCTTACAACTCTTCAAACAACTAATCGTACAATTAATATTTTTTATCTCATTTTCTTTCAAATTTTTTTGCATATATTTATATTATTTAAAGTTTGGATTATGCTTTAAAATTATTTTTAAATGAATTAGATGATTGTGATATAATTTCCTAGTAAGTGGGTCTAATAAAATGAATATTTACAATAATTAATTATTATGCACCATATAGTTTATACAGTGGTAGAAAGGTGGCTCTGGAGTTGGCTCAGATCCGTACATTTCTGGTTGTCGAAATTTTTAACCCGAGTAACAAAGCATTTGATCACTGTTTTACTAAATATTATAACTATAACCTACTGCAAATATCATTTCTCTAAAATATATTTCTTGTGATTTAATTACTATATATTTTAACTCCCCCCCCCCCCCAAAAAAAAAAAAATTGAAAATTTGCTTTTCAAATAAGTTATCCGAAAATAATAAAAGATTAAAATAAATTCAGTGCAGTTGTTTTTCATCTCCAGCATTTTGAAGTAAATGTGGAAAAAAAACTAAAAACGATTTATAGCAATAAGAATATATATATTTAATTCTACAGACTGATACAATTCAATTTTACATTATTTCAATTACCATAGTTTTAAAACTATTACAAGTGATAAATTTTTATCAGATATGTAAAAAAAAATTAAAATAGTTATTTTTAATGCTAATATAAGATTTTTCATAAATTTTAGTTTATAAAAATTGATTTCAATTTTTTTCTTTTATTGTTTAAATGTTATTAAAATAATGTACGCAAATGTTTGCTCTGATTTCCATAGCAACTAAAGAAAGAGTAAAGTATTTTTAACGTATATTTTTTGCACAGTAACACTTCTCTCTCATATCAATGGCATTTAATTTTCCAAGACATAACATGGATATTGAAATACACAAATAGTAGCAAATTGTACATGAAATGCATTTTCACACACACACACAAATATAGAGATTGAGTGTACATTCTGTGCATACATGATAAGAATTTATGATGCATGAGGATTGTTAATTAAAAGATTAAAATATAGAAAATTTAAAATTAAAAAAATGATTAATTTTTGTTTTATTTATTTAATTTTTGTAAAATCATGGATAAGTAAAATTGTAGATATGGAAATCATGAAAACAGAAAGTTACTCTATTTAAGTGGCAAAAAAGGGAGAGAGAGTGGACAATTATTTTGTATTTGAGTTATAATTAACCAAAATTATTTCAAAGTTTTTTATTCTTTATTGATAAATAACCAGTAAAAATGTTAATTTTCAAAAATTTCATGAAAATTTTGAAAATCAATGGAATTACTATTTTGAAATAGATATAGCATGTTTTTGTTTTATTGGATGCATTAATTATATATGTATTAGATTTGGATGGGTGTTTATATATGATTTTGAATTAGAAATCTTCACAGAGGTTACTCCAGTCTATTCTAATATTAACATGAATCTGCTTTCAAATCTTGAAAAAATATCCCTCATATTTTTCAATGGTATATTTTGAAACTTACAATTCTGAAAGAAATTATTATTATTTAGATCTCGAATTCTCCAAAAATAATAAAATGCGTCTAACATTATAATGTAATACAATATTTTCAGAACTTAGACTAATATTCTACTTTCTTTTGCTTTATTAATATTTTCAAAAATCATATGTTGAATGCCATTAGAAAATTTTAGAGTTAACATTACTTGAATGTTTTAAAAACTTGGAAAAATTAAGTGGAAGTTGTAATAAACTCATCCTAACTCAGCTTAAGCTTACTCTCAAATAATGAACTTGTCCTTATCTAAATTATTTTCAAGTTGCACTAAAACTGACTACTAGAACAGAAGTAGTAAGGAAGAAATAGCCATTGGCATAAACAGGTCAATTGGAAAGTTAGTTCAGTGGATCTGAGCTTTTCCAATAAAAATCAGGAATCTCCCTATATATATATATATAGGTTCACTGGGGAGAGAAATTAGACAACTGTAAAGATTAATGACAATATTACATTATCTACAATACTGTAGGCTATAGTAAGGCAAGCCCAGACGTGGAGTTGGAAACTTCTAGCTATTGTCATCCCATATGTGCACAGAAAGCAAGCTACTCTTGGCTGAAAGTGTCAGATCTCAACAGGGAAGCCACTGCATTCAATAAATGTTAGCTGTACTGCTAACAGCTAAATTCATATAATTTTCATATTATGTATGATAAATATATTTGTACTGGTTGTTTTTTGAATAGAAAGCAATATAGAACTCAATCATGAACACATCAAATATGAAAGTGAAAAAGCTAAGCTAAAGTTTCAAATTCTTGAGAAGACGTAAATTGCATTCAGTTTAAAGAATACCACATTGAAATCTATAATAAATTTATTTTTTGAAACATGATATGATTATGCTCTGGAAATTTTTTTTAGGATTGCATTTCAGTGATATATAATATTTGTTTACAGTTGAGGAATAGCTGGTCATTATGAGGAATATGTGGTAGAGGCACAGGATTAGTCTCAGTCATGGTATGGCGCTTGATGTAGAAATGTAAATTGAAAGTTAAACATTGTTAAATATTTAACAAGCTACATTAATTTTTTCATCATTGATAGTCTCCCAAAAAGTATGTTCATGAGAAAGAATCTTAATACCATGATATGATAAACTATTCTTTCAGAAGTCTCTATGAATATTTATGAATCTTTAATAAACTACAAATTTGTTCTATTATATTTTATTAACTGGTGAAAAAATAGCTGAGGTATATGATTTTCCTTTCCTTCACTAACTTCAAGAATGTATTTTCCCCTCCTAGTATTATTTTTACAACTACTTTTCAGATATATGAACCTGAAATCACACATGATGCTTCATATATAACATATAAATATAATAAAATATTCATCTTAAGTAAATTTTTAAAATAAATAAAACTATATATAAAACATTACTAATTTTATCATTATCTTTCTTTCAGCGAATGTATAACAAAGAGTATATTTAGTTATATAAGCTGAAGTTTTCATCTACTTCTTAATCCTATATAAAATTATGATGGAAAAAAAATTGGTATATCTTCCCAATATGTTTTTTTTTTAATACTCTATGTGTGACTAAGAATTGTCTTTATTTTGAGTAATATTATTCTCTGACTCTTCTTCGGGTGTTGCTGGCCTGACCAGTGACAATATAAACATATGAGTTCTAAAATTAAATATTTGATAATCTAAAGGTGTAAGTTCAATTCCTATTCTAATATTGTCACTGGTCAGGCCAGCAACACTTGAAGAAGAGTGGAGAATTATAATACTTGAAATGTTAGCTTTATTTCTTGCAAATATTACTTCAAGATATAGAAATGACTATTTCCATTGAGACTTAATGTTATTGTAGCAAATCTTTTTTGATAATTCAGTTATTGATAAATTATATTAGAATTCTAAAGAATTTGATAATTCACTGAATAAATACATTATTCTATTATATATATTTCAATCTCAGAATTACATATTTCTTCAAGTAAATTCGTTTTAACAATACAACAATTTAGACAAAATAAATTTCTATTAAACTAAGAATTAATAAGTGTTACCAAGTTCGTATTAATGGCTGAACAGAATTTGATTGTCTGGTTGTAAAACATACAGAAATGATCTAAAGTAATATTTTATGGTTTGCATAATTATTAAACTTCATAATCAATCTATAAAAAGGCTTAAAAATCTTAAGAAAAAACTTCTTTTAGTAATTCAAAATTAATACAGATATAATTTGTAAAAAATAAATCAAAAATCAAATGAAAAAAGGGCAAAAAGTTAGAAGTATGATAATAAAAAAGTAAAATGCTTCTCATGGCAGATAGTTAAAAGAGAGGAACTTAGAATTCACTATAAACTAAAAACATGTTTTTTAATAGATGAAAATAATTGTATTTAACTATAGTACCCCAATTACAAATACAAACTTAATAGTTATGAACCTTTACGTAATCATTAACTATTCTAATCATCAATCCAAGAAGTAATACAGTGAAGCCGCAACATCTGCTAATTGAATTTTATGCTATTCACAAAAAAAAAAAAAAACCATAATGTGTAAATTGATTAGAAAGATTACATTTTATAAGTCTACCTTATATTTATTAATGTTGTAGTATTCCTTTTTTAATCTTGCAAAGCTCCAAGTAATCTCACAGTCTTAAGTCTTTCAATTTACCATATCATGTGAATTCATTTAGGTGAATTCATTACCCCTTCCACACAAGTTTATAATTTCATTTAAAATGGCTTTTAGTCTTGAAACTAATAGTCAAGGCTAAGAGAATCCATGAAGTTTTTTGTTGAAGAATAAAATGAAAATTGTTGATTTAACAGTAACATGTTCCATTATATATAAACATAGCCATGCTATATAAATTTTGCTGTTTTGGGTATTACTATAGTGAATTGCTATATCTTTTTTGCTATTTTGGCCCTTTTTATAACCTTAATTACCATACACAGCATGCATGGGAATATATGAAGATTTCTTATTTAAAAAATTAACTAATTAAGTTACTAGATATTTAGAATGTCATATATGAATACCAGAAATGACAAGTTGTAATTCAGAACAGAAACTTTTAGTGCTCACATCCATTAATCTACTAATGAGTTAAACTATACAGGATTAAAAATAATCAAACAGTTAATCACTTAATATGTCATACAATATACAAAACTTAGAAGTGTGTTAGTTTAAGATATATAAGTCTTCCCCATGCAATCTTCACATTGATAACGAAAAACATGCTTCTATCTCTCATCAAATGGAAACAGCATTGTAGTATTGTTATGATCAACTAAATGTGAATAAGTAAAATAAAATAACATTCAGAGATATTATTATGCTTCTTTCCAATTAATCATCTTTGATGAGACTTTCAGAACAAGGAATTCTTTCATTTGCTTTTTTGATAATTGTCTGACAAATATACTAGCCAAATTTATTTTACATCTTTTATACTGTTATATTTTTTAAAAAACTGCAGAGAATTATCATGTGATAAGATATGCAAGTTTTATGGTTCTATGATGAAATTATTCTGCATGTGAATTATTCTTGCTTTTCAAAAACAACACTTATTCTTTTTTTTTTTTAATATTATGCCTAGTCAGACATTTTCTGTGAGATAAAGAAAGCATGATTTCTTAACTTCTGGACCAACTGATGATTGCTGGTTTAGCATGAAATACGTATATTGATGATTATTTATCTTTTCAACATATATGTGTTCAAGTGTATCCTGTTATGAGATAGTGTGGGGAATGGTGAGTCTGTGCTCATATACCCTATATATTACATATATAAACACAGGTATATAATAAGCCTGTGTGTGTCAGTTATTACATAGTAGAGATGTCTGCCCATCCCTTGTATATGTATTAAATGGATTATGTCCTGAACATGAGGGGTCAGATTGACCTTAGGTCAACATGGGTGTGACAAAAATCTCGGCCTCAGGGTGGCCTTTGAGCATTCCATCATCAGATTTTCAATTGGATTGACAGTTGAAGAGTTGGAGTGTGGAGTAGATTGAAGCCTGTCCATTAAAGATGAGGATTGGCTATCTTAATATATATATATATATGAGCACTTATAGCATATATGTGTGATGGTAATCTGGCCCAACTGATGATTGCTGGTTTAGCATGAAATATGTATATTGGTGATTATTTATCTTTTCAACATATATGTGTTCAAGTGTATCAGGGTTATGAGATAGTGTGGAGAGTAGTGAGTCATGTGAAAGTCTGTGCTCATATACCCTATATATTACATATATAAACACAGGTATATAATAAGCCTGTGGGGGTCAGTTAACTTCTACATAGTATACACATGCCATTTTATTTTAAATATTAAAAGAACATGAGCACATGATGTAACTTTTATGACAATTGTTGGAAGTGACAGTTATGACAGTAAATACTACTGCGAACTCAACTTGTGCTCTTAAGAGGAACTTTTTTACCTAAAACTATTGTAAGTCTAATCTCATCCTTCCATCTTTTATTAATTCACAAATATATTTTTATAAATTTTTCTGGATATGCTAATTATTAGTCAAAGAATTCAATTGTGACTTTTAAAATTAACTATTTAAAACGTATAAAATTTCAGTAATTTTGCAGACTAGCTTTCTTCCAGTATATTATGCCCTCCCATTTTGTCACTATTGTCGCTACAGCCAGTAAAATATCCCCTTTTGCCAAGCGTTGGTGGCCGAGTGGTCAGCACAGCTGCCTTACAAGCAGTTGTCCCGGGTTCACTTCCCGGCCGATGCTTTAACACATGAAAAAAAATTCCCTTTTGTGTAAACATATTTTATAAACCATCTGCATTGATGTGTGTGTTTATGTGTGAGTATATAAATATTTCATTAGCATACACTTTTTTATGATAGTTGTCATGTTCGAGTCATGTAACAATCATACGATATTCTATAAGTTTTATATGTCTATTTACAGTAATCTCTTGTATCCACTATCATTTAGCTTCTAACTTTATAATGGATTATAGTGTACCCTATATAATATATGTTTAATTTTTTTTCTCTCATATGTCATAGCGTCGGCCGGAACACGAACCCACAAACATCTGCAACCAACTACTTGCTTGCAAGGTGGCTGCGATGATCTCCCGGCTAACAATGCTTGACATATATGTTTAATATTTGTATATGGACTTATGATACAATTTAACTTTTAAAAGGTACACATTTAGACATCAACAAAATAAATAACAAAAAATATAAAATTGAAAAGATAACACAGTAATGCATCTAATGAAAAAAGAGGCAGGCAATATGACTGTCTGAATTTACACTAAGTTATTAAGATGGAGAAGTGACCAATTATAAGATGAATCATGACAACACTCATTTAGATTCATATACATGAAAAAGTTATAAATTACGATTTGTGAATTTTTAATTCTTTTTTTTTTAAATATTTTTGTAACTGTAGGTTACTTCAATGCCATGGAAATTAAGTCCATGCATGTAAGGAAATATTATATATATATATATATATCATAATAAATTATGTTTAAAACCATGACATGATATTATCATGCCTGTCTTAATGTAAAAACTAATGTATTAACAGTTTTTTTTTTCTAAAATTAGAATATACATCTATGGCTTAGTTGTGCTATGTTATTGTACTATGTTTGCTGCATAAAAATGTGTGTTTATAATCCTAGTAAAACCAATGAACCAATAATTTGCATTAGCAAAATATACTTTATTTGTTTTTTTTGCAATATAATTCTGATTTGCAACAATAGGTTTAACTGACAAATCTTTATTTTATACATACATTCACATTTTAAAAATTATAATTTTTATATTAAATGAATAATCCTTATTGTTTTCTTTTTAATATAACAGTATTGTTTTGTATTTAAAACTTATCATATATATGTTATTTAATGTAAATAACACCATTTTTGGATTAATAATATTCTCCATGAATGATCTAATAAAAAAAACGTATAGAATAAAAAAAACAATCGTTTATACTTCGTGTTAAAGTTGTTATAAATTTTATCCTTGAAAAAGAACCTTGGAATTGTCTATTTGTGAAAAGAGTATAACTTTATTTGTTTAAACTATTGACTTTTTTTTAACTATTCAATTATTCACAAACATTGTAAAATAATATGCCAAAATTCCAAGGAAAGATATGGTTTTATTAGTCTGTGTAACATACATTGGACAATCATTAACTATGTGACTCATAGTTTGTGTTTGGTACCAAGTACATTAAATGAGGTAAAACGTAATGGACACAGTTTGTTATTATAGGTTTACAGTTAGATTTACATGATGAAATATGACTTATTCTGGCAGGTAAAACTAATAATTGATTCTCCACTTTTGTTTTTCTTTAAGTATAAAAATTTTAGATTTATAAAATTTTGGCTTTTTGTAAAATATCACTCAATAAAATATTACTATTTTATTTGTATATGTTGTAAGTGTATTTACACTATCAAAAATTATGTATTACAATAATTAATTTTCACTATTCCAACTTTTAAACTATATTATACGCAATAATTAATGTATATATGCATTTTATTAAAAATATTTCTTGATAAAAATTGCTGAGTATAATATTGTTAGTATTTTCAGTCATATTCTTAGTTTATTTTCATGGTCACATCACTCAGATTATCTAATCCCATATGATTTACCACAGTCATGAGGTAAATAAGTTTACAAACTAAAGTTTCCAGGCTAGAAGCTTAATTTATCATTTTCAGTGCACAAACATCACATGACCTCTAGAGCAACTAATTATTGTAGATTTTCTTATTTGCACACTCAAATCTACTTTTCTACGGGGGTTTTCACATGTTACTCCTTCAGATATCAAAAGTTGCTTAGTCTGCTGGATTTGATCTTCCCAGAAATTATTGGACTCTCCTCATCAGATTCCGGGCAATACAAGGTCATTGCATTTTATACCAACAAACAAACCACAAGCCATATTAGTTAATAGTGTTGAATATCTGTGAGTACAGTCGCAGGATTGAAGAACTTAATAAAGCCGCCAGTGAATCTATCCTGGAGTCTCTAAAGGTTTCTTTGTAAAATTTTGTTAATAATTAAGCTATCTTTAATAAAAAATTCAAATGCTAAATTAATAAGAGAAAAATTTCAGCTATCGTATATTTGCTTTATAATAATAATTCTTTGAGAAGATTTATTTAGGTCCTAAATTGCTATAGTATTTTTCAATTTTATATTTAAGATTTTATTATTACAGCCTAAATAAATTGAATTAAATATTATAGCTTTACTTTTTAATATTACTTCTTACTGTTATTTAAGAACTATTAATTTGATAATGTGTTTTTAAAATTTTTTATCTCTCTCTCTCTCTCTCTTTCATTTTTTTTTTTAATGTAATCAATTTCTGAAATGATAGATATCAAAATTTGTTTTAAAAATACTCCGACAGATGGCAGAACATGTTAAAGAGTTTTTTTTCCTGTCAAGGAAAAACTGACTCCATAAAAAATCACTTTGCATCACATTACACTTTTAAATAAAAAGTTTATAAATGTTGAGAAAAAGATTAAATACAAAGACTTTTACAATAATATAACAGAATATTGATTATTTAAACATCAATCATTCAAACTATCAATCATAAGAAGCACTACTACCCACCCAACTTTCAATAATGCACTGGTTCTACTTTCACCACTAAACAGACATTCATTTCCATATATCTATTCAAAGGAAAATGCACTAAGATGTTGATCTGATAATAAATGTATAGTCAAAAAGTGGTTACGATTGTTATAAAAAAAAATTTAAATAGTAACAAAATATATAAATATTGCATAAAGTCAAAATTTCTTTTTAATTAATACTGCATTTTAATTATTAAATAGTTTGAACTTAAAATCCTTCCTGTACAAAAACAAAATTAATTTCTTTTTTAAAAATAAAGCATTCTTTATATTGCTGAAATGTTTTATAAAACAAGTATTACTTGAAATTCTGGATGCTTATCAGTAATTTTAAATGTTAAAGAACATGGTCATCTTAAAAGACTAACCTTTTTGTTTGATTTCAGATATTAACTAGAGTGGCACTTCCTGTTCCACTTTGTTCATTCCTATTCCAGACTGATGTTACTTTAGCAATAATCATTCATTCAGTTCATCTTTCTCATGGTTAACAATAATTTATAAAAAACAGTAAATTTATATTTTAATTTTCATTTTTATTGATAAGTGTCAGGTCGATTAGTTAAATCAATTTGCCTTTTGCATATAGCAATAGAAACTTTTCAGTGTGTTTGGCAAAAATTGACAGATACGTTTTAATTTGAAAGTTTATTTCTATATTGTAAATATATTTTTGTATATGCCTGGGTCTCGTTTTATGAGGTAGCTAGGTTCCACAGAAAACCTGCATTAAAAAAAATTGCACAAAAATAGACTTGACTTACCTTGAAAAATGGGGAATAGAGTCTGTAATTTTCAGAATTCGCATAAAAGCAACAAAGAAAAATTACTTTAAAATTTGCATTAAAAAAATAAGCAATTAAAGTATGACTAATAAAAAATTTCAAATATTTGGAAAAAATTAATACAAGACAATTTTTTTTATACTTTTTTTATTACTACAGTATTTAATTTTACATTTTTCATACATATTTTAATCATTACCGCTAGCGTTCATTTGTAAACTGGTAAGAAATCAGACTCAATGTGACATGATGTATTGTAGCTTCTCCTTAAACAAAGTCAAGAATCTCTCAGCAATTATGCCCAGAGAAACCTGTTAGCCACTTTATTTTTATTTGTGATGTGATGTACAACTAACGTCACTTTCTGTCTTATGCTGTGTTAATGGTTTTCTGTTTCTATATTGATATCTAATAAATATAGTGAAATGTGAAAGATATTAAGAAGAAACATGAATCACATAACTTCAAAATCGCATTAAAATAATCTGCATAAAACGAGACCCAAGTGTACTTTAATAGTATTTTTATTAATGAAAATAAAATATGTGTAATTTTTATATGTATTATGTTTCTAAGAATTCAAACAACACAAGTATAAAAAAGGCAATGTTAGCTGAAGATTTGAATTTTTTTTATTTTTCAATATAAGTTAAAGCAGTACTATGTTAAAGTTAGGTTTAGGGTTGAGGTCGAGTTTCATCACAGCAGATCTATTACTAAAGTAACTATTTTAAATTTGATATAAGGGTTTTTCAAACTAAAAGTTACTTATATAAAATATTAAAATCAACATTTTAAGCTTTATCTTTATTACATTTAAATTCTATAAAATGATTAATAATTTTCTAGTTACTTTTCTGGATGAATGAAAGGTGAGATGTTTTCCTTTCAAATTTTCAACTTTTTGAAATTGATTGAACTATGTTAAAAAAATCGTGAAGAGATTAGAACAATTCATTCTTTCATCTAATAAATGTATAAAAGTACTATTTGTAATATTTAAAAATTATATACATATTACACTTTTCATTTTTGTAAAATTATGAAAATAAAAATATAATTGCAATTATCTCATGATTTCACTCAACTTTACTAAAATAATTACTGGTCAGATGAATCAGATTAATGTATGCATTAGGTTACTAATGGCTAAAAATTAATTTCTATGTGCTCATTTCTTGAGTAAAGAAAGAAAGAATATTTAAAATTACAATTTTAAGCATTTTCAGTTTAATAAAGTTTAAAAAATATTTGTATGGTTAGTTTCTTAGGACAAGAAGTAATCTTCAGGATCTCAATGTCCATTCATCTGATCAAACTAAGATTGAAAATTTTCAGCCCTATTCTACTATTGTCTGAACTCTCCAGGATGTCTAAAAGTGAATATAAAGATAAAACTCTCAGTTCATCATATGTAATAAAATGTCCACATCATTAACTTATAAGAATATTTATTTATCATAAAGAGAGATTCTCAGGAGATCATGTAACATTAAGCACTTGAGGAACAGAATGAACACTACATTCAGACATCATCAAATGGATTTTTTTTTTCATCAGCTAGAATCAATCAAGCAAATGCTAGCTCTTGAGCCTGCAATTATCACAAATGAGCTAAGTGCTCTGGGAAAAGAGTTATTACATTCTTATTTGAGTAATATTTTAATAACAAATTAGAAACAAAAATAAAAAGCTTAATTAATGCAGAGTAAACAGTTAACTCATGTACATATGTATGTGTTTTCATATAAATGTGATTACATCAATATAAATTGATAATAATAATTAAACGTTTTTACTGCTTAGGAGTTCAGAAGAAGTTTGAATACTGGAAGTGGCAGATCTGGGTTTGAACATGGATTTTAAGCTCCAGAATCTGCAACTCTATTTTCCCATTAAACCACAAGAGGCAATAATAATATAATAGAAATTTTTAAGCTATATACAATATTCTCTGCCAATCTATAGAATCTAATAGAAAATATAAATATGATTATTAATTCATAAATGTTCTATAAAATAGAGCACTGAAGAATTAATTTGAAAATTTATTATAGATATTTAGTATATTAAAACTATTTACAACAAGTTTTGTATTGAAGTGTAGTCAAAAAAATCAGGTTATTCAAACATTTGCTAAATAAAGATAACAATCAGCATTGGCCCTTAGAAACTTTTTGGGGATAATAGTTGCATAAAATAAGAAATATTTTGTATACAATATGCATTTAAATCTACATCAATTAGTTCCAAACCATGCCATGATTGCTCACATTTATATAAAGCACATTTTTATCGTAAATATATATAGAAACAGATAATTTCAACATGTATATAGTATGAATAGACCCATATTACAATTTCATTTTTTAATTATATATGTTAAACCTTTAGATGTCTATTTTTTTTATTCTTTCATCAAGAAATTGTGCAAAATGTGTTTTTTTCAACATACAGTAGGCCATGAACTATGATATATATTGTTCCAAACTCTCCCTGCATACAATGAAAATATTGTATAATAGAGTGCATATTATTTACTATAAGTATACAATACAGTACATTTCAGCATGCATATGTATAAAAAACAAATGCTTAATGTGTATAGTATGCATATATAAATTTAAAGTAGACAATATTTAAAACGAATAATATAGTAATGTAGTTATTAAAACAGAAAAAGGTCTCCATACAGCAGTGCCACTCAGTTCAAGCCAGAGTAATCAATGGATGCCTGAAGGCTTGTACATAAAATTCCTAGCTAGTGCCTACTCATCCAATATCCCAGACTAGTTTCTAGCTTGTGGCTTTCATCAGTGAGGAGCCTTGGATCTGAGAGAACTACACCTAGATCTTAGGATCTAATGCAACCATTCAAAAGCCACCTTTTATCTCTACTTAGCTATAAAACTATGAGTCTAAAATTGAAAACACAATATTTTCAATCCAAGCTCACTAGCTTATATAGTCATATAGGTCTGAACTCAGTTCAGTATCCATACAATTTGGTGTCCTTGTTTTTTTAATAACCATATGCATCATTATCCTATTAGGCAGGATTGGTATTAAACCACTAAACATCACATGATCATCATTTCTTATGCTTGTTCATAACTGTTATTAAAACAGGCAAAACTCTCCATACAGTAGTGCCACTCAGTGCAAGCCAGAATAATCAATGAATGCCAGAAGACTTGTACATAAAATCCCTATATAGTGCCTATTCATCCAATATCCCCAGACTAATTTCTAGCTTGTAGCTTTCATCAGTGAAGAGCCTTGTATCTGAGAGCTCTGTATTGAAGCAGTGGATATGGAAGCCAGATCCATGCTTCACAGCCTTACATAAACCAAGCGGTATTTTAAACCTGGTTTCTACTTGTATGAAAGTATTTAACAGAATTCTGCATTAAGCAGAAATATAAAGTGTTTTTGTTATCTGTTTATCGATCCTTGAAATTAGGTATTCAGGTAGAAATAATTTAGTAAAGTAAATGTAATCAAAAGAAACTGTGTTTCATAAAAATATTTTTTTGTTATAGTTTATAAAATAGGCATGTATGTGTGGTAAACATATATTATAAATTAATGCAGGTTCTGTTGAAACTAAAACTAACTTGAGAATATTATATTTTTATTTGTCTCATTCTTATATCGAAAAATATTTCATGTGATTTATTTTAGATAAGCCTTCCAACATTCCTTAATAAATTAAATTTAAATTAGAGTTTCCTTCGGGGCAATTAAGTATGGCCTCTTTAATAAAAAAAATGAAGTTAATGCAAGAATAGATTACAAAATCTTAAAGTTTGATTTTGGTAAAAATAAAATTGTTTTGAAACAAAGGAGAGTGGGGATTGGTCAAGATGTGAATAATACGAAACACAATAGACCGAGTTTTTGCTAAAAGGTATAAATAGTGGGGAAAACAAAAGAAAAATGGACATGTAATTTTTTTTTTGGAACGAAAAGAATGAGAGGTGATATGGTTGAACTATTTAATTTTTTGGATGAGACCATGTACGGTGGCTAGTTCTATCAGCTTTGCCTGCCATCCGGGCCTCTATCCAGCCAAATGCCGAAGATTGTAGTGTGATAAAGTGAAATGAACTGTTAAACTGTCTGTCCCACATGTGGTCAGTATTGGTATTTCATATAATAAGCATGCTACCTGTACAAATGAATTTCCAGTCGGCAAACCAATCAAGGCATCATGGGAATTGTACCATTGCAAAAACCAAAATCCGGTGCTGGTAACATTTTAAAATAACTCCTCATGAACTTTTACTTTTCCCTATTTTCTTAAATTTTCATGTGTTCTTATTAGCATTTAATTCTTTGACTCAATATAATGTAATTGTATAAATGGTAACTTTATGTATTATGCTATTTGTTGTTTGATCATTCTTTATAATTCCATGCTTACCTTCACTATTCCTCATTTCTTAAATCAAATCAGTATTAGATATTTCTCTTATTGTTCATGCGGTGTTGGTATTAATCTATAAGTATATTTTAAATGTTATATATTACTACTCATATAATATGACTGTTCGATAGTTAGCCAGTTCGATCTCCTCGATAAAGCTTAATCTATTCCTTTGTATGCTTGAAAGTTAAGTTTTATTTTCTTTAAAAAGAAAAAAAAAGGGGGGGGGGTAATTATAGATGTTTAAGTCGGGTATATGGTACGAGTTAGTTATTAAAAGCATGTGTAAGGATTTTATCCCGCCTTGCTTTATCGGGAAGATTTCTTACTTATTAAATGAGTTTCATTCAAACATATGGGTTACCATGTCTGTGGCAGGCTTGGGTTAAAATCTAACTGTCATCATTAGACATCAAATAACTGGCCATGTATTACTGCCGAGTCTGGATTTTGGGAAATCTTTTTAGTGTTGCCATTATTTCATTTAGTCTCGTATTAGCTTGGGGAAATTTCTTTTATGTATTCGTTTTCCGCTGGGAGATTGGCTGTAGTTGATTTGTTGTCATGTGTTAATTGCTCATCTACTGTGCTTACCTATGGATTTGTTAGAAAAAAAATCTTTTATTTGCCGGATTACCATGGCCGTCCAATTTAGATAAATGTTTCTCATTTTTCTAAGGATATGAAGGATTTACGTAAATGTTTAGCTAGCTAAGCTAGGCTGGCTGACATTTTATTTTTTTCTTTCACCTGAAATTTGTCTTTATGCATATGTGCATAATTATTTCTATTTTGCTCTTCTCCTTTGGGCTTTCATGTTCAACGTTATGCGAATTAAGGTTGGCTGATTTATTTTATCTCCAGGCATTAATATTCTTCTGCATTGATCACTCATTACCAATCACTTAGTCTTTGGCAATTGATGGCAAATCAATTCTTTTAAATTTCTATTAAATAAGTGTTTTGGAAAAATATCAGTATTTTAAATTAAGCTTTATACTTGTTTGTGCATCACTATTTTTGGATTGATTTCCTGGGGGCCGGACTCAAAGAAATATTATTATACAATTTTGTTAAGGTAGTAATAAATTACTGTAAAGTTCATTCAAGCTTGCTCATGCAAAATATGCTGTTAACTGTTTAAATGTTAAAGTGGGCTGATGTGGAAAACCTATATTTCATACTGCAAAAGTAGTACTTTACTGAATGATTTGATAATGTGTTATTTGTGGAATAGCAGAGAACAAAGCCTCCCTTTTATTAATATCTTTATTAAAGTATCTTTTATTAATATCAAAATAAAGATTAGTCCATTTTATTTATTAGTTGTAAACATGATATTTTGATGTTAATCTATTTGATAAATTTCCGATGATCCAAGTATCGCATATAGTCTTTCACACTGAACTGAGTTATGTATCATTACTTGAGTTAGGTTTAATGAAATAGTTTTAGTCGATTGTTTCTCCCTGAAGCTAGCGGGATGGGCGGAAAAATGTGGATCTGTGCATGTCTTGGACATATTGTTGATTCGTTGTTAGATTTGAAAGATGGATGAATAGGGCAGAGTACCTAGTATTCTTGATTTTAGATCTCGCATATGATTGGTCTCAAGGTATTTTCATCTACATTTTGAACCTGGTTAAATCAGCACACACATTTGACCGGCACAGTATAGAGAGTTTTGCCTGTTTTAATAACAGTTATGAGCAACCATAAGAAATGGTGATCGTGTGATGTTTAGTGGTTTAATGTAGTTATTAGTAATAAATTGAGAAAGTACATTTACATATGTATTTTCAGAATTGTGTGTGTGTTTAATAAATTCATTAAAAAATATTGTAATATAACTTGCTTCTTTATTTTTTTATATATGAAATGGACAAGAGAAATATTGGATTATTAATTTTCTGAAGCTTTTGATGTATCAGAATCAAGAAGCTGATGAAGAATCATTTTGTTTTGACATTTTTTTAAAAACTATTGTGATGGAAAGTTTTTTTTTTACCTTCTTAAGATATCAAACTCATCTGGCAAGGATTGTAATATTCTGGTGATTTTTTATATAAGAATGATGTTGTAATCCATCATGAGATCATTTTCCATAATTATATTCTTTAGAGTCTATGCAGCCATTCTTTATTTGGAATGAATTTTTTAGCATTGTGTGTTCCCAATTCTGGGTAAACATTCTATGCATTCTGATGCAATATAAGACCATCAACCATAATGATCTTATGATTTATATAATTCAGGCATAAATTTAAGGCTTTATCAGATTTGACCAAAAATTGTTCCTTACTTTGCTTACAATTTTAGCTATTTTAGGAGCACAAACAAGAAAAGCACAAATATGCTTCGCCCTTTTTATTATTTTTTTAATAGAAGATTCATTTTTTGACACAAGTAGCCCATTTCTGAATAAAATTTTGTTTCTTTTTTTTATTAAATCAAACAATTTTTATTTTCTCCTTTTATTAACTAAAGTACTTTATGATGTTTTTTTTTTAATTATCATTCAAGAATACGATATATTAAAGATATACTGTAGAAAATAAAACTTTTTGAAGAAAATAAATGTTAGGATTAATATCAGTACACAAGTTTTAATAAAAATACTGAACTGAACAGATGTAATATTTAAATTGCAAGGAAATTATGATCATGTTAATTCACATTTGAGAAAGTGATATTTAGCAAGAAAAAAAATGGCAACCACTATAACATGATTCATAAAATTTAATAAGCTTGCAAATTTCATTGTTTTTATTACCTATATGTTTAAATTTTTGTTTATTTACATTTGTTTTCATGCTCTCACTTCTAGATAATTAAGATTAGCTCATATAATTACATTTGAGTTCCGATAAATGGCCTCTCTTATTTTTTAAAATCTGTATCTTGTGTCTGGTGCAAGAGATTTCTTGCAGATAGAACACCATTGTTTAATGGTGCTTGTGAGGAAAGGATTATTATTTTCTATAGTTTGTTACAATCTAAAACACAGCACTTGTAAAATTTATCAAATATTACATAAACTAAGTATTTGTAAATATATATAAATATTTTATAGCTACTTTTGAATAAATATATTATAATAAATGTATCTATATTTAAAATGTATAATAATAATTTTAAAATAAATTACTTAAAACACTATTAATATTCTTATAACTTTAAATTAAAAAACCAACGTTTGCCTAATGTATTGTTATTTATTCGCTGCCTATAATATTAAATTGCATATAAAAACGATTTAAATTCAAATCTGAAGCTGGCATAGTTTAAAATATTATATCTATAATATTTTAAATAAAAATGGCTTACAAATTTAGCTCATTTTGAAGTTGATATCTGGAGTTCCTCTTGTATATTCTTTTTTTTTTTTTTTTCATCTATCTATAGAGTAAAAGTTTAACTAAAGTTTAAAAAATCATATACATATGATCAGAAAAATCTGAAGACTTAGTGAAATTTAGGTACTTTACTTTTTTGTCATGAGATTTGTAACTGTACTACTACAGAGGACTTGATTTTTCATATTAACATACTACTTTTCAATCATAACCAAATCGCTTATTTTGGCACATTGTGATGGCACTAAATTAATTTTTAATATAGAAAATCACAAAATTTTTGATTTTAAAAATTACTGTACAGAAAATTAAGATTCACTTGTTATTGAAAATACCCCTACCCACCAGATCACTTTACATACCACACCCCCATTGCATTGGCTACTCAACAGTGCAAAGGATACCTTACCAACTGATCTCCACTCTCAAGTCGTTTATGAAATTAGATGCCAGGAACCCACCTGCCCATCAATTTACTATAGGGAATCTTGGGCTAACCAAGGTTAGACCTAATACAGATACACATTCATATTTTTTGAACATTTTTCTACAACCAGTCATCATTTTATGCATTATCTGTTGACATAATGTGCATTGAATGCAATGACTTTAAGCAAAAAATTAAAGAGGCATGGCATATATCAAGTGACAAAAATTCCATCAATAGAAAAGAATCATGCATGCCCCTCTCAAAAAGGTGGCCTGTTCTCTCCTAATTAAAGCTCATATTTAAACTTTATATAAATGAGCAATAGCAACATATATACACCTACTCCCAATTTACAATTTATGCTACGTCTATGACTCGTAGGAGTCGAAAGTTGGCTAAACACATAAAACAAACTATAAGCAAGCTTTTCTCGATACGGTTATCGTATATTTATAATTACAATAATTTGAGTTAAAACGTATCAATTGTTTCTGGATTATACAAACAGAAGAAAATTTTTACAATACGTAGTTTTCACTTTTTTTTTTATTATGACTATTGAACAAACAGTGATTGACATTAAAAAAATGCTGTTTTTTTCTTTCATTTTGAAATTAAATTAATGGAAATAAATTTTTAACATACAATTGAAAGTTTTTTTGTTTTTATCTGTATATATTTTTATAGTTCCATAGCAGCAGATTTAAAAGTGATTTTAAAAAAAAAAAAGAAGAGTCTATCTATATTCATGTTATCTGTAAATAAATGCAGTCAAATATATTTAATTTTTTACTATTTAATTTATAATGTTAACATTCATTATGATTCAAATCTAAATATGGGCTTAAATTAAATCAAGAATTATCGATTAATTTAAGTACTTCATAGCTTAGACAAGGTATGGCAAACTTATGGTATGTGGTCGAGTGATGGCAATTAAGAAAATTTTGGTAGCATCATTTATATTTTATTAATACTACTTTCTAATAAGTATTCTGAAATTTTGTTTTGTGTGATGAGAAATTAATAAAAATTACTTTTTCTCACCATAAAGCACTCGTTTTATAATAGATGTCTCTTCCTCCACCTCTAATCACATATGCATTTATATTTGTGCTTGTGACCAATTTACTCTGCACATTTTCTTAGCAGAGTGCGAAAAAATACTAAATGCATTATTGATATGTAAGAATATCGTACATAATACAGAAACAGATACTATGGTATTGATGTATTTAAAGTAATTATATATATATATTGTAACGGGCAAGGGACGATCGAAAGCTCCATCTTCCCTTTCACTTAAAACATGTAATGGGGAATTCTTCTAATTCAAAAATCGTCCACTTTCCACTACCTCAAGCAGAGAGAAATACGGAAATAAACGAATCGATTTCCGTACCTGACCGAATCTGTCAGCTATACGGATATAGCTTCCAGACTATTTTTCCCGATCAGCTTTCTCCTGACTGCTGTAAGATATTACTGTTACAGCACTTGGCTAATTTATAAATTTTACGGGCTAAAACACTGCACCATCAACGTTTCACATGCTAATTTAATAACTAAAAAGGGAATATCAACATGAATAATAGTTTACCCCCTCCCCTCTCTAATGTTAAACTATTTTGGAGTGGCGAAGAACGAAGCGAGACAGATTTAGATAAATTAATACATTTTTTTAATAATAAAAATAATTAGGTTTGATAAAACAAAACACATAAGAAATATTAACATAAATTAAACATATTATATTTTGATAGTGCTATAAGGGAAAAATATTTGAAATACTAACAATAAATGAATACTTAAAATAACTAATTGAAATTCCTATAAATGCTTTCACATTTATAATCGTTAGACTCACTGTCTATCATAAGAGAATGTCATTATCATTCAGGAAAGGCATTTGGCCATTGTCTATTGAATTTAAGTGCAGTTATGACGATTTATAAAATAATATTCAAGTTACCTAGGGTTTAGTCTTTGAGTGTTCCTTCCGATGTGGTCGACCGTCACGTGGATTTTCTCCACTTCTTTAGGAGGGACGGTCGCCTATCATATTTGGCGGTATGTAGCTTCTTGGTTATTCAGGCACAGAGGACGAGGCATCACAAGCAGGGCAACTACAGGAATCCACAGGCAGGCGTTACTACAGGAGTTGTTACATTATAGCAGAACCATTGGTACAGACGGTCCGGATCGACCAGTGATCATGAAGGCCTTAGCCAGCCATAGTATGTGAGGCACTGATAGTAGATGTCATATTGGCTATTTATATCGATTGATTCTTGGAGCCGCAAAATTTCACCTTCTCGACTCGAAGTCTCAAGCTCTAATCTCTCTATAATCTCTCTAGCTTTCCACTTAACTTCCTTTTTAATTAAAACATTCCAATGGTCCTTTGTCCTTCGGATTCTTTGTTTCCACTTGTTGTTGACACCTTCTATGCTATGCCTTCGGCCATATTTAAACTTATTTTACATGATTTTATAGCACTATTTACATTTTACTTATTTCTTTATTTTCTTTAATTAATTACACAAATTTTTGTATATGTTTTTTTTCTCATTTACATTTAAATTTCGACGATCATTTATTTTTTATTTAAACTCATGCTTTAACTATACTCCATAAAACCCACATTTCGTTTATCGTCAAAGGTGTACTTTGAAACATAGATTCTTATCTTTTTGAACACATTAAATTTCTAGGTTTTTTTCTTTCCACGCTACCGAAGTTTTTCCTTTAAACTTTATTTCCCCCCAAATCATATTTACTACATGTTTTCTTTATGTTTCTTTTCTGCTTTAATTTTTCTAGCTTATGCTTTTAATATTATAATTTAATATTTTACTTTTCTCGAAATTCAGACTTTGAATAGCAAAAGATAACGATCTTGGTAACTCTAGTTCCCTCTCTTTTCCTTTGTTTTATTAATTTTCAACATTTCTTGATTTTGTTAACTTTTAAGCTCGTTTTTCTTTCTTTATTTATTTATTTATTTCCAACCCGAACATTTCTAAGTTTTGTATGTTTTACATTTACATGTGCGACCGCAGTATGTGCGATCATCACATTACACCATTCCCCCCTTTAAAATTTTTTTCCCGACAACAAAAAAATTTTAACCTTATGCATCGAAAGCTATATGCTCCCCCCTATTGTTCAAACTCTTTCCTTTTCTCCATTGCTACTATGATGTAGAGATGAGGTTACTCTATAGAGAGGCGACCAGGTAAATTATCCCTTCCTTTGCTGAACCAAGCAGTATAGCCAAACCAATTTAATCCTGACACTGCTATGCATGCGTTTCATTTCTGCCACTACTCGTATCTACAGGTTCGAATCCACAGGATATCTCTGTGATCCGATTAAACCTGTTCATACATCGCATTTCTGCAATAAGGAACCTCTAAGTGCCAACTCTGGCCACTATTATCGAGGTGGGTTGGGAGGCTGGCATCTTTCCGTCCAGCTCATCCATGAGCCCAGTATATTTCTGGAAGCTCTATATTCATATAAAGGGTTCTTTCCCCATAGATTGGTCTCTGGACCATTGACTCACGATATATGTGCTTAATACCTAACTGGAAATATTAATCCAGTGAGTCATTGAGAATGGGATCTCTGTCCCTGGGTTCTCTGTGATAAGATCTGGTGCACCGCAGAACACACACGCATGACAATGAAGAAGGCAAAACCAAATACTGCAACAGGATCAAGCTACAAATATCTGACCCTACATTCCATCAACCTCAATCTACGACCCCATCCTACTAATTAATTTATCCTTTATCATTTTCCTAAAGTCCCTTATACTGTCTAGCCATTTATTGGCTAGTCATATATTTTTTTTCATTAGCTTCTGTATTCCTATCCATTCTCCATGATTCGAGGTCCATTTCCATTTCCGAATTTGTCATCATCTAATTCTTTCTTTATTTGGGACTGCCCTTATGTTTTATCTGGCGGTTGTCTTCCTCAATTTACATCACCTCTGCCTCCTCTGGGATGCGGATGTTTATCCCTAAGTTCCTGGCCCTCTGTCCATTTGTATGGCCACTTCCATTCAATCTTACATCTACATTGTCTATCTTCCGGCCCTCTTGGGTTCCACTCCCTAGAATGTCCTCGGTTTTCAGTCCAATGTTCTTCCCCAGGATCCCAGTCATTTCTTATAACAGGTAGTTCTTTTATATCAGCATTAAGGCTGCTATAGGTTGTACTCCTTACACATTCTTCCACTCTTGTGTTTAACCTGGCTACTACTTTTGCCACTTGACCTAAACTCTCCTGCCCGCTCATCATCACCTTTTGACTATTATCTCTCACTACCTCCATCTCTTCATCTACCGGTCTTATCTCTCTTTCTGGCTGTCCTATATCCCTTTCCCAACCCAATTCTGCTAATTCTCTAACTTTATCCTCATCTGTTTCAGATTTCGCATATCCACACAGCCCTATACTCTGTTGTTCCTCCATCTCCATCTCTGGGTGACATCCAGCCCATGTATCATTAGGCTTTGGTTGCTGGATGATCTCATTTTTTACTTCTTCCTTGAATGCCGCCATTCTTTTCTGGCTATCGATTTCGACCTTGGTCATCCATTCTGCAATCCTTCTCTCCTGTCTGTCCACGTATTCTTCCATGAATTGCTGTTGATCGACCCTCATCTGCCTTAGCATATCCATGATATCACTCTTGCTTATTTTACCAGGTACTTTCACCTCTTTATCTTCACTCCCTTCTCTCACTTCCTTTTCTTGAAAATCCATTTTAGCTTGGGATCTCGTATTCATGAATAAAAATTTTATTTAACCCTTAATCTATGTTTCTAATACAGTTTACTAACTCTTCTGGCTATATTTATATAAAGAAATTTTTTCTATTGACTCTCTGTTTTCCTTTTTACTTTGATCAACGATTTAATATTTGTGATTTATTCAGTTAGCAGTTAGATCACTAGCCAACCCAAACATCTGTACTCCGGTTCCTATTCTTGTCTGCCTGCCCTAGACTTGCCCAACTGTCTGTCCACCTTTGTCCTCGATTTTCCCTGCTCATATACCTCTGATCCACTATAATTAATTCAATGATGCCTGTTTACATTCTTTCAACTTTAATTCATTACTTATATTTATTTCTATTTGTTGACGGTATATCTAAATAAAATTCATTTAACTGTGTTTCCAGACGCATGCACCTATGACATATATTTTTAATATTTCATTATAAACTTCAATTATTTTACGGTCGTTTTAAAACAAAGTCACACATACATTTTCTTCACTGGGATAATCTCTTTCGTTACCTATAAAACGTTTTTGTAAATTATATTCCTTTCACTACCTTGAAATTATACGTACATATTTCTTCAACTTAACAAATACATTCGAATATTTTTCATTAATCATTATAAATATTTTATTTCGGCTTGACTGAGACACAATATTTAGAATCATACACATATTTTTTTTTCAATTCACCGGTGATACGTGGCTATTTTAGAATATCTCATTTATGATTTAACCCTTACTGAACTGTTTTATTTCTTTTACTTTAACTACTTTATATTTTTCCGGTACACAAACATCACGATATCTATATTTTTGATCGCTATAGTTACAGCTAAATACGCTTCATTATTTTCCTATGAGACTATACACATTTATTTTTCTAACTTTAACCTACTGGAATATACGACTATTTAATAACATTTATACTTCGCGACTATTTCTTTTATTACTTAGCATTAAACTTTTATACAACTTTGTGTTATTCTTCTTTTTCTTCAAAACGATTTATATTATATGGCGGTAATCATTTGACATTATAATTTCTTTGTTCGTTATACTTGTTTAATTATTGCTTGAGATTATCTTTCACTATTCATTTCAATAACTTTCGTACTACTAAAAAAAATTTTCCCCCCTCGCTACTCTTTGTACACATTTGACGTGAAATGCTCGTATGGAGTATCATCAAAAAAAAAAAAACCTATCCCCTTCGTCTTCGCCTTTCGCCACTTTAACTTGCAACACTAAATTTATATGTTTAAATCCACATATATTAAACAATTTTTTATTTTAGAAAAATTTTATTACATTATAACTTATTTAACACGTGATTATTAAATGTGCAGAAGTTTCAGATCCCGGACTGGGCCCCCAAAATATGTAACGGGCACAGGACGATCGAAAGCTCCATCTTCCCTTTCATTTAAAACATGTAATGGGGAATTCTTCTAATTCAAAAATCGTCCACTTTCCGCTACCTCAAGCAGAGAGAAATACGGAAATAAACGAATCGATTTCCGTACCTGACCGAATCTGTCAGCTATACGGATATAGCTTCCAGACTATTTTTCCCGATCAGCTTTCTCCCGACTGCTGTAAGATATTACTGTTACAGCGCTTGGCTAATTTATAAATTTTACGGGCTAAAACACTGCACCATCAACGTTTCACATGCTAATTTAATAACTAAAAAGGGAATATCAACATGAATAATAGTTTACCTCCTCCCCTCTCTAATGTTAAACTATTTTGGAGTGGCGAAGAACGAGGCGAGACAGATTTAGATAAATTAATACATTTTTTTAATAATAAAAATAATTAGGTTTGATAAAACAAAACACATAAGAAATATTAACATAAATTAAACATATTATATTTTGATAGTGCTATAAGGGAAAAATATTTGAAATACTAACAATAAATGAATACTTAAAATAACTAATTGAAATTCCTATAAATGCTTTCACATTTATAATCGTTAGACTCACTGTCTATCATAAGAGAATGTCATTATCATTCAGGAAAGGCATTTGGCCATTGTCTATTGAATTTAAGTGCAGTTATGACGATTTATAAAATAATATTCAAGTTACCTAGGGTTTAGTCTTTGAGTTCCTTCCGATGTGGTCGACCGTCACGTGGATTTTCTCCACTTCTTTAGGAGGGACGGTCGCCTATCATATTTGGCGGTGTGTAGCTTTTTGGTTATTCAGGCACGGAGGACGAGGCATCACAAGCAGGGCAACTACAGGAATCCACAGGCAGGCGTTACTACAGGAGTTGTTACATTATAGCAGAACCATTGGTACAGACGGTCCGGATCGACCAGTGATCATGAAGGCCTTAGCCAGCCATAGTATGTAAGGCACCGATAGTAGATGTCATATTGGCTATTTATATCGATTGATTCTTGGAGCCGCAAAATTTCACCTTCTCGACTCGAAGTCTCAAGCTCTAATCTCTCTATAATCTCTCTAGCTTTCCACTTAACTTCCTTTTTAATTAAAACATTCCAATGGTCCTTTGTCCTTCGGATTCTTTGTTTCCACTTGTTGTTGACACCTTCTATGCTATACCTTCGGCCATATTTAAACTTATTTTACATGATTTTATAGCACTATTTACATTTTACTTATTTCTTTATTTTCTTTTAATTAATTACACAAATTTTAGTATATGTTTTTTTTCTCATTTACATTTAAATTTCGACGATCATTTATTTTTTATTTAAACTCATGCTTTAACTATACTCCATAAAACCCGCATTTCGTTTATCGTCAAAGGTGTACTTTGAAACATAGATTCTTATCTTTTTGAACACATTAAATTTCTAGGTTTTTTTCTTTCCACGCTACCGAAGTTTTTCCTTTAAACTTTATTTTCCCCAAAATCATATTTACTACATGTTTTCTTTATGTTTCTTTTCTGCTTTAATTTTTCTAGCTTATTCTTTTAATATTATAATTTAATATTTTACTTTTCTCGAAATTCAGACTTTGAATAGCAAAAGATCTTGGTAACTCTAGTTCCCTCTCTTTTCCTTTGTTTTATTAATTTTCAACATTTCTTGATTTTGTTAACTTTTAAGCTCATTTTTCTTTCTTTCTTTATTTATTTATTTCCAACCCGAACATTTCTAAGTTTTGTATGTTTTACATATACATGTATGAGCGCAGTATGTGCGATCATCACAATATATATATAATAAAGTTTTTGTATTTCTTCACCTGTTTCTTTTAATATATCAATTATAATTCCATCATTACCTGGAGGCTTTCCTTTCTTCATAAATTTAATTGCATGTCTCACTTCTTCATTTAAAATTCTGGACAATATGGAAGGTATAGTAGATATAGGAGATACTCGTTCTTTATTACTATACAATTCTTGATAGAAGTCTTCTACCCATTTCATGATGCCATCTCTCTTTTTAAAAATAATTCAATTTTTTTTTCTTATTGCAGATATAAATTTCCTACCAATACTGAAATGTTGTTTTACACTCTTGAGTTATATACCAAATGTCTAAATGATAAAGATGTACCAGGTGATTGGAAGAATGCAGTATTAATATTAATATTTCCAAAAAATGATAGAGAAGATATGAGAAATTACAGACCTATCAGCCTTTTATCAGTTTTCTACAAAATTTTTACCAAGATAATTACAGCTCATCTACAGAGAACATTGGATTTCCACCAACTAAGAGAACAAGCTGGATTTAAAAGTGGTTTTAGTACAGCAGATCATATCCATGTATTGAGAAAAGTTATAGAAAAGACAAATAAATATGAGTTGCCAATATGTTTTGGAGTTGTAGATTATGAAAAGGCATTTAATTCTATAAACATTTATTCAGTGATTAAAGCATTAGATCATTGAGGTATAGATCCAGGCTATTGTCATATTTTAAAGAATATTTATAAAAATGCAGCAGCAACAATTAGATTACATAACAATACTAGGAAAGTCAACAGTAATAAAGGTGTAAGACAGGGTGAATCAATATCTCCAAATCTTTATACAGCAGTGCTGCAAGAAATATTTTGTGGTTAAAATGGAAAGGTAAAGAAGTGAAAATAAATGGAGATTATTTAAGTCATTTAAATTTTGCAGATGATGTAGTTGTTTTTGTAAATAATGCTTTAGAGCTGCAGGAAATGTTTCAGGAGTTATCAGATGAAAGTAGAAAAGTAGGACTAAGGATACATGTTAAAAAGACTAAAGTAATGTTTAATGGATTTTTTCAAAATATGAAAATAAAGATTGATTATGATGAGTTAGGAGAAGTTAACAGTTACAAATATCTTGGTCAGATTATTAATTCAGATGGAAACATAATAGATGGAATTAATCGTAGAATTAAATTTGTATGGAGTGCTTTTGGTAGAAATAACTTGATACTAAAAGGAAATGTGCCTATGTGCTTAAAAAGGAAAGTTTTTAATAAATGTGTTTTACCAGTTCTTACTTATGGATCTGAGACTTGGACACTTAATAGAAGAGCAATACAGAGACTTCATATCACTCAAAAAATCATGGAGAGATGCATGTTGGGAGTAACAAGAAAAGATTGAAAATGCAATATATGGGTAAGAGAACAAATGGATGTTACTGACCTCATGGAAAAAATTAAAAGACTGAAGTGGGGTCAGGTTGGACATATTTCTAGAAGCGATGATAATAGATGGACAATTGAAATCTTAAACTGGATTCTAAGATATTGTAAAAGACCCAGAAAGAGACCACATGTGGGATGAATGGATGAATGAAATAAGAGAATATGCAGGGGTGATGTGGAGAAGAGAAGCTAAAGATTGGAGAAAATGGATTGAACTTGAAGAGACCTTCATCCTGCAGTGGATTGATAATGGTTGCTGTTGTTGATGATGATAATGATGATGATAAGAACATTTAAAAATTATTTTTTTACAAATAAATTTGTCTCAATATTTTATTTTAGAATTTTTTTTGTTATTGTTTTAATTAAAGTAGCCAGTTTAAATAAAAAACAAAAATTATCAGAATCAAGTAGCAAAGAAATGAAAAGTTAGCTAATAGAAGAATATGGCATGATTAATAAGGGCAATAAAGTAGTTTATGTCTATGTTCTGGGACAGTTATATGCAGAATCTTATCAGTAAAATAGTATTATGAACCAAGTCATAAATCTTTTCTTGATAAAAGTTAGTTTAAAAAACAAATTATTCCATGAGCCCTTAAAAATAGAACTTTAGTCAAAATTCACTAATTAAGCATAATTGTCAAATACGGGATATTGGGGAATGATGAATATCTAAACGAAATATAATTAAAATGTGCCCCAATTTTTTTGATGACTTTGAAAACAAAGAAAAAATTATTCAAAGAATAAAAATGTCTTTAACTAGAAATACAATAAAAAATAGAATTTTGGAATTGACTAAAAATATAATCCATCAACAAAAAATAGAAATGTGTTCTAATTTCATTTCTCTTCATCTTGATGAGACCATTGATATGACGGAATCACCTTCTTCGGCTATTTTTATTTATTATTATGTTAGAAACAATATCAAGAAAGTTTGTCATCATTAATAATAACAATGCATTTGAGTAATGTGGTGTGATGTGATGTACTGTGGCATCTCCTTAAACGGAGTCAGAAATCTCTCAGCAATTATAACCAGAGAAACCTGTTAGCCACTTTATTTTCCATTCCCCACGCTAAGTTTTTCCATATTCTGCTCCATCCCATTCCCACAATATAATCTATGGCCTTTATATCTAAATCCCCCTTATCTTTGTCCAAACTCTCCATACAATAGTGCAACCAAGTGCAAGCCTTTGTAACCAATGGATGCACTTGGTAGCACTACTGTATGGAGAGTTTCGTAAACTTATTAATAGTTTGTGTAAGCATATAAAATGGTGATCATGTGATGTTTTGAACAATGCATTTGATGAAAAAAAAATTTTTTTCTCAAAATTATATCATGGAGTTCATAGTATAATCAGCCAGCAACATTGTTTTTCCAATTTATTTACTAAATATATTGGACATGCAGTTCTGGATTTTCACTGTGTTATACCTAAGTAGACTTTATTTGCCAAGGTTAGTTTCAAGATAGACCTTTATAACAAAATTAGTCAAGTTTATATTTGCAAGCATTTTAAATAAATGAAAATGCCTGGAACTGTTAAAAGAGATCAATTATTCATACAATGGTTTACTTATGTACAATAATAACCTATAGTTAAATTACGGAAAAGTTATTCAAAGAGTTTTTGAGAGTTTAGAAGAAATTATATTTTTTTTTACATAATGAGATTATCGTTGAACAATACAATCAATTAACGGACATCAAATGTTTTTCAAAATTAATGTTCTTTATATATTTGGTCTTCCACTTAAATGAAATTACATATTAAAATGCAAGCGTTGGTGGTTGAGTGGTCAGCACAGCCACCTTACAAGCAGTTGTCCCGGGTTTGCAGGTTCGCTTTCCGGCTGATGCTTTGACACATGAAAAAATAAAAAATAAATAAAAAATCGCTGTCAAGTTTAATTTAATTAAAGCATTTGAAGCTAAATTAGAAAGTTTAAATTGTGATATTATTTCAAATACCAATCAAATATTTTCCATATACGAAAACCTTTTTTGTGAATATAGAATTTTAGAAGAAACCCACATCAAGATAAATTGGCACATGAGTTTTCTACTTTAATTCAGTTGATGGTCAATAAATTTTCCTCAAGATTTATGCAATTAAAGAAATTTAAAGAAACATCAAAATTTATTTTATAGTCAGACACAAAATCAGCAGGTAAATCCAATTTGAAAATTCTCAAGTGGTTGAATTTGGATATCATAGAAGTACAGAATTGCAATTAATTGATTTTCACTATATGGAAACAAGTGTTTGTTGATTTAAGAAATGACATGGAAATGATAGATTATTGGATATAATAAATGATGTAAGAAAAATATTAAAAACTTAGAATGACCTTTTTGGAACATTCAGTTGTTTAAAACCACTAGAATATTTCCCCCCTCTGCTGCATATAAATTGTTATTTTCAGAACTTAACTTTATAAAAACGGATTCACAAATAGCATATAAATTGTTATTTTCAGAACTTAACTTTATAAAAACGGATTCACAAATAGAATGACTGATAAATCTAGTTCAGCATGGAACTATTAAAATCCATAACATATAATCTCTATATAAAATACTTATCGCCTAATTAACAGTAGCCAAAATCTCATTCAAAGACTTATGTTTATGGTAATTCATCTTAGTAAAATTGTAAGTTAATTTTTAAAATTATCTCAATGAAATTTTGTAATAATTAATTTCTACTAAGTTTTCCCTATTAAAAAACTGACTGTCACGTTTTTGACACATTCACTTAAAAAGATTCGCTACCACTAGCTGCAGCATTAAACTGCTTTATCATACATAAGAATATATATATTTTATAACACATAATTCTATAAACACATAGATATTTTTTGAGATCTGTCTTGAAAAGATAAATTTAGTGATGTTGATATCTATATGTAAAACAGTAAAGAAATTAAATTATAATAGTAGATTCATTAATAGTAACAAACTGAAATTTTAATAAAAAATATTATGTAATAAATAATATATATTGCAACAAGTCTTCCTCTATAACTAAGAAACTAAAATCCAACTGTTCTTATTTGTCCATAGATGTCACTACATATCGGACTATAAAATAATCTTTCTGTTTCAAAAATATAGAAATAAAAAATTTAAATAAATCTTAAATTATGTCTGTTTCTGCTGTTCGATAATAGATTAATAGTAGCATGTTACAAGAGTTTTTAGGATTTGGGGTAAATATTATGGCTTTATCTTTTGATTTTGTAGGTAGAATTAAAAATATAGTGATTAATGAGAGTGATATTATTGCTTTATTAGATGTGACAGAAATATATAGTTCTATTGATAGTAGATTCCATACAAATAATGAAACTCGCATTAAAAAATGAAGATGTTTGTAAATATGTGATAAAATTTGTTATTGATTCTTTAAAAAATTTTAATGATATCATTGTTGCTTCTTTTAAAGGTGAATATTATAAAATGTCTAAAGATTGGCCTATGGGTCTGCCTGTTGTTGCACAAATTTGCAATTTTATTTTTGACTACATATGAGAGTAGTATTTTAAATACACGTTTTTTTAACGATATTGAAATTTACAAAAATTATGTGATGTTTTTGTTTGCAGAAATACCAACACTATAAATTTGCTTGTAGAGAAGTTAAATAATTTGAATGGCTTGAAATGGACTATTGAAAAGGAACAGGACAAAAGTATTAAGTATATGTATTTAATTATTACAAGAAATAATAGTATGTTAAGTGATATGATAAATTAGAAATTATAGTATGTTAAGTTTTAAATTAATAATCAAACCATTGCAAAAAAGGGAATATATAAATTGTAAATCAAAAGTACTAATTATGCATTAAATGGCAAGTTTTAGATCTTTTTGTTTTGTAATGAGAAGTTACGTCATTACCAATGTGATAAATTGAAAAAATATTGAGATATTTGCCAAGGAATTGCTTGAAGTTGATTATAAGATTAAAGAGATTAAAAATACTTTATGTTAATTTAAAAAGTTATAATGATTTAAAAGAGTTGAATATTGATAATAAAAAATGGATATCTATTCCTTATATTTCAAATATTCAAAGGAAATTGTTTAAGGATATATATATAAGGATATGTTTAATGTTTCATTTTGTCTTACAAATAATGTTAATAAGTTAGAAAGTAATCCTAAAAATGTCATACCTGACAAGCAGAAAAGTAATGTTGTGTATCAGATTTTTTGTGAATTTATGTTATCATATATAAGTGAATCAAGGTGCAGTATTGAAAAAAGATTAAGGGAGCATGCATTGTTATACAAGCATGTGAAAAGTAAAAATAATAATGATTTAATAACTGCTTCAGTTTTCTTGGATCATTAAAGGCCATGTAAATATAAATTTAAGTTTGATCTTGAATGTGTTAAGATTCTTCATGAAAAGAGAAACCATAATAAAATTCAAAATTAAGAAGGTAATTTTAATAAATAGAAATAAAATGAGTATAATTAATAGATAAGCTGCTAATGTTAAATTTTGGGATTCATAGGATTTGAGTTGATGACGTTTGCTTCCATTTTGTTTTTTAAAATTAACGGCAGTTGGAGAGGATTAAGAAATTAACCAAAAGTACTTCTGTGGACTGAAAAACTTTATATAATAGTTAATTACCATTATATTTATTATTTTTATTATATATATATATATATATAGTTATAATATAACAGAGAAGACATTTCTACCATTTATATTCAAAAGATTGTTTAACAAAAGAGTTGAAATTTCTCATATTACAGACTTGGATGTTTTTTTAGTGTTTGACCTTCACTAAGCTATTAAAATATTTTACTATATGAATACCATTTAATAATATATAAATAAATTTCTTATCATTTTAATATTCTGTTTATTAAGCTGAACTATATTAAAAGTTTGCAATTAAACTTTACATGAGAGTATAAATAGTATCAAAAAATATCAAACCGTGACATAAACAATACCTGAAATATTAAAGCCACTGAGTTTTTTTAAAATATTAATAGCTAAAAAAAATTTAACAAGTTATATCCAAAATATTAAAAATGTTCTGTAGTTCATTGTTTGCATTGGAAAGATTAACACAACCATTAGTATGCAGTACATTTAGAAGCAAATATTATTTACCAGAGTCCATGACTACAACATGGCAGCAAACCAAGCAAGACAAAAAATACAAACTGTCATGGGTGAGATATAATCATAAGATTGGAGAAACAATGTACAAATCATACTTGTTTTCACATTTTAATTAATATTTTAGAGATATTCTTTTTAGATTCATTTACATTACTATGTGTATATCAACCAAAATATGCCATAACATTCACTCTTTACTTTCAATATGTGCGTTAGAAACAATGATTCACTATATTTTCTTTACTCCAGTCATCTATTATGAGTTTGAGTAATTAAAAGATCTTAGACAATAGTTAAAGTGGCCAACTATATCATTTTGAATGGAACAGTCCCATTTCGAAGTAGTGTATCCCAGTGTTACAATGAATTACATTGGGATGGGTGTTTGTCCCATTTTTTTTAACAAGCAACAACATTTTGCATAATTTTTCACATTTTCTGACACTTTTAGAACATTTGTAGTTGATATGACATGTTGCCCTCTATAAACTTGCTTATAACGAGTAAAGTCACTTTGCCAACCAATCAATGTACGCTTGAACTAGTACAGTAAGTAGTGTTGTACTTTTTATGTCTTAATAAATTGTCAAAGAAGTAAATAATTTATTAATATAAATCTAATTAAGCCAGGCCAAAGAGAAAGTGCACATATAATGAAAAATTACAATTTAAATATCCTTTTATTTTAAAAAAAAAAAAATACTTTCAGATAATGATGCAAAGTGCAATAAATGCAGAACTGGGTTTAGAAATTGAAAAACTAGAAAATGATAATATCAAAATTAGAGTGAAAAACTATATACATAATTTTTACAACACTTATTGTGGATATCTCAGTCAACAGACTAGACATTGTGAAGAATTAAAAGTGATGGTATGGTGTTCATTAAAATCTAAAATATGTTGGAATGAAATGGAAGAAAGCATGAAATATATAGCAAAAAATTATTTCCTCGTTATAAATGATAATGGAAAATTATTTTCCGAATTTATTCTAGTCAATGAATACTTTGCTATCAAAAAAATAGAAAGTAGAATAAAAAAAACTGCAGCTGAACTATGTTGGGTAGAAATTTTCAAATATTTTAAAAATAATAATTTAGAACATCAAAAAAACACAAAGATTATAAAATATATAGTATGTTTGCCAGGAACAAATGCATTGATGGAAATAATATTTTTATTAATTAATAGAATATAGGTTCCAAAAAAAAATAATTATTGGTAACAGCAAAAATTAACATTGAGATGGATTGTGTGGAATTTAACATTTTTTTTACAAAGTCAAGAGGGTTTATGAAAACAAATTTTATTGATGGAAAAATATCAATAAATTGTCATTTTTTATTAGTTGGGTATTTATTACATTAAAAGGGGATTTTTTTATGTTTTTTTTTTATGTTATATTATTGTTATTAGCATTTTTAGTTTATTTTATATAAAATATACTATTAATAAACAACTGTTGAGCCCATTTTCATGTTATAAAAATGCATTTTAAAAATGTGCCATTTTGGATCCAAGTATTTATAGTCACTATAACAATAGGTCAATATTCAAATTTCCCAGTCCAGGTTTTACTTATTAACCACTGTCAATAAAGATCAGGATTTGCATTACCTTCATATCATTCAAACTAAGTTACCTGAGACTTAACTCCCTAAGATTTTGACCCAAGTCAATTTTCTTGCAATTATATAATTAAATATTAAAAATACAGTAACATATATATAAAGTACAACTTTAAAAACTTTTATCCACCTAGGAGTGCTTTCGACAAGCTAGTTGAAAGTACTTCTGGGTGGATAAAAGTTTTTAAAGATGTACTTTATATATATTTATGTTACTGTATTTATTAATATTTAATTACATGATTATGTAAATAACTTCGAAGAAATACAGATAGCAAATAAGAATATCATTAAATATATATGACAATGAGTCACTAACTATAAATTTCAGTTTATGATAAACACATCAGTAAAAAAAAATAATATCTTTTCTTCATTTTTTCAAAAAATAAATTACCAAAATATTTTCAACTTTTTTCTTTCATTGCATTTTTTTTCTTCTTTCTTGAGAGTAAGACTCTGTTTTTCTAAAACATAGTAGAATACAATATTAGAATATTTAGCTAATGAAATAAATAGAATTTAACAATTACCCACATCAAGCTAATGTTGAAAAAATTCTTGGATTTTATCAAATTCCTCAATACATTTACCAAGCATAAGGAAATACCTCACGATTTATTTTCTTGCTTTTATGGCACACAGCCATTTATCACAAAAATGTCATAATTTTCAATACTGTAGTTTTACTTTTTTTTCTTCCAATAGTAATAGTTTTAACTAATGTTTCCCCAACAGATAGGACATTTTCAATAAATGTATATTTGATTATACTAATTATTTGTATATAAAGCCAGTGTTTCAAAATAAAACAGTTGGATCTTTTCAACAAATTTTAAATTTTTACTTTGAATATATCCACTAAATAATAGAAAGTATAAAGTAACCTTAATTATAATTTATACACTCAAAAGGCTTTTATACTTATTTAAAATTATTCATGAAAAATTTAAATATACAAATATAATATTGCATATAATTATATTTTACCTACCAACTATTAAGTTGTTGTTGCCTTTCTGTTTCCTCTAACGTGTCTTCTATAATTTTAAAAAAAATGCAATTTTATAGTGATTGTTGTAACCCAGAACATTGTAAAAACTGTTTAAATGAAATCATTTTCTTGGTGTTTTCCTGAAGGTTTGTGATGATGGTGTTTTAGTTGTATTTTTATATTGGACTATTTCCATGATCTAATATGAGTATTGAATGTCTTTAGAAAAATTTAACTTTATTTAAATATTCCAAATACATTCAGCCGTTAGTAATAGCACATCAAACAGATTAGTATATGCACAATGCTTTGAGAGGTATTATTCTCCCCTCTTCTTCAGGTTTTTCTGACTGTTGCCATTGGCAGGATGGCTCAGTTGGTTACAGCATTACCTTAAAATTCAATACTCAAGAATCTAAGGATCCAGGTTCAAATCACTTGCAAATCCCATGCTAGTACTGTCACTGGTAAGATCAGCAACACCTGAAAAAGAGGGACGAATAATATCTCTTGAAACATTGTGCATGTACTAACCTGTTTGGTATGCTATTACTAATAGTTAAATGCATTTGGAATATTTAAATAAAGTTAAATTTTTCTTAAGACATTAAATACTTATATTAGATGATGGAAATAGTCCAGTATAAAAATACAAATAATTTTCTTATTTCTGCTTTTTATAATATTTATGTATATTGTGTTTTACAACAAAAGGAAAAAAATAATTTCTTTATTTTAATGCTAAGTGGGTTGCATTTATAAATCATTGTGTAAAAATCAAGAAAAAGGGATATTTTGTCAATACTTTGAGAAATTTTGTGTATGTTAAGTGTTTAAAAACTGGAGGTGAGCTAACAAAATAAAATCTACATCAAGTGCAGATCCATATAGGGCAGTGCAAAATGAACAAAGGATTTCACACCTGGTCCAATCAATGGGATGAAGAGAACACTAATATTATTTGACACAAAATGTTAATGAGCCTTCAAGATTACAGGTAAATTAATAGTAAAAAGCAGTTATTTCACTATACTCACTGAAGGACTAGCTTTTATTCTCTCTGAATGTTTTCTGCACCATAAGTATTTGAATCCAATGTACATAAATGTTTAATAGTTGCAATTATAAGTAATCTGCTGACAACTTTGATATTTTATTAAAAATTGAATTTTAAAAAAATCCTCATTCATCTCATCCACTTACATTAATTAGGTAGCATGGACATAACTCTTTTATCTGAGAATATTGGCAGTCACTGCATCTTCCTTGGGTTCATAGTGCTAGTTAAAACTAGCTTGAAGTACTCAACACTTCTTGATTGGATTCAACCTAATATGCTTGGACAGATATTTAGATATGATGAAGATGAGATGATTTTCCTGATTACATTTATTAAACAATAGGGATCTATTTATTCATTTGTAAGAGCCACTGTGTAATCACTGTAATTGGTTTGCTTCATTCCAGATGGCAGTAAAGGTTTATTCCATATGTTAATTTTGTTAACTGTAGCTGAGCGCACTTTCAGCTGGTGAAACCAGATTCATAGCACTTACCTAATGTTGGAAATGTTGAAGCAAACCAATTACAAATATAATAAGGAAAAAAAATGCGAAATAATTCTTTTTGATGTATTAACCTGTTGGCATTGCTGTAAACCTTATGTCTATCACACGTGACAATAATTATCAATATGGTATTTATTACCCCTCAGTGAGGAATGGCATCCTAAATTAATTGTGAGGATGTTGGATTTTAAGTTCATGCATGTCTGTAGGCACATTGGAATTACCATTACAAAAAAAATCAAGTCAGATATCACATGACCTAATTTAATAAGCTTGTATTACAAATTTTATATATAGAGCTCACAAATAAGCTCTTTACAAACTTTACAGAATATTCCCAACTCCATACCAGTTTCTGCTACTGGCATCCTCAGTAAGGTGCTACGATATTCAAGCATTGGAGTAAAAATACTAAGACAAGCTCAGTACTTTATTTAATGTATAACTATTAAGTAGAAAATCTGAAATTTTCAGACTCCATATGTCTTCCAATTCAGCTATCTAACTTAAATAGCCATATGGAACTGAACTAAGTTCAGATACACCATATATTAATACCTTTAGCAATATAAAATTGCCAAAGCCTTAATAGCTAAAAATAAATTTACAAAAAAAGTCAAGTCAGATGTCACATGACCTAATTTGATAAGCTTGTATTACAAATATTATATATAGAGCTTGCAAATAAGCTCTTAACAAGCTTTGCAGTGTATCCCCAACCCCAAACCAATTTCTTTTACTGGCCCTCAGTGAGGTGCTAGAATATTCAAGCATTAGATTAAAAATACCAGGACAAGCCCAGCATTTTAGCTAATGTATAACTATTAAGTGGAAAATCTGAAATTTTCAGACATCTGTATGTCTTCCACTCCACCTATCTAACTTAAATAGCCATATGGGACTGAACTAAGTTCAGATACATATTTTTGAAAATTTATCTGGTAAATCTGGTTAGTAAATAGATTAAAAAGCATGAACTCAGCACCCACTGAAGTACACTTTCAGAACTATTATTGATGATTATATCAATTTGTTTTTTAGTTAACACAATGACATTTCATATGACAAATCCAAGTTAACATGAACCTTTATCTTATGTATAAAATAGCTATTTACCCATCTACATCTGAATATTACATATATTATTTTTTATACTATAGAAATATTATTCATTAAGTGAATATTGGGTGTTTGTCAAGAAAAATCCTAAGCCTTATTGTAAACTGAGCATATTTTGAAAGTTTATGCAGCCAAAATTCCATCACAATAATGGTGTACACATGCATTAAACAGTATATCATAAAGCATAAACAGAATGGAATGTAAATCAATTTTTTATAAAGAAGCACAGCATCTTGATTATATACAATATTGATTATTTAAAAACATCAGAGACCTCCACTACTTTGTATGGTTTTTTACAGATTTACAATGAGTTGTTAGATGAAATAGGCTCATTCTTGACAAAAATAATTATTTTAACAATAGATCCCAAAATTTTCCAGAATGGTATTGCTGCCTCAGAAAGATTTGAAGTTATTAACAGCATGAGATGTGATGCGATGTATTTGGCTTCTCCTTAAACGAAGTCAAGAATATCTCAGCAATTATGCCCAGATAAACCTGTTAGCCATTTTATTCTCCATTCCCCACTCTTAAGTCTTCCCATATTCTGCCCCATCCCATTTCCACAACATAAACTTTGTCAACTCTATGGCCTTTATATCTAAATCCTCCTTATCTCTTCGCAAATCCAACATAAAAACTAATAACTCACTTTCTGTATAGTCACTTTGTTCATGTCTATCCTCCCATAACTTCATTATCTGTACCCTTTCTGCTTTCAACCATTTACATTCAATCAACAGGTGCAGCAAACTCTTGATACAGTAGTGCCACCCAGTGCAAGCCTTAGTAATCAATGTATGGAGAGTTTGCTGGGTTAACAACAGATTGTGTAAGCATATGAAATGGTGATCATGTGAATATTTGCAGCCTGAACTTTAGACTATTACAAATTAATAAACCCATTGAACATAGTTTTTGTTCTGTGCTTCTGCACTGAATACAGCCTAAATTGTGTACTAAATTATGGACTATTATTAATATATATTTTTATATTACCAGTCTCATTCCTAGTCTAAACTCAATTAATAGATTCCATGAACTCTCCCGTCTTTAATATATTTATACTAGTACTTATTCTTCTCTCCCAAATTAATAACTAACTATCTTCCAAGCAGAGTGCAGTATATTAAATTAACTGTAGATAATAACACAAAAACAAACACAGGCAAATCTAATAACAAATAGATCAACTTTGTTCAATAGACCCTAACAAATAACACAATGCATAATTTCAATATGTCATAGTCTAATGAATATAGTATTAACTACTGCTGCAATGTAGTCTAATTTAGGAATCTCATTTTATTGAATAGTCAACTCATTTTAGTTGATATAAGATTAAACATCTCAAGAGTTTATTTTACATTTGTGTGTGTATATATAGTTTGTGTTTTCAAATGCCTTTGTAAAGTAGTGGACTTTAGAAATCAATGCACTTGAATTACAGCTGAAGTCTGCTTCTTCGTGTACTCGAATTTTATGAATTCCTGAGAAATAAAGTCATTCAATTATTATTGTTGTTAAATAAAAATCAGAGATATCTTTAAAACCACTCAATAATGTTAGTTTCTATCCTGATTTCCGTTAGTAATGAGCTCTTGAATTACTGGTAAATATTTTTCAGTATTGTTAAGTTATATTCAGTTACCAGGCATATAATCACATATTTAATAAAGTCATTTGAAAAATGTCAACGTTTGTCGCATTCCAAATTAGAAAAAAAATTTATTAATGAAGAATGGGACAATAAGAAAAAATAAAATTGTACCAGTAAGAGTGGAGCCTCTATTTTAAAATTCTATTTCGAAATCAAAAATATCTTTATTACTTATTTTTTGAAATATGTTAATTTTAAAAAATTTCATTAAAAAGTTAAAGATTTTAAAACTCCAAAAGAAAAAAAGTCTGCTACATTGCAAAATGTATTTAAAAATGTGATAATGTTAATCTCAAATTGTTTATGTCTACCACAGCATTGCCATGAAACTTCCGGATAACTTTAATAAATATGTGACTAATTATATCAACAGAGATTTCACATATAGATATAAACTCTAGTAATTCTTGAAAGGTCATGCAAATGAAAAAATTATTAATAGCAATTAAATTAAGAAAACTGATTGACATGATCAAGTTTTTCTCCTCGACACTCGTAAACAAAAATTACCATCTCTGGAACGTTCTCGCTTTTGTCAACTCCTGAAAGATTTGTGAAATTTTCTTCTCTATCTCTCTCATACACACTCTTAATTTAATAATAATAACTAAATCAATATAACACTTCTGTTAATACAACTTATATAATACAATATAACAATTCGTCAATAGTCTTTTATTTATATTAATGATTCTCTGTTTTAGCATTAATATAAATAAAGTAACTACTGACGAATTGTTATATTGTATTTTAATAATAACTACTGCATTGCTTTATTCTCATTTGTAAGAGATCAATAAATAATTACATTTAAAATGTCATATATGATAGGATAGTCAATTTTACTTCCTTCTCGGAATATCTCACTATAATCATATTAATTAATTTCAATTAAGTTTTGTCCACCAAACTACATGTGAAAAAAAGTTTAAGAAAATATTACTTTTATGATTAACAGATTCATACTTGCGTAATACTTTTCAAAACTAAATTTAAATTGATTATATTTAATTGATAATAACTAAGTGTATCCATTAATAATTTCGCACTATTTCATAAAATAATGTCAACAAAAATATTTTTAAAACCTGAATTCAAATATGACATATTTTAATGACTGTCCATATATTATTTTTAACAGGTCAAATTTTAACCCCCCCCCCTTCATATAATTGTTTTAACGGGTAAATAAATCTATGAATGCAGACGCGTGTTTTTTGGTACTTATTGTATGCAATTTATATTAGCCTCCCTATTTATTGTATGCAGTTTATACTAACCTCCCTCGCTATTTATACAATTTTTATTTTATACATAAATTAATGTTTCATTTTTTTAAATGAGCTCAGTGACATGGTGTGGGGGGAGGGGGGATAGAAAAAAATCTTTTAAAAAAACAATATATTTAAATCGTAATATTTAATAGAAATATTGCGCAGTACAACGTATTGCTTTTTTGAATTAAGAGCCCTCTATAATTTAAAAGAGAAAATGTATGTGCGTTTATTTGTTCATAGAGGTCACTAAAATCCAGAGCATCATTGAAACTAACTAATGAAATCATTTGTATGTCTTTGTACGTATATAACACTTGTACATAAAATAAAAAAAGTATATATATCTTATGACAAAATTAGTGATTAAAAACTATTATAATTATTGTTGGGGCAATCGAAACTGTAAAAGAGGGTGGTAAATAAAGCATTGTGTAACAGTAGTAAAGTGCATGGATGATTTAGAATAGGTATTATAAATATATTTTAAAAATAAAATTTAAATTTAAATTTGATTTAATTTTAAAAATTATAATATTAAAATGATTCCTACATGCATGCACAATCATATATGTGTGTATGCTATTGTATCAATAATCAACAAGAAAATATTTATCGCAATATTCTAAAAAAAAATTTGCGTCCGTATATGATGTTTCAAAAATTGACTGACATTTGATTAGATGAATCTTATATAAAATTTTGATCTTAAATATTATAGTTCAAAAAGTTACGAATCGTTTCACATTCAGCGATGTAGAGACTCGTTTTACATAAGAATAATATAAAATAATTTAACTACCATCAGGACCAGAGTGATTGCTGTGTGTAATGTGTTCGACGTACACACGTGCCAAAGATTCCTGACAAGGAGGAAATAAATTACATTTTTGTTTAAAGATTATTTGTCATAAACATATTATTTATACTCACTTATTTGTTATTATATCTTTAAGATCTTATTTTATTCTGATCCTAGTTGTAAACAAGTTAAAACTTGAACATGTGTTTATTGTTTACCGGACTCGCATTTGATCTAAATGTATATAAGAAAATTGCTGCAGTTTTCAACTTTATTCTATACTCCGCCGTTACAGTGTACGTAGTATATCGTATCACTAATCAACAATGTATCAGTCGTAAGTTTTTGCAATTGACACGGATAGTAAAATGCAGTGCATCAGTAATAACACTACAACAAGATGTCATTTAAATTTGAATTAAGATTTGAGGTAAGTTATTAATCTTCCCTCGCGTATTTAACGTAATATTTCTTATTTTTAAATTTTGTTAAACTGGCGTGAAAAAAAATTAATTTTTACCCTTTTAGATATTTCGCTAAAGAAATTAATATATATGTAATAATTTATTTAAAATTTAAATCATTTGAACAATTATAAAAATGGGCAGAATTAATTATATTCTTAAAAAAGAAAACTTGCATTGATCATTTGGTACGAACAGTTTTAGATAATGAAAGGAAATGTTGGTATGAATTTATAAAAAAAAATATTTTTTATAGTACAGTTTTTAGGCAAACAAAATTTAGCTCTTCCTGATAAAAGTCATAAACTTTATGGTCGCTACAATGACAATTTTTTGAAATGTATAGAGTTGTTAGAATAATTTGATCTTTTTACATGGGAACACGACGTGGTAGCTAATAATCCTGATTTTAAAAATATACCCTTATATTTAGGAGATAAAATTTCAAAATGAAATGCTCATTTTATTGGTATCAAATATTTTTAAAAATATTATTAACCTGTGTCAACAAAACAAATATTTTTCATTTATTTTAAATGGTAATCCAGATGTAAAAGTGTTGAAATGCGTGAACATTTTTAGCACTTTATCTAATTTTTGATGCTACAGGGGCTGAATTTACAATATTTCTTACTGATTTGCTGAAAAAATAAATTTAGACATAATTTAAAAAGTCAGGGCTCTGATAATGGCTCTATATGCAGTAAAAATATAGATTTACAAGAAAGAATTTTAGATTTAAACCCCTGTGCATTTTATATTCTATGTTCAAATCATAGTCCAAACTTGATAGTTAATGACACTGAATATCAATCACGAAACTATTGATTTCTTTAATATAGTACAAGAGTTATATATATTTTTTCCTCTTGTGATTTATCTTAAAGATGGAACAGATTAACAATATTTTATGTCAAAAGAGTTATAATGGTTTAAAGGAGTTGAAGATTGATAGTAGAAAATGGATCTCTATTCCAAATATTTCAAATGCTCAAGTGAAATTTTTTAAGGATATCTAAGGATGTGTTTAATGTTTCATTTTGTTTTACAAATAATGTTAATAAATTAGTGAAAATCTGTCAAGCAGAAAAATAATATTGTGTATCAAATTTTTTGTAGGTGTAGGTGAATCAAGGTGCAGTATTGAAAAAGAATAAAAGATCATGATTTGTTATACAAGTGTGTGAAAAGTAAATATAATAATAGTTTAATGATTGCTTCAGTTTTCTTGTATCATGAAAAGATATGTAAATCTAAATTTATGTTTAATATTGAAACTATTAAAATTCTCCATGAAGAGAGAAACCATAATAAAAGAAAAATTAAGGAGGCAATTTTAATAAATAGAAATAAAATTAATATAATTAATAGACAAACTGCTAACATTGAAATTTGGTATTCATGAGATTTGAGTTGATGACATTTGCTTCCGGTTTGTTTTTTTGAATTTAATGGCAGTTGAGGCAGGTTAAGGAATTAACCGAAAGTACTTCTGCAGATTGAAAGACTATTGTAATGGGCACATATGCCGTTACATTATTTTTTTAAAAAAATTGAGACATTGAAAAGTTCGCATTTAAAAACTTCCTTTTTTTTAAGACATAAAAATTGAAAATTAATTCTATCTTAAACTCGTATATATATAAAATTGCACAGATGAAAAAAATTATTAAAATAAAACTTTATTAAAAAGAGAAAAAGTATTTTAAAAGCAAAAACTTAAAAAGATTTAGAGATAAAAATATATCTTTAAGTTGCAAAATAATTTAATTAATTCTATTGTATAAAATGGAAATGATTATTTTAATTAGTAAAGTAAACTAGCCCTTGGGCATTTCAAAATGAATAAGCAAAGGTCAGATAGGAGAGGAAAAACAATAGGAACAGAATGGCCAATGAAAGAAATCCATCGGGGAATCAGACCTCAGCGAAAAGATCATCACCATCGTCGTGACGTAATGTCCTCTGGATCCAAAAGTCTACCATAAAAAGTGAGTGAAAATTAATTAAAGAGAGATGTGTGATAGCAGTGGTGATATGTGTTAATGCGGAGTTGAAGGAGAAGAGGTTGAAAAGACGCACTCTTCAATCCCTTCAGTTTTGCTAAAAGGAAAGAGGAATAACATTGTTTTTCCTATATTGAGGACCACAGGACATCTGGGAATTAATGCTGGCTCCAAATGGAAAGCAACTGCAAGAAATTAGAAACTACGGACTTGTTAAAATTGTATGAACTTTATGAAATCTAATAAACATTAATTAATTTGAAAACAATAAGAACTCTAAAATATAAAATTTCCCAGTATTTAAATGATAGCAATAGAATCATATCTGATGAATGTAAATTAATATTAATAATGTCATTTGATGTATTTTTTAAAATCATTTCCATTTAATTTTTTTTTTGTTCTTTTAAGTTTTTATTATGATTTTTTTTTTATTTAACAACTTTTAATAAATGTTAAATTTAAGTCGGGCATGAATGTCTGCATAGATTTGTAAAATTATATATGTTAGTTTAAGGGAGGGTAATCTTAGGTTATTTGTTTCATAGTTAAATTGGGTCAATGGATTGGATATATTGGTGTAATTAGTAGATGTAGTATGAGATTTGCTACTTGCAGGACCGAGTTATATGCCACCACCCCCTTTTTGCCTATGGAAGGGATAGTAAGACGGAAAACGCAGTCCCTTCCTATGGAGTTTTGTTTTTTGTTCTTCTTGCCGATAGATGTAGCATTCCTATTTGTTTGAGAGTCAATGTTGTCTATTAACCATGCTGTTCAGATGTACATTTCTGATGGTATGTCATTTTGGTGCTGTCGTATTCATGCTACATTGAATACATTGATATATCAGATAGATTGGCATTGGTTTTGACTGCTAACTTTTGACCTAAGGTTAAATCAGGGATAAAATATTTTCTTTTCAAATGAAATTATGTAGTCTATTCATACTCGACACTTTAATAAAATATTCAACTCATCTGTGCAAACTTATAAAAGTTAAAACATAAATTAAATTCTAAAATCAAGAAATTATAAAGTAAAAGTAATGCTAAAAATGATTCAAAATTTATATGTGTGTTAATAAATGTTTCTGTGTATAATTACTGGCAGTGGCTTATTTTATTCTTTTTTAATATTGAAATATTCTTAGATAAGAATTTATAAAATATAAATCTCTGCTGTTCCACTGAGCTAGTGACATTGGGCTAATGGTCAGAATAAAATATATGTAAAATAAGATCTTAACAGCACGTATCTGCCTACTATATAAATTTTCTAGGTTCAAATGCCTAGAAGACGCCCTTGTAGTGCAGATACGGTAAGATTCCCTCATTCGGACCGTTATACTATATAATAGTTAATTACTGTTATATTTATTTTTACGTTATTACAATAGTTTTTTTAATTAATGGGCATTTTATTTGTATTATATATATATGAACCCATTTAGCCTTGAGAATTATTACACTTATTATTTAAGTAATACTTTGAGTGCAATTTATAATTGCAGTTTGTAATGTTATAATTGACTATATTTACCTGTTTAAAGAGGTGTATTTAAACTTCTTTGTATCAATAATTTCAATCTCTGTGGTCAAGTTGTAATCTTTAATGTCTATATAAATATATTGACCTTTAATAAAGGTGGTATTCTACCTTTATTGTTAAAAGAAGGTTGTCTTGACAACAGTTTGAAATTGGTGATTGTTATTGATATTGGGATTGTCTAAGTGATGACTGTTTTCTAATGATACATATATATATATATATATATATATATATATATATCAGCTGAGGTTTGCAAGTCTGACCAACATCCAGTATCTGATTAGGGCACTAGATTTATCATTTAGAATGTTTTATATCAAAATATCAAATTTCATTAAATGTTTAACCACTCATATTTATATAAGAAGGTTATAATTTACTGGTGAGAATATCTAACCATATATCTCTACAATGTCCTTAACCATCACCAGTATGATAATTTATGTCCACTAGATCAAGGAGATCTAGACGTACCTTAGAATATCCAATTGTCCTTCATCAGATAATAGTGCATGTAACAATAATTAATAAAACAGACTTATTAAATAAACAAAATAAAATTTATTAGAAATCCATTAAAACATGCAATCTTAGCTAACCAGGATAATTTAACCAATATTTAATTTGTTTATATTAAATTACCTCAATGGGTAGTAACTCTAATTCTTAGGTCTTGTATATAATTGTGTAACATTTCTAATATCTTTCTAAATATCATCATGCACCAAATTTCAAAATAAATTGATATCAACTATTAAATGAACAAAGATTAGTTATGCATGTTAAGGCTAAGTTCAGTTTGTGTGCACATATTGAAACAGTCAATCTTAGCCCAAGATTGAGCTTCATAGTTCTATCTACTCACCAATTACTAAGCTAAATTCAAACCCTATGTCCCATCCCGCTTCTTTATTTATATAGGTATATTTCATATCTATATTTATGAAACGTGCGCCTAAAATTTATAGTTACCTTTTCAATATTTTTTTATTTTTTTTTCTTCTTATTAAAGTACATAGGTGTGGCTCAGATTTGTATATATATTACAGGAGCAAACATACTAACAAAATATTAATTTTATAAATATTTTATCGTACATCATTTATAAAAAAAAAAAATTAAATTATTTTTTTAATTAAACTGTATATTTCGGTAAAATCCAAGATGGATGATGCAACCGTTAATTGTCCAAAAATAATTAAAGGGGTGGAAATATAATATTGTTTTAGTTTTGGGAAAGAATTTTTAATTAAAAGTTTTACTGAAAATAAAATAGGGAATAAGACTAATGGATTGTACTTTTGTTATAAACATTTTTGTCAAATCTATTTCCAATCTGGAAATAGATTTGAATATATTTTTGGAACATTATCTCATGATTGCATCTCCAAGAACAATGGACAAAGAAAACTTAAGATTTCTGTTATTTAAGATTAGATTTTGGGCTAGAAATGAAAGTTAAAAGCATTCCACAAATACCTGACTGGGATATAAAATGGGCTGATTTTAAACACCAAGAGGAGAGTGATTATTGAAAGAACTGTATTGCTACTAGACTCCATGCTATTCTGAAATTTAAAATTATCGAGTAGAAAGCCAAGCACCTTTCCTGACCCTTGTGGGTTGTCTTCCACTGCTGTACCATCTTGCTGCTGCCCTGGAATAAAGGGAAAGCCTGAAATGAAAATTATGGAGTGCTGAATAGAAGCTTGCTGTCACCTAAAGAACTCATATGGATCCCTTAACTGCCATGCATGAGCCAGACTTTCAAAATGGACTCTCAAAATTGTGCAAGATAATTATTTTCATGCTGCCTGAAAGTAAATCTAGCCTAACTAATCTCAAACCCTACTATCAAGATTTCTCATAATGTATTATTTAACTTCACATCTTTCTAATATGTAAATGCAAATTACTCTCAAATAATGTTATAAATCTAATTCTTTATCATATGCTCTAATTTTTTTAAACTTTGGTGCAATAATTTTTTTTTTTAAAAATAACGATTTCTTTAAATGATTTATACAATTTTATACAATGAAGATTACATGAATACCAAGCAATGTCCATAGCCAAATGAGAAGTGGATATATACATGAATGTTGGATCAATGCTTCAGTAATATTCTAGATTGGTCCATACTTTGTCCCAGTTGAACAATTATGTAGGCCTCATTGAGTATTGAAAGGCATGTCCAAATTTATAATGAGTATAGGTTTAAAGTCAAGATGCAAAGCAGAGGCTAAGTGGGCTGGGAGAACACTGACAAGGTCATTGATTCACTCCCAATCCGTCAGTCCGAGCCCAAGCATCCCGAGATCTGTCCATCACTTTTTTATAAGTTAAGCTGTTCAGTTCATGATTAAATTTGTTAACTTTTATTGTTGAAATAGATGGTGTGATCAATCCACTAATTGGTAGTCTTTAGATAGTATGGTAGAGTTCCTATATATATGACTGAGCTCATTTTGGTATTGCATTGATGAGGCGAGACTCATATTTGATCATTGATATCTTTGTAATAATCAGTGCACTAGCATGGAGGTGCCGGCCCAGGTTTGTTGATACAGCCAATCCGGAGCAAGCATTTTATCTCTGATGATATTACCCTTGATGAGTGTTTTAAATACTTGAAGGGTACTGGTGTTCGCATTGCCCAGAACAAAACTGCATCTCATTAGCCAGATGGCGAAGGATAGGAAAATTGCTAATCTAATATTAGCAAAATTGCCAGCTTTAATTGCTTGCTGGATTAAAAATGTGTCTGTAGAATAGCGTTTTACCTTTTTGTCAATGAAAGACCCAAGAATGCTGAGTGATGGATTGTGTTGAATTGTTTCCTCATCCCTCTGACAGAGTTGACATTGAGAGCTAATTTTGTTAAAACCCCTTCTCATTACGAGGAACTGATTAGTGGGTAGTGGTGAGAGGTTTAATTTCAGAAGAAAATCAATAAATTTGGGATCCAGAAACCAGTGTTTGGCTTTTTTGATCAATGATTTGTTGTTTAATCCAAGAGCATTATGGAGAGCTGAGGGACAATCTTTCTTTAGCATATAAGTTTCCCAGTAGGACTTTTTTTCATTGAAGATGTTTGGAGTTAAGTTAATACAGCCATTGACATGTGTCCAGATGTCAGTCAACCATCCTTTACTAAGGAGAGGTGGCATATCAGTAGGTTGAAATTCTTGGATTAAATTTGTATAGTCCATTTCCAGTGAATAGTTGTGTAGCAGATTTAGTGATTTTTGCAAGTATAATATAGCAACTGAGTGTAGACCAAGACCGTTCAGTTCTCTAGGCATTTGGGCCTTTGCCAAGCTTATGGCCACAACCTTCCTTTTCCACAATAGCTTAGTACATAATGAGCCCATTTGTTTACCGAAGATTTTAGTAGGCTTGATGATTGGTAGATAGTAATTGAGTCTTGAAAACACTAGCATGTTAAGGAGTACGATTTTACCAGGAATTGAAAGCAAAATACTAGAGAGAGTGTTGATTGTTTTATTGGTTTTTTGAAGGATTGAATTTTGTATTTCTTTAGTCATGATAGTTTTTGTTTTTGCCATGGGGAATCCTAAAAAATCTGTGGCTTGGCTGTGAATCTGGATGGAATTGTTGTTCCTGTTTTATTTGATTTTATATCTCTGTTTTGTTTATTATGCCAATCTCAAGCAACATGGTGAGCTGAATTTCTAAAATCTTTTTTTTTCTCTTTTTAATTAAACCTCCATGGATTAAGGTTATTAATGTCCCCTCAGAACATAATGTATTATTGTTTTATGAGTCAACATTTTATTTTGTGTTCTTAGTATAAAAATTGTTGCTTGTTTAATTCCAAATAGAATGAAGTAATTCTACCTGGGGTAAATCTGTCACATAGGCTAATTAACGCTCTGAAATATTTTAAAATGTTATTTATTCACTTCTGAAAGGGTGACGTATTATTTGTTTTTGATATACTACTAGTTTGTATTTTATTTTTCATACTCTTAAAATACCAAATACTTAAATATTCCAGTTATTATAAAATCCATGAAGGTGCGATTTAATCATTTTTAAATAGCAGAAAAGAAAGAGGTAAATTTTAATGTTTCTTTTATTAAATAAAATCTTGTGTATGTATATATTATAGTGGCATAGTGTTTTATTTGTATCAATTATGGCATTCAAACAAGGGTAATTTATTTTAAAGTAATAAATACCATGTCATGTCATTAGTGACATCTTTCCATATTGCGTTACTAACATTTGGCTTACATACATGAATATATATATATATGCTTTTAATCTGGGGGTTGCAACAAGGTCAAATCCATGGATTTCTCATTCTGTCCTATCCTGCGGACAGTCTAGCTCCCCAGGGTCTCCGTATAAAAGGCCTCTGCACATTGGTGAATCCAATATGCCTGGCTCATGCCATGCCTAACAACATTTCTTTAAGAACTGCTCTAAGAAGAGTGTCTTAGATTTCATTTTCGTTCAGAAGCATGACCTTATTTTTGATTTCTCCATTATTATGTCAGTACCACCATTTCTTAGATTAAGCATCACATGATCACCATCTCTTATATTAACGCAATTGTTTATAAACAAGGCAAAACTCTCCATACAGTAATGCCACCCTGTGCCATCCAAAGTAATCAATGGATGCCAGAAGACTTGTGCATAAAATCCCTATCTAATGCCTACTCATCCAATATCCCCAGACTAGTTTCTGGCTTGTGGTCTTCATCAGTGAGGAGTTTTGGATCTGAGAGCATTGCATCTAGATCTTAGGATCTCTTGCAACCCATCTCTACTTAACTATAAAACTATGAGAATGAAATTGGAAACACAAGAATATTTTCAATCTAAGCTTATATAGTCATATGGGTCTGAACTCAGTCCAGCAGCCATACATTTTGGTGTCTTTGGCTCTTTAACAACCATAGCCATGACTATCCTATTAGGCAGGATTGATGCTTAATGGGTTAACACCAATCCTGCCTAATAGGATAGTGGTGGCTATGGTTGTTAAAGAGTCAAAGACAACAAAATGTATGGGTGCTAAACATGAATTCAGACCCATATGACTATATAAGCTATTGATCTTAGATTGAAAATATTCTTGTGTTTTCAATTTCATGCTCATAGTTTTATAGTTAAGTAGAGATAAAAGGTTGTTGCTGGAGGGTTGCATTAGATCCTAAGATCTATGTGCAGTGCTCTCAGATCCAAAGCTCCTCACTACTAGAAATTTGTCTGGGGATATTGTATGAGTAGGCATTAGATATGGATTTTATGCACAAGCCTTCTGGCATCCATTGATTACTCTGGTTGACACAGGGTGGCACTACTGTATGGAGAGTTTTGTCTTGTTTACTTCCTGGATTATTATTAAATTTTTGCTTCATGATCTAGTTTTAGTGCTGTAATATTAAAATTGTGCTCTGCTCACATATATATGTAAATTCTGAATACTACTATATCTATTAATTAATAATGTTATTTTAGTCTTATTATACAATCCCACCATCGTAATTTGTTATTGCTGTATATAACAGTATATGCCTTGGGGAAAATAAAGCGTTCTTCTTACCAATGTTAATTAAAAGAATTTTCAATCAATATTTTGTCTCATAACTAAATATAATTTTCAAATGTGTTTTATTTATTTTCACAACTATAATGGCGTGGAAATAGTTTTATTATATGTAATGAATCCCGGAATGCTTCCCAAAATTATATATTAGTCATCACATTTCAGAACCCTAGATCAAAGTGTTAATAGCAATATTATGTAATCTTTATAATAAATGATTGGCATTTTAATACCATACCCACTAAAGACTTATGTTCATATCTATATATGTATTATTTAGTAAATAAAAAAAGCGTATGAGAACCATTAGTGTGAATTCCAATATATAATTATCTGCCGCTTGGTAGATTGCTCATTCACGCACATCCTAATGTATATAATCAATTTATTATATTAAACTATTTTATTGTCTAGCTTATTTTAGTTGTTTGAATTACCTCTCTCCACTTCCACATGCCCAACCATGTGTATGCCTTTCTATCAACTTCATGAATGAGGTTCAAACCCCCTATTAATAATTTCAATACATAGCATGATTCCTAATTTCTCTAATACCTATTTTAGTTAAGTCTTGATATAAATAGTATGCAAGTCTCATTGTCTTCTCTGCTCTGCTAGTGGGCCAGATTTAAGAATAAATTCTTGTGTGCCTTCATTATTATGTTATTCATTAGGTGTTTGATCGGGAGCTTAGGGAATGGGTTCAAATCCAAGTTGGTCCCTGACTTAAATCTCAGGCTTGACTGGGTTTGAAGTACATTTTTTTGAGTTCCAGCTCATGTTAGATGGATCAATATGTTTTGACGAATACAGTTTATTGCTTCTGAATTTCATTTAGTTGGCAATAGCACATATTGTAATTAAGACTTTTAAGATACTCACATGTATGAATATTACATGTTAATGTATTCTTAACAATATACAATCAATAATGTATCAAACAATTATCATCATATAAATCTGAGTTTGCCAAAGTGGTCTATATAGACCTCCAGGGGTCTATTTAACAAAAGTATGGGTCGATCTGAGCCAGCGGGTCGATTGGGGGTCGAAAGAAAAACAATTCTTAATATGCAAATCACACATACCTAACTGTGTATGTAAAATTTGTGAATGTTTTTATAATTGACTTAATATCAGTTTCTTCATAAAAAATAAATTAATAAACGTATATTTATTCGGGTGAAACAAGTATTTATGTACCAGCGCGCAGCAGCACGAACTCTGCACTTCTGGCTTATGAGTCATATGTGCACTTGTCCAAATGTCATGAGCGTTGACGTTACAAATGCAAATATCATATGCAGTTTCAGCTATCTCTGCAAATTATGAACAGTGTTAAATATTTGCAGTGTCATTATTACTACTTTTATAGTATTGGATAATTAGTTATAGTTTCTATAAAACTATTTGTTTAGTTTAGATATCAATTTTAATTATCAATACATGTAAAAAAGAAGGTAAGTATTAATAATATGGATTAGTATAATATACCAACTTATTTTTAACTTATTTATAGAACCCTAATTAAAAAATGGCAAGCTTCAGTTTCTAAAAAGAAATGTCGGTATTATTCATTGGATTATTTGAAATTTGGATTTATTTGTTCACCAACAAATGAAATGATTCCTATGTGTCTTCTATGCGAAAAAACTTTTGGAAATAACTACATGAAACTGTCAAAAATGAAAGATCATCTTGAAAGGGTTCACTCGGATAAAAAAAAATAAAGAACTTGAATTTTTTTTTAAAACTTAAAGAAAAAGTCACATGTCGACCAACTATAAAAAGTTTTATGAAGCAGTCTACTAAAGTTGAAACTGAAGGAGTATTAATAGCTTTGTACAAGATTTCACTTAATATATGTAAATAATATTTATTTCTACAAACGCAGACGGTATTGAAATAGCAAAGAGAGGAAAACCACACACACTCGCTGAAGACGTCATTGAGAATGTAATGAAAAAAGACTGTTAATGTTTTAAATTTCTTGCAATTAAGTGCAAATTCTGTAAAATGGCATATTGATGAAATGGCAGAAGAAATAGAAAATACAGCAGTTTCGGAGCTAAAAAATTGCAAGTTCTCTATTCAACTTGATGAATCTGTTTTTGGCATTTCTGCTATTCTTATGGTGTACGTTAGATATTTCAGTAAAATGAAAGGACAAGTCATTGATGAATTTTTATTTGCTAAATATCTTGAAACTGATGGAAAAGGAGTGACAATTTTTAGATGTTTACAAGAATATTTAAATAAATATGATATTCCACTTGAAAGTATAATAGCAGTAGCCACAGATGGTGCACCTGCTATGGTAGGGTGTTACCAAGGTTTTACTATATTTCTCAAAGAAAAAGTGCCCAGTATACATACTATTCATCGTGTGTTGCATAGAAACAACTTAGTAGCAAAATATCAGAATCCAGAATTACATAAAGCTTTACAGTTTTGTATTAAGTGTATCAATCAAATTAAAGCCCAACCTCTTAAATCAAGATTATTTCCCAAACTTTGTGAGGAAAATGATGAGATATTTAACCAATTACTTCTGCACACCAAAGTTAGATAATTGTCTAGAGGTGTATGCTTGCAACGGCTCGTTGAGTTATTTGACTCCACAACAGAATTTCTCAGTGAAATAAATCCTGTTCTGAGTGATGAACTCCAAAACAATAAGAACCATATTTTTTATTTAGCGGACTTATTTGGAAAATTTAATGACGTTCAAACAAAGCTGCAAGGAAAAGATGTAACAATTATCCAAGCTCGGACAATACTGTTAGGCTTCCAAGTAAAATTAAATTTATTTACATCTTTATTGCTACGTAAGGATTATCAGTATTTTTCAAATCTGCGACAATTAGAAATAAAAGAAGAAGACTTGAAAATATATACAAGTCATCTTCAAAAATTAAGCGTTGATTTTAAACTGTGCTTTGTTGATTTGGAAAACATTGACATCCCTGAATGGATTATTGCACCATTTTCCACTCAAATTGAAAACATGGACATCAACCTGCAAGATGAGCTTGCTGAATTATTATCGGATCTTGAAGCAAAGACGCTTCTTAAAAATTTAAAAATAAGCAAATTTTGGACAAATATAAATATAATGCAAAAATATGTAAAACTTTATGAAATAGCTCAGCCATTTATGCTAGAGTTTCCAAGTTCCTATATGGTTGAAGCCGGATTCAGTCACATAAATGCAATCTTAACTGATTACAGAAATAAATTAAATGTGGAGTTTCGAGGGGATTTAAGATTAAAATTGACCAATATCGAACCCAATATAACGAACATTGCAAAGAAACACCAGGCACACCCATCTCATTAATTAAGAAGCAATACTATAGTTACTTTACTTATTATTTTTACTTATTTATAATTACTTATTATTTAATAAATATTAAGGTATTTAAATTTCAACATTAAGATATTTTTCATAAAACTATTGTTACACAATGTAAAATTACTTTAATAAATGTTTAAAATCATAAAATAAATGTACAAACACAGTACCTAATAGATAGTTTTATTTTAATTAACTGAAAATTACTTTTATGGGGATCGATGGAGATTTCAAAAAATTATATAGGGGTCCATGATCAAAAAAGTTTGGTGACCCCTGATATAAATTATAACCACATACCCAATTTATAATTATTTGAAATATCTTTAAAATTATAATCACACACATATTTAATTCTAATCAAATTTATAATTAATAATCTTAGAAAAGATGTATGGCAATTTTTGGTATGGACATGTATTAGAAATATCTATAAAATCAGACACATAAAATCTTTAGTGAATACTTTACTAAATATATGTAGTTATATTAATATCTTCTTCACTGATAAATGTATATGTGACTTATACAAGTTCAACTTTAACAAACCAATATATAAAAAGTACATTCCAGCATCAGCTTTAACAGACTGTCAGTAAATCTCTTAATGCCCCCCCCCCCAATCTCTTTTTTTTTTAAACAAAATATTTAAATACTGGACTAATGAAATACTTAAAGTCTAATAGTATTCAGAGATATTAATTTTGAATTATTCCTATTGATATATCCATTCTGATTTATATTTATGTAGTTTACACAAATGATAATAATTCATAAAATCTATTCTAATTATTTTTTTAATAAATAATTATATTGTAGAGTTTAGCTTACAAATCATTCTCTCTTTTTTGTGACTTTTTAACTAACATATATATGTGTGTAAATGGGCAATTGAAATCTTAAAGTGGATTCCCAGAGATTGTAAAAGACCCAGAAAGAAACCACAGGTGAGATGGATGGATGATATAAGAAAATGTGCAGGGATGATGTGGAGAAGAGAGGCTAGAGATCAGAAATTAATTAAACTTGGAGAGGCATTCATCCTGCAGTGGATTGATCATGGTTGATGATATATATATATATTGTAACAGGCACATATGCCATTACATTATTTTTTCTAAAAATTAGACATGAAAAATAAAAGTTCGCAAATAAAAACTTCTTTTTTTAAGAATTAAAAATTTAAAGTTAAAAATCATCTAAACTCTAATATATAAAATCGTACAGATGAAAAAATTATTAAAAGAAAACTTTATTAAAGAAAAGGAAATTATTTTAAAACTAAATTTTCAGAAAAAAAAAAGAACTTAATCTTTTAAAGATAAAAGGAATGTACAATAAATTAATTAATGCTATTATAAAATGGAAATGATTATTTTAATTAGTCCAAGTGAACTAGCCCTTGAGCATTTCAAAATGTAAAATTAAAGGTCAGATAGGAGAGAAAAAACAATGGGAACAGAATGGCCAATGAAAGAAATTCTTCGGGAAATGGACCTCAACGAAAAGACCATCACCATCATCATGATGTAATGTCCACTCAATCCAAAATTCTAATATAAAAGAAAAAGTTTGGAAATAAATTTTAGAGAGTGAAGAAAGAACTGGGAAAGAAAAAGAGATGTGCTATATGTGTTAGTGCAGGGAGAGTTGAAGGAGAAGGGATTGGAAAGATGCACTTCCAATTCCTTCAGTTAATTATAAAGAAAGTAAATGACATCGTCTTCCTATATCGTGTACCCCAGGCCACCAAGATCCAGCAATAAAAACCAGCCACAGTAAAGGACCTTGTGGGAATTAACACCTAGAAAGTATGGACTTTTCTTTTAAACCGTAAGAACTTTATGAACTCTAATAAGCTTTAACTATAATTCTAAAACTCTAGTATTTGAAAAGAATAAGAACTTTAATTCTAAAACTTGTTCCATATTTAATAGAAATAGAATCCTATCTGACCAATGTAAACTATTATTAAAAATTAATTTTATTTGATGTATTTTTTTTAAAATCATTTCCATTTATTTATTTTTTTGTTCTTTTAAGTTTTATTATAATTTTTGTTCTTTTGTTAAACTAAACTTAATAAATGCTAAACTTAAGTCAGGCGTGAATGGCTGCATAGATTTGTAAAGTTATATTAATGAATTAAGGGAGGGTTAAATTGGGTTAATCGATTGGATATATTGGTGTAATTAGTAAATGTAGCATGAGATTCGCTACGTGCAGGATCCTATTATATGCTGCATTGGGGAAAAATAAGTCCCATATCTCACTGACTATCAGAAGCAGACGGTATTCCCTGCTCCTTGGATCACCTCTTTTTAGCCTATGGAATGGGATAGTAAGATGGAAAATGCAGTCCCTTCCTATAAAGTTTTTTTTTTATTGTTTTCGCCAGACAGATGTAACATTCCTGTACTGGATGAGAGACAATTTCTTTAATTATAACCATGCTGTTAAGATGTACATTCCTGACAGTATGGTATTTGTGCTGTCGTATTCATGCTGCATTGACTACATCGATGTATCAGATGGATTGACATTGTTTTGACTGCGAACTTTTGGCCTAAGGTTAAATAAGGGATAGAATATTTTCTTTTCAAATGCAATCTATGTAGTCTATTCATACTCGACACTTTAATAAAATATTAAATTCATCTGTGTGAACTTCAAAAACAAAAGTTAAAAATGTAAATTAAATGTTAAAGTAAAAGTTAGACTAAAATAATAATTCTAAATTACATATATGCTTAATAAATGTTTTTGTGTGTTATTACTGGCAGTGGCTTCTTTTATTTATTTATTTTTAATATTGAAAATATTTTTAAATAAGAATTTATATTTTATAAATCTCTGTGTCTCACTGAGCTAGTGGCATGGGCTGATGGACGGAATAAAAAATATATGTAAAAGTTAGATCTTAACAGTGCATATCTGCCTACTACTATAAATTTTCCAGGTTCAAATGGCCTGGTGGTGCCCTGTACGGCAGATACAGTAAGACTTGATTATCTGACCGTTATAATATATATATATATGATTCAAATTCTTAACTATAATTGAAGGAATATTTGTTGATTAAAAAAAGAAAAATTTATAAAAAATATTAACTGAGAGAATGATGGTCAAATAATAATATAAGATTACAGGTAATAAAATTTAGTTAGAATTATATTCATAAAAAGTCTAAATTAATGACTTCCATGTAATTTATCTCAGATCAATATTTGCTCATCAGTCAGCAAGGTTAATCAGCAATAATAATTTTTTTTATTTATGTACATTTTTTCTTTTCAATTTAATTTTACAATAATTCTGTATGGAATTTCCAAGTTTAAATTGGGATTACTGGATCCTGTATTTTCCCTGGTTGATTTGTTAAACATTCAATCATGATTAGATTTCCACAAGTTTTGAATTATTTACTGGGTCATAATCAGTTTTCCATACATTTGAAATGTCTATCATTGATAGTTTTAGATTTTATATGGTTGACTTAATTTAGCTAATTTCAAGATCAAGAACATTTCAGTAAACTGGTTCTATACATCAAGAAAGGAGTTACTAAGTGTAAACTAATAATGCATAGGAATTTTCTTGGTGCCTAAGACATATTTTTGTTAGTTGCACATTAGTTGGAAGATAAGTTTTCTATTGGCAGGTGTCACAATACAGGAGTAAGATGGAAGAAAAAGAAAAGAACATCACCAATATATGTATTTCCTGCTAAACCAGCAATCATTAGTTGGTCCAGATTACCAACTCTACACATATATGCTATAAGTGTTCATATACATATTAAGATAGCCAATCTTCATACTTTAATGGACAGGCTTCAATCTACTCCTCACTCCAACTCTTCAACCATCCATCCAATTGAAAATCTGATAATGGAACACTCAAAGGCGACCCTGAGGCCGAGATTCTTGTCACACCCATGTTGACCTAAGGTCAATCTGACCCCTCATGTACAGGACATAATCCATTTAATACATATACATGGGATGGGCGGACATCTCTACTATTTAATAACTGAAACACAGGCTTATTATATACCTGTGTCTATATATGTAATATATAGGGTATGAGCATATACTTTTACATGACCCACCACTCTCCATTCTAATACACTCGAACACATATGTGTCGAAAAGATCAATAATCACCAATATATGTATTTCATGATAAACCAGCAATCATCGGTCCAGATTACCATCTCTACACATATATGCATTTTTGATTTTGTAAATAAAAACAGACTTATTATAAAAATACTTCGTTTTTAAACAAAATAAAATGTTATTAAAACAAGCAAACCCTCCATACAATAATGCCACTCAATGCAAGCCAGAATAATCAATGGATACTGAGAGGCTTGTGCATAAAATCCCTATCCAGTGCTTACTCATCCAATATCCCCAGACTAGTTTCTGGCTTGTGACCTTCGTCAGTGAGTGGCACTACTGTATGAAGAATTTTATCTGTTTTAATAACAGTTATGAGCAAGCATAAGAAATGGTGATCATGTGATATTTAGTGGTTTAAAATAAAATGTTAAGACAAAGAAGTAAAATATATAAGAAAGTTTAATTATTAATTAATGACAACAGATTATTTTCAGAGAAATTAATTTTATTAACAATAATACAATATAAATTTTTACTTCTGATTTCATTTGTTTTTATTTAACAACCTTAATTTAATAACCTATCGGGTTTTTTTTTTTTGTTTGAACCTCGTTATTTAAAAACTTTAAGTAAAAATAAAAAAGTAAATTTATAAGAAAACTTTTTTATATTTCCTGTCTAAAAATTAAACTAAAAAAAAATGTATTTAACAAAACATTACAATAATACAATATAAATTTTTACTTCTGATTTCATTTGTTTTTATTTAACAACCTTAATTTAATAACCTATCCGGGTTTTTTTTTTTGTTTGAACCTCGTTATTTAAAAACTTTAAGTAAAAATAAAAAAGTAAATTTATAAGAAAACTTTTTTATATTTCCTGTCTAAAAATTAAACTAAAAAAAAATGTATTTAACAAAACATTACAATAATACAATATAAATTTTTACTTCTGATTTCATTTGTTTTTATTTAACAACCTTAATTTAATAACCTATCGGGGGGGGGGGGGTTGTTTGAATCTCGTTATTTAAAAACTTTAAGTAAAAATAAAAAAGTAAATTTATAAGAAAACTTTTTTATATTTCCTGTCTAAAAATTAAACTAAAAAAAAATGTATTTAACAAAACAATTTTTATTTAAATTTAAAAATAAGCATGTTTTTATTTAGCATACATGAAATTTCCTGCATATTATGTGTATGTGCCTATAATTATAATAAATTAAAATGTAACCTATTATTTGATATTTACTAGGCTATACTATTAAATTCACTAATATGTAATCTAATGTTTGAATCTTAAATTACTCTCCCTATTGCCAACCACCTAACTAAACTAGAAATGCATATTTCTATTTCAATATATGTATATATTTATTTCCACGATTTATTTTTCCATTTAAAATAAATTAGTTTCGTTATATTGCCATTACTATATGAACTATTCCACTTTCCTTAGTTTTTACTATATATATATTTAAATTCTTATATTGTCATCTGCTCTTAGTAATACTATCTTTTTTTTTGCAATTATTCATCTTCTTTCTATTGGTATGATCTCATATTATTTTCATTTTTTTTTTTAGTTTTCCTAGACATTTCACAATAATGTTTATTTATATCATTATTAACTTTTTGCCATATTATTTTATAGAATTCCGGATATTAAAAGTTCTTCTAAATGAGTAGTTTTTAATTTATTATACTCTTTTATATATATACATTGACTTGCCACCATTGATGATTTATTAATTCTTTGTCATTTTTCATTTTTTCAATCTATACTGCTGTTTTTAGTTGTTTCTATTTTTTTTTTTTTTACAAATAAATAAATAATCACGTTTTTTTTTTTGAAAGGAAATTTGTGCACAAAAAATAATGGTCGTGGTTTGCAGACCATACTGCCACCGCCAGAGGGCGCACTGACATCATCAACAACCGGCCTGAAAATGGCAAGTGATAAATTTTTTTACAAAATGCCTCAAAATCAACAAATAAAAATGCCTAAGGCAATATATGTACAGCAAATAAATCGAAAACTACAAATTAATAAAAAAGAACATTAATTGTATGGATTGGAATATAGGTGTTAACATTATTTATCAAACTGGCAAGCAGACGCTAACATTTCTTTTCATAAATATTCAGTAATTGTATTTCTTAAATCTGAGTAATGAAACTTAACTATTTGTAAGCCTATAACAATTAAAAATTCCAGAAAACCGATGCTAATGTTTCTTACCTACTGCAGATACAATTTTAAAATCAGTACTCAATTTAACATTTTTGTATCAGGCATCAATTCAAAAAGTTGTTTAATTAATAAAAAAAAAAAAAAACAATTTGAAATAGCAACTATTTTATAGCCCAGTCCTTTAATGAACAGAGCTCTAACTTTTCACAGAGACAATTTCACACAGAATGTTACACAGTTATTAAATCATTTTTTTCTACAAATTGAAGTGAAAAATTCTACGACACAAGGAAAACTTAATAATGATCAAATTATCACAGGCAATAGCATTTATTATGAATTTTTGTTTATGATTTCCGTCTTGGTAACGTTTTATAATTTTAAATTTTAAATATTTTTTCCTCTCATAAATATTAAATAATTCTTTTTTTAAAAACAGAGTAAAAAATCTATAACAATTATAAATACAACATAGGGATACCTAGGTTTTTTTTTTATGTCATTCAAATCTGCATCAATTTTAAAGTTTGTTAATATTTTAAAAGAATCTATGGATTCTAGTTAGTATTTCTAAAGTTTTAAGATATTAACTGTTAATGCTATATTTTTAATAGCCTTTATCTCTTTTATTTTTCATTATTACTTACTTGAATCTATTAAAAACAATACAGTTTTGAAATATATATTTTCCCTTAACCAAAATATAACTCAACTTTACTATATCTTCATTTGAATGCTTTCAAATTCACTTCCATTTCAAGCTTTATCAAATAAAAAACCCAAATATAAAAATCTCATTTTCAAATTCCACATTTTTAATAATTTCTAGTTTCTCTAAATATATTCTCTAAACTTTCAAAACTTTCATTTTTCAGATGTTTGTTAATTTCTAGCATTAAAACATTTTATGACATATTTTTAATTTGTGTTTGGCATTATTCAAAAGCATTCTGTACATTTATATAGAAGTCCTCTAGTTCTCCATTAAAATGTATTGTACTTTAACATAAATTAAAGTGTTTGTTATCTTTTTTGAAATTTAATCTCCATGTTATATTAAAGTGGATTATGACATTAAGCTCTATATAGATGATTCCACTCTACAAGTGCTTTCTATATTAGTATTTTTATTATAAAAAAAACACACATCTGCTTTTCAAATCATTATCCATTCACTTTTTCTACTAACTCAAATTTTAATGATGTAAGAGTTGTTTAATATGATAGATTTTATTCCACACAATACTTCTTGTCAAACTATTGTGAAAAATGTTGGAGATATGGAATCACTCTGTCATATATCTTTACTAATATTAATATTAGTGTCAACACATAATCTAATTGCTGCTTTTGCATTTTTATTAATATTATTTAGAATATGGCAATGACCTGGGTGTGATCATTATAGTTCACAGTTTTAATTATTATGGAAATGTTTTTTTATAATCTACAAATCCAAAGCATAATTGTAATTCATATACATTAGTCCTTTCTATAATTAAACTCAATATAATGTAATCCACTGTGCTAAAACCACTTTTAATCCCAGTTTGTTCTTATAGTTAGTATGTAGACAAGTTGTAATCATGTTGGTAAAGATCTTATACAGAATTGATAGGTCTGAAATTTCTAATACCTTCATCACTTTTTTTAAATATTAATGTCACTAGTAAATTCTTCCAATCATTTGGTGTATTTTATCATATAAACATTTGGCACATAGTCTAGCCTCAATTTTTCTATTTTTTTACATCTTTTTTTAAGATATCTATAATAATTCTATCACTTCATGGAGATTTTTCATTTGTTATAGTTTTAATTGCATATCACTTCTTCATTTGAATGTTTGGCATTTCAGAAATTGTTATAATTATAGAGATTTTTTTTTTGTATTATTACATGATTTTTCCATACAATCCATGATGTCATCCCTCTTTTATTAATAGTTCCATTTTTTCTTCATATTTCTTGAATAATATTCCTTTCAATATCAAGGTATTGCTTTATATTTTTGATTCCACCCCCCTTTTTTATAGCTTTAATAGTGAATTTACATTTACATATTCTCCAATCATTATTCTCTTTCTTACCCTTCTAAAGAATACCCATATATTCAATTGTTAATAAATCATTTTTAAACATTTTCATGTTCCTTTTTCTCTTTATATATTGTCTTGTCTCAGCTGAAAATTGCTGTGGTCCAAAGAATTCTACTACCATTATATATAAGTGTAACAATAATCAAAAACAATTTTTCTATTTGAAAAAAAAAAGTTATCCATCATCACAAGATTATTTAAGTGTCTAGTAAGAAATTCTAAAGAAAAGGCTATTTCTAAAACCGAGTTTCCCAACCAGGGGTGCTTGCACCCCTTGGGATGTGAGATACATTTCAGTTTTTTCGTTTATATTAAGGGTACTGCCCTATATATTCAAGAATTATGTTTGATTTTTATTCCTTATCATTTGTTTGTATAAACTTCCAGAAGTATTAAGAATTAATCAATGACATTATGTGACATATATTTGAGAATGTTCTAGAATGTTTTATAGATTATGTAAACCTATGTGTGATGTTATTGTAGTTAGTGCATTGTTGAGTCTGTGTTTGCAGTGCTCATTTCTCGTGTCTCTAATAAACAGTGATTATACTTAATATTATTTTACTTAATGTTATTTATTTTCTAATTAACTTTATCCATATTTTTTTCAGATTATAATTCTTAAATTATTAATTAATCCTTCATTATGTCAAAGAAAAGAAAATGGAATGATGATTATGTGCAGTTTGGTTTACCTGCACTGGAACAATTGAGAATTTGCAAAAACCCATGTGCATATTTTGTGATGCTATCTTCTCAAATGCAAATATGAATCCAGCTAAGCTTGTGAAACACTTCAACAACTGGCATGGTGGAGTAGATGTTGCAGACCATGATGCGAAATCATTGAAAGCTAAAAGGACCTGCTTTGATATTTAAGCAACCCTTCCAAAATTTTGTTTTATATCTGCTGGCAAACCACTGTTGATGACTTCATACCATGTGGCATATAGAGTAGCCAAATCCAAGAACCTCATATAATTGTAAAAGAGATGATAAAAACATGTGCATTAGTTAATGGCAACTATTGTTCTGGGAAAAGAAGTCTCAAAAAGCTTAAATTAGTGCTGATATCAAATTGGGGATTTGAGTTTGGATATTTTGAACCAAGGTATGCAGATATCAGGGCTAGTCCCTTGAAAATCTCTCTCCAGTTGGAAGAAACAACTGATGTTGGAAATTGCAGATAATTCATCACATAAGTGAGGTATGACCATGATGGTGTCATAATGGAAGATCTTCTGTTCTGTGAAGATCTGAAAACAACTACAAAAGTAAAAGTTGTCTTCCGTGTGTAAAAGACTTCTTTGCGAAATATGACTTAGATATTCAAATTTTTGGTTCTGTGTGTACTGATGATTCTCCTGCTATGCTAGGAAATAAATCTGAATTTTTTTCCCTGATAAAACAAGAGATTTCAGACTTGCAAGATACCCACTGTTTTCATCATCAACATGCTTTGGCATCAAAAACATTGTCTCCAAAGTTGAAAAAAGTACTGGCCACTTCTGTGGAGACCATCAACTGTATAAAGGGTTGTGCTCTGAATCACTGCATATTTGAGTTGCTTTGAGAGATTTTGGAAGTGAGCATTCAGTTTGGGTTTTCCAAATGGAAGTTTACTAGCTGTCATGTGGGAGAGCTTTAATGTACTTTTTCAAACTGGAAGAAATCAAAGCTTTTCTGGTTCTAGTAAACTATTAACTGTGCAACCTTTGGTGGCGCTGTTTCTGTGTAAAAACACAGAATTATACCGCTTTCATGGCCAAACCTATGGCTAATATACGAGTGATCATTAATATACGAGTAGATCGTATGTAGTGGTTATAATACGCGGCCAATTCTTCCGTGTTCAATAACACTACGTCTACTAACAATACTATGATCATATAGTTTGTCGTTGATTTCATTGCAGGTTGAATTCCTATGCATATTGACAGAATTTGTATTGTCGCTAGAATTTAAGATGAGAGTGTGAGCATTGTCATCTTTTTCAAGTATTTATTTGTTGATGTTTATGATTTTCTGTATTTCCCAACTGAAAGATTTTTGCATACTAGTAATTTTCTGCGTATTATTGATATTTGTCAAAAAATTTTTTTTTGGCTAATTTTGGCGTTTTTGGGGGTCAAAAAAGACAAAATACAATTTCTCAAGCTCTCTGGCAGACGATTGGAGTTGTTTGCAGAAAAATACCATTTCTGTCGTGACTCGGATGAGAGTTGAAAAAGAAGAACAAAATGTCTACCATGTTATTATATTTGTGGGATGTCCCAAACAGAGAAAGTGAGGCAGTTGCATTTTTGCAAGCCCAAAACATCCTGCCATTCATTACAGTTGATTTAGTTCAGTCATATGTGGTTAATAAATTTATTTTCTGGAAAGAATTTGTTTTGTTTACGATTATTTTTATCTGTAAATCATGTAATTAACACCCAGAATGACAGTGTTAAAAAGGGGCAGCGTAGTTTGTTGGACATCTCTTGATTGATTGACTTTTTTAAAAAAAAAAAAAAAAATACTTCTTCTTTTGACATATCTATTCATTCCGTTTAGAAGCAAAAAGAGGTTTTTTGGTTATTGTTATTGTTTTAAATCAATAAACAGCACGTTAAGTAGATTTTAAAAATGAACCCGAGCTTAATTTTTGTTGTTAAAAAAGAATAAAAATACCGGACATTTTATTTGTTATGAAAACAAAAAATCTTTAACAAACTTGTATGACTCTTAAAAAAGATAAATAAATAAATCCAACAGAATGTAACAAAACTGGTTAACATACATATTTTTTGTGTTAAAAAAACAATACCACGATTGACTTTTTGGTTTTTGTTTTGGACGTTTTATTTGTTATTATTAAAAAAAGCAAAAAAAATCAAAACCCGCCAACACAAAAAAAAACAACCCGTATTTATAAATCTAAGAGAAAAAAGAAGTCCCGTTTTATTTATTATTATTAAAAAAAAACAAAAAAAATCAAAACCCCGTTTTATTTGTTATTATTAAAAAAAAAAAACAAAAAAAATCAAAACACGCCGACCAAAAAAAAAAACCCCGTATTTATAAATGTAAGATAAAATACCAAACAATTCTTTTCGTTTATAAGCAAATACGGACATCTGAGGCGGAGTTTGTCGAACAGGTTTGAATTTTTTGTTGCTAAATCAATCAACAGCAAGCCCCCTCATTTTTAACATAATTCAAAAAGAAAGTGTCGATTCTAATTTCAAATAACAACAACAACAAAAAAAGAAAGTCGTATGTAAAGCAAATTGTGTATACTGTATTTGAGATATTCCAAAAAAAACTTAAAACTGTCCCTTATTACTTTGAAATGTATCGAATCCAAAACAAAAAAATAAAAGATGTCTGTAAAAAAGAAACAGTAGATTTAGAATGGAAATCCCCCCCCCCCCCCAAATAAAGGCATATGTCAAAAATTATGTACTTTTGAGATCCAAAAAAAAAGATCAAAGTCTCCTTTATAGTTTGAAATTTATCAAATGAAAACCAAAAAAATAATTATGTCCAAAACAAACAACAACAATATATTAAAAAAATAATAATAATTATGTCCAAAACAAACAACAACAATATATTAAATATTAAAAAAAAAAATTACAGCGTATGTCAAAATACGATCTATTAGATAAAAAAAATCTAGCGGCCCGGTAATATTATAACGCTCTGTTTTTAACTAGAAACAGCGCCACCAAAGGCTGCACAGTTAACAGTTTACTAGAACTGCTTTTCTTAAGGAATGTTATCTGCCTAGAGAAATGTAATTGCAAGAATTCAATCAAATGCTAACCTATTTGACTAATATTTTTGCTTATATAAATGATCTGAGTGTATTTATCCAAGGGAAAAATGTAAACATATTGAAATGCTGGGAAAAGTTTAATGCTTTCTAAGAAAAATTACATTTTTGGGTGTCAATGAGTTAAAAAAAGGAATTTTTCAAATTTTCCATCACTCAAAGAAATGGTTAATAACAATGAATATCTAATTCCAAGTATGTGTGAAGAAACTGTAGATCATTTGGAAATAATATGAATGTCATTTGATAGATATTTTGGAGAAGAACTGGAAATTTCTGGAAAATGCATTATAAATCCATATACCTTCAATATGGGTAATATGTCAGATGATGAAGACCTAAAGGAAGATCTTGTTGAACTGTATACAAATAGGTTGAAATCAAAACTTTGTTATTGGTGTACAGCAATAGACATGTTTCGAAACCTTTGTGAAAAAGCACTAAGATGTGCTCATCCCATTCATGATGACATACTTATGTGATTCTGGATTTGGTGTCCTTTCGTCAATAAAACAAAATCTAGAAATTGTTTCAGTTCACAGGCAGACATATGGATTGCTATCAGCAACAAAATGCCACATTTTGAACCACTTTTATGCAATAAACAGGAACAAAAAGAGTCATTAAATTGAAATTGGCTTATGGATGTTTGAAATTAATTATAAATTTTTTAAAGAAATTTCATGCATGGATGAAAATTTAATCTTTTTGTAACTTAATTTGTTGTCATATTTTTTTTTCCATATGTTTTATTTTGTTTATTAAAATTTGTTTTGGTCACCTTCACTTTTATTCTTAAATAAATTATTACTTTACAGAATGTGAGAACATATGAAATTTTTTTAAGGGTGCGCATAAAAAAGATTGGGAACATCTGTTCTAAAATAAGATATATAAAAAAATCTAGTTGCTATAACTAAAGCTTGAATAATGGCTTTCATTTGTTGCATTTTTTTTTTTTTTTGCTTTTTTTTTTTTAATTGAAGATTTTTAATAGTATTTTTTCCTATTATTATTCATTTCTTTCTTCAATAGACCATTTTAAATAAGTAAATAGCATCTTGTAATAACTAGCCATTGCAAGGCAGAAACCTTTTCAACAGCTTCTCATACAGTAAAGTGAAAGATGTCAGAACTCACTAGGCCTACCAATTTCTTGAAGGAGAAGATTAGAATGTTTTTTAGTCTTCTTTTATTTCCAGCTAAATATAGTTAAAAAACCATTTATTGACCAATATTAGACAGTTAACTAGGGTTGACTGAGGGTTAGCTATATGAGATAAAAAAATCTTTTGAAAAGAATTATTTTAGCCTAGGTTTGAACTTCAGATAAAAGACTTATTCCAGTACTTTGAGGCCTTTCTAAATAATTTTCAAAATTTACTGTTTATAAAACTTGCCTCAGGCACCAAAATTGGTCCGCCTGATACTGTCTATATATTGTGGTGGTGAAAAAAGTTTTAAAGCTGCTAAACTACTAACATTATAGTAGCTGATACAAGGGCACCATGCCTAGCACTAGACTGAGAAGGTTATTTTATGATCATAGTGCTTATTTATATACGTAATATGGCCACATAATCTTTTTATAGTATAATCTTTCACGGACTCATATTCCTGTAAATTCTGTCTCCAAAGGACGCAATTGTTTTCAATATTATAGTTATATACTAAAATAACCAGAGAGACATGCAAGTATGAATATACAATAATCTTGATTATATCTTTTTGATTTCTTTTCCCTCTCCAATCTAATCTGGTTTCCATTCAAAAAAAAAACTGAAATGACTTAATCTTTTTTAAAATAAAAACTTTCCAATTTGTGCAATTGCTTACCAATTGTTTAACTATACCCTTTTTCTAACATTATAATTATTATCTTTCCTAATGAAAATATGCTCTTTGCTAGCCTATGACATGACTAAGATTTAACATTCTAGATGCCATCCTGTCCAAATAGAAGTGAAAGACTGTAACCCAAAACCTCTACATTGCTAATGTTAAATAAATTAATCTTAACCACTAAATGATTACATAAGTGTCTTATGTCCATTAATTTGTTTTTATGTACACTAATTATGACATAAGTGATTTTATGTCTTATGACCATTTTTTTAACTGACTAACCTACTTTTTATCTCTCCAAGATTGAGCATTTCACATTTGGGAAACCAAAAATCTACATACGCACATGTATAATAAGGATAAAATATATATAAAAAAATAATGAAATAAATATAAAAACCTACCCCCACCCTCTATTGTTGAAACATTTACAACTAAAGTAGCTTATATACATAAGTCACAACTGATTGAGTCTATAATTGTATTTCACTAGACTACAGAAGTAAAGTTCACTTTATGGACAGTATAATTACCTACTCATTAATCTGCTGTTAAAATAGATTAAATTGGTGTCAATCATCCATTTCCAAAGTACTAGATGGCTATCAGTTCATCAAATTTAATCAGAAGGGTAAAGGTCATGGGTTGACATTCTTCAGTAGCTTCTTGCATGAATCATCTTAGTTCTCTTTCTTCTTGAAACATCCTCAGCTACCTGGTTGGCTTCACACTTTTCTGGAGGAAATTCCTCAGCATACATCAGGTGCAGCTCTGGAGACATGGATTTCCTCCTCAGAAAGAAATCCTTGATTCTCTCTAGCAGGAGAACATTTTCATAGCAACTTGCAGCAATAACTTTCAATAAAAAGTTTTAATAAACTTTAATTAAAAGAAGACACCATAATTTATACTTTTTCTTCAATCTTTCCCTCTCCCTGTACTTTTAATTAATTTTATTTTCCAACAGGTCTCTCACCTTTTGGGTTATTTTTAGCAAAAATTTGTCATTTAAATGTCTGTTTTTTGTTTCTTTTGGCATTTTTAATTTTAAAAGTTCTTAATTAATGAAATATATAACAGCAGATTCTTATAATATTTTAATTTTAATTTGATATTTAGATTGATTATCAACAATATAATTTAATTGCAATCTTTTCTCATTTTCCTCCATCCCATCTTTTTCCAAGAATTTCAACTCACACAAAAAAAGCTTTTAATAAAAAACATATAATTCAAATCAACTATTTTATTTTGAACTATACTCAATAGAAATAATAATAAAAAATCTAACTTGAAAGTTTGATTTCTTAGTGAGGTAAAAAAAAAATTAATAGATTAAATATAAGAGATGTTTTATATATTTTTTTTATAAAATTCTACTTATAAACTAATAAAAATAATTAAACTAACTACGAAATTAAATATATATGTATTTACACATGAGATGGCCGAAAATATCATATGTAGTATAAAACAATCATGTCAAAAATATATCTATTTCAAGACCAAATGACTTCTCATCATAATAACTGATGTATTAAAGAGGGGCAAATAATAGCAAGTTATCACCCACAATGATTAAGAACGGTAGTTTAGCAGTTTAACTCTGTCACATAGATACAAATTATGCCTTCAGACAAAAAACAATCCTTACATAATCAAAAATAACCAATATTTATATGAATGTGTTTTTAAAATTTAGCTAACTTTTTTTATACTGTGAGGAAATTTCTAAATAAAAATGATGAATCAGATATTATATATATACATTAAAAATATATTAATTATATTTTTTTAGAAAATGTTTGATTATGTAAGCAAATGTAAAAAATTCTTAAAACAAATGCATATTACTTGATATAAAAATCAACAGAAAATTTATGAATTATTAAGAATTATTTAACATTCAATATTATTAATACATTGTACAGGCTTAAACCTATTATTCAATATTATGGTTTTTTTTTTATGATTGTACAATTAGCACATATTTAAACATTAAGCAAAAATACAACATAAGTTATTTTGCTAATATATATAATATTTGAAATGCCCTAAAGCTATCTTCTTTCAGCCAATGAGCTGCAAAAATTTGAGCTTTTTTTTTTATTTAAAGGGGGAGTGTGGCTGAAAGAATATAGCTATAGGGTGTTTGAAATTTTTTATATAGATTTCATCTAGCATAAAGCATTGTTTCTATATTTATATACACACCAATTGCATTTGGTATTAAAAATAATGCATTAAAAATCTATACATTATCCATAAAACTTAATATTGTATTACTTAAATCATTGGAAATGTTCATTTCAAAAGTTGAACAAAATTACGAAGCAAATTGTGGTTAATGAAAGATGTAGTTCAGGGGTCCCCAACCTTTTTGCACTTAAGAGCACATTCTATAATACCGAACAGGTGGTGAGCACCATTTATTTTTTCAATCAGGTGGCGGGCATCATTTATTTTTTCAATGTAAATTTATAGTTGGATATTGCTAATAATACACATAATGTACAAAAAAAAATTTATTTCAAAAATAAAATTTTAACATATAATTAACGTTTATATTTTTATGCTGTAAAAGTATAGTATGCCCTACAATTTGATTACAATATAATAAAATAATTTATAAGAAATTTTAAAAATTAAATTTATTTGTATCAGATAAATAATTTTTTATCATGTTCGGATAGCGGTGGACACGTAAAATGGTCTGCAGGCACCATGGTGCCCACAGGCATAGGGTTGGGGACCCCTGATATAGTTGGTAAAAGAACAGTTAAGAAACCCAAATGTTCTTTGTAGAAACAGCATGCCTTTTATTGCTTGCTCATAACTATGAAATCAAATTATTAAAACAGCCAAAATTCTCCATACAGTAGTGCCTCTCAGTGCAAACCAGAGCAATCAATGGATGCAAGAAAGTTTAGTGCATAAAATCCCTATCTAGTGCCTACTCATCCAATATTCCCAGAATAGTTTCTAGCTTGTGGCTTTCATCAGTGAGTGGCACTACTGTATGGAGAGTTTTGCTTGTTTAAACAGATTGAGGAAGCATAAGAAATGCTGATCATGTGAAATAAATTATTCTGAATACAACATTGAGACCTACAAGGAAATGCAGTATTAATTCAAAATGTATGCATTATAATGTCAAAAGTTATAGTGAAACAGAATCCTCTGATAATGTAAATTACATTATACAATACTAAAGACATCAAACTGAAAAAAAACTCGTAAATGAAAGCATAAGAAAGTTGTGATGAAGCTATATAATAGCAATGATGAAATGTTTTCATTATTTGAGATACTTTGCAATCATTCTACAAATGGCAAAAACAAATAAGGAAGAGTGTTTGCTATCCAACACTGTTTTATAATAACAGCAAGCAGATAAAGTGAAATGTTTATCAAAATTCATGCAGTTAAAAACCAAAAAGAAACAAAAAGGGTTTTTATTTTTTTGGAATAAGAATATATTTTTAAAAAATCAAATGATTGAATATTTGGGAAATCATGTGACATTCACATACCTGAAAAAGTAAGCTAGCTTTGATCCATGAATCTTTATCTTTCAATACTCTTTCTTTATCATAGCAGAGGATATCTTAGTTGATGAAGACAAACATTGCTAAAATTCGGTGCAGTCTTGTTCAGTCATTGATTTAAATAATAGCTTTTTCCAAGAGTCATAACCATAGTGTGCCAGTCAGATGATGTATGTTGGTTTAACTCAGTTCGAATACTAGGCGAAAGTACCTTGAGGCCACCCATATGCGAGATATTAAATCAAGAATACTATGACCTCTGCCCTCTTCACCATTACTGAGTCTAATTACAAACCAACAACATTGAGACATATATAAATTATTTGCTCACCTGGCCCAAACTTAGCATCAGGGGAGAGACAATGAACAAGAATACTTATGGAACTAAACAGTGAAATGTGCATAAAAGTACTATGAAAAATTGTTTTGCGTGCCTGGATCATTGGAAAAGCAAAATAAAGCATTAAAATAAAATTAGAAAACTCAAGCTTTTTAGTTAAATAATATATTTAATTAATGACTTGTAAAATATTAATAATGTTTTAATGGCCTCCACTATTCTACTGAATTAATGAAAAACTAATTAGGCAATAAAAACAGATAGTAACGATATAATATTTTTGCGGTCTAAGTCTTTTCTTCCCAATTTTAATAAAATGGTCAACTCGCCTCTCCTCAATAAAGCACAATAAAAAAATCTTTTGCAAAGCATTTTCTAATTGCTTTGCACTAAAAACAGTTTAAAAATACTTAAGACGTATATAGCTAAATAAGATATACATAATGGAAACTGACTCGTATTTACTTTACAAACAAATGAAATTGGAAAGATATTTTAAATGAAAAATTAACCTTTACTTACACCGCAATGGAATATGAAATATTGATAACATGTTAGCAAGGAGGAATAGCACAGGAAAAGGGTTAAATATAAATAGATAGATGATCACACAAAATATATATATATATCTCTAAGATTAGTCTAATAGAAATAGTTAAGTTACAAATATAATTAAATAAAACAACTCAGAAACATAATTCAATAATGCAATTTAGAAAGGTAAGATCAGAAAGGGTAGAATAGTAAATAGTTCATGAGGAGAGATATGATTACCATCCTGGTTCCTTGGTCCTTTTCCCGCGATGTTCATGGCTTGATCCGTCTGTCGATAGGTATTTGTCCGGACAAGGAAAAATGGAAATACTTAGCATTCTTTCAAGAAAAGTCCCACAGACACGGCACAGAGTTCAGATTAATATTGGTTGGATACTACGGTATTTTGATGGTTTTTAGGACCTCGGCGGCAGGCAAAGCTATTTGCCTAACCACCAATCATGTTCGTTTCATCAAAATACTATGACTTTTAACTCATTGCATGTTAAAACTTCTCTGTGATTCTTAGGATGACAGTTGAATAACTTTTTGGAGCAAGATCTAAATGATAAGCAAAATCTGAAAGGTTCACAGCACAGGATCCGCCGAGCTAATCAATAAACAATCCTACTAATAAAAAATTGTCAGCATGATAATGAATGAATGGAAAGTCAGAGAAAACTGAATGAATTCTCCAAAGAGAAATCTGACTGAAAGCAAGCAAGAGAAATCTGAATGAATTATCGCAAGAGAAATCTGACTGACAGCAAGAAAACTCTGAAAATCAAAGTCTTTTGTTCTCTCTCCTATTTATACCTTTTTGTAAGCTACCTTCTATTGTTTTGTGTATGATCTTAGATCTTGATAAGCCCCCCACATTCCTTTGTTTCAAGGTAACATTTTCTAAAAATAACTTTTACTTTTTTATTCTAAATTTCTTTCTTTAAACTTTGAATTTTTATTAATTAAAAAAAAGAAGAGAGGGCCATCTTTAATTTGCCTTGAATGGGTTAACTAATTAAAAACATACATTCCTTTAGAAAATGTTGGCGGGCTTATCTCAAAATAAAATCATACGCCATATTTTAACAAGATTTAAAAAGAAAAATATATTCTTATTTCTTTTAATAAAATAAGCATTTTATTTCAGCAGAATTTTGCATTGACTCATATGTTTGATTAAAAGGTTTTACAAATAATTTTTTAAACAGCAATTTATTCTTGGAACGGAATTTATTTAAAATGAAATATTTAAATGCAAATACAAATTTAATAAACGTAATTCATTTTAGCTTTAATGCAAAACCCTGCTGATATTGGGCTATTAACTTAATTCAGGTCTACAATACTGATTAAATTTATAGGAGGCTGTGAAGCATGGATCGGACTTCCGGATCCATTGTTTCAATAGAGAAATTATTTTTTGAAGTCTTCACTAAGCCAAACTATTTTAAAAGAAAGTCTTGTATTTGTGATGAACAACCAGTGCACACTTCCAGTGTTTTTTCTCCAGAACTATCTAGAAATAATATTTTCACATCATTGATACTGTTAAACATACTGTAATTTTTTTCTGCAAGACTATTTATCTCACAGAATATTCTGACAAAGCACAAAACTTTAAATATATAATTAAAAACACTGTGGAAAAAAATGGTTATTATAAAATTAAAGAGAAGTCTAATCAACAGAAAACTTCTACATACACCAATGTTCTTTGATTAGAAATATTTTCAGATAAGAACTTCCAAATTTGTAAAAGCAATTAATATAAGGATAAAACTTTTCCCAATGTATAACCATAAATGAATACCTGGAGAGAGTAGTCTTTAAATATCAGAAATAACAGTTAATTAAAACTAGAATCATCAACTTAAAAAATAAAGTTCTATTTGTCAAAATAAAATAAGAATGGATAGGTTGCTTTCAAGTACTCTTGGTTAATTTGTCAAATGTTTGATATTTATTAGGCAAGACTATTGTTGTTTTGTGGTAGATATTCAAAGAAATAATTCTCGTAATGGGTAAATGAAATAAACATTAGACTTATAATCTTGGAAGTCCTTGAAAATAGGAACAAAGAAATGATAATCACTGATGAAACTTGAAGAGATATGAAAATTAAAATTTAGCACCAGTGGAAATATTGTTTTACTTGTAATGAAAGTAAAACCCACATGTCTGTATAAAAAGTTAAAATAGTAAGTCTTAGTCCTTTTTCTTCAACTATAATTATTATTATAATAGCAACCCTAATAATGGGGGAAAGTTTGGCAAGTCTGGTGATTTGGGAAAATCAGCTGGTAAGTAGACATTTACAAAACACAAAAACATTCACTTACAACATCTTAAAAAAATTATTCAAATAAAATATTAATTTTTGATGATAAACTTTTGAACATCTTACTGATAATTGTAAGAGACTTAATTTTAAGATATAGGCTAATTACAAATGATCTTTGATTACCACATGAAACAATTTGAAAAACTTTAAAATTATCTATATTCATTTAGTTCACATTTAGTATAATTTTTGTATAATTTAAACCAGCTTTAATTTTCATCAGGTATAAATTATATCTAAAATTCCAAAAAAAAAATTAAAAAAACATAAGGTTATATATAAATTAAGTTACTTAGATTTTAAAGAACTTGAAAATCATTAATATATGTCAAATATAAGTAAATTAAATATAATACAACTACCTTCAAGTCCAGTTTCATAATATTGTACTCGCAAAGCTTTTCCTCAACCATTATTTTAAATGTAAATTAGAATGTACATGAGTTTGTGCCAAATGAAAATAAATTATACTCTTATCTTTTAGTACTAAATGGAAAAATATGAGTGATTTAACCTGCAAGTTATATAAGGAAGGCATAGAAAATATTAGGCATCGGTTAATTGAATGTAAATGCCTACAAGCAGAAAGGGTACAAATAATGAAGTTGTGGGAGAATAAATATAAACAATGTGATTATACAGAAAGTGGGTTCTTGGTTTTTATGCTGGATTTGGGAAAAGATAAGTGAAATATAGACATAAGTAACATAGCATTGAGAAAGATTATGTTGTGGAAATGGGACAAAGTAAAATAGAAAAGAATATGGGAAAAACAGAGTGGAGAATGGAAAGGGAAGATCAGATGGTTAACAGGTTTCTCTGGGCATAGTGGCTGAGAGATTCCTGACTCTGATAAATGAGAAGCCACAGTACATCACATCATTAAATATTCAAAGAATTTAATCAAGTTGTTTTTGATAATGTAGTTATTATATAACCTTTAAAATTAATAGTTAAGAAAATTTCCATTTTCACTGCTTTCTGGTGTAAATAATAAGGACAATTTTATTGATCAGATGTTCAACAACAAATAAAATGTACAGTATAAAAGTCTCAAATAGTAAGGGCAATTTTATTGATCAGATGTTCAACAACAAATAAAATGTACGGTATAAAAGTCTTAAATTGTAAAAGATGTAATTAACAATTCAACTAGAACCATATCAAAAGCAGACCTAATATCCAATTGAACTACCAGAGGACTATATTTCTTATTATTCCTTACAGAATCTATTACAGCCTTAAACTAAAAGTCTGCCTGCTCTGTAGAAGAACCTTTTTTAGAAAATTGAGCTTTTTTAAATTTGGGTAGGAGATATTGCTCTAATTTATCTTTTTAATATTGATTCTAAAATTTATATTCCATGAGAACTCATGGATACAAAACACAAATTTTCTAATTCATATATTGCTTTTTGATTTTTAATAAAAGGTACTAATATTAGGGGATATAAGTCATTTATCTGAGAGACACCTTTGGACAAATAGTTGGCTAGATCAGTTAAGTATTTTGCAGTATGTTGACTTAAGTGGTTGAATACAAACCTAGAAATTCATGAATCCCAGGGTGTTTTGAGTCTGACGTTATAGACAGTTTTTGAATAACTTTATGTAGTTTGAACGCCTTTTTTTTTTTTTGCTTCCCAGTGAATTGTACCTCAAGATTGAACCTGCTACAACTTTGGAGCTTATTTTTAAAAGTGTTCATGTAGGGAAGTAACATATTATTTTGTGACACTACTTTTCTGTTAATTTTTATTGCCATGGGCATTCTAATTACTGGTGATTGGTTCTAATGCCAACCATACATAATTTCTTGACCATGTATGTGGATAAATAATCCTCCAGTATGATACATATAGCCTTATATACCTCTGTCAATGCTTTCAGATAGTACTGTCCCACTTAAGAATTGTTCACATTAATAATCTGCTTTTGGAGGTCATGAGCCAAGGCAAGCAATCTTGAAGGAGGAGGTTTACTGTGTGTAACATGATCTATTGTATATGAGACAATATTTACAAATGCTAACTAGGCTAGTACAGGATCTAATTTAAGGTCTCTAATTTTTTATATATATATCAGAATATAATAATTCAGTAGTAATAGAGAAATCCATTAGCCAAAACTAGCAAAATCGTTCTATTGATTCAAATTTAGTTTTAAATATTTTAATGAAAATTATAGTTATGCAAATGTATTTCTAAACTAAAAATAGATTAAAAACAATACCTTCCATGGTTTATCAATGCTTTGCATCTTCGATTGCACAAATACAAAAGTACATTTCCTGGTGATGGAGATCACATGAGGTAAGCTTGTATCTGTGTTGCCTTGGGTGATTTTCTAAAAGCATTCCTGGAAAAATTGTAACCAAGTATAAATAGGGCTCATTTTTCTACCAATAAAAAACAATTTTGAATTCGGTTGCTAAGCTGAATCCATCCTGCTCAAATTTTCAACAATATGACACTCAAGTAGTGAGACTGAGTCCACCTTTTCCCGATCAAGATCGTCTCCATGCCATAATGCTGTACTTTAATTACAAACCAATGGACTGCATTAAATGCTATTAAAATTAATTTCAGAACAAATGCCATACCTCCCTGCTAATGAAGTAAGGACTATCCATGCACCATATGCATTGCCTCCAAATAACATGGATCGGTCAAGCTGTCACACCATCGCATTGGAAGCTAATTCCCAATACTGCCTAAAGACTCATTCAATTTGTTATAATTATCTATTAAGCCCTTTTTAACTTTATAAATGTATTTCTATCTATGTTAATGTGACGGTAATCTGAGGCCAGTTATATTACTTGTAATTAATCTCTCTAATGACTCTCTCTAACCCTGTCAAATCTATATGTAATCTCTCACATCTATATCACACTTCAAGTTTATTATATATTTCAGTGCGGTAAAAAAAATTTATTATTGTTATTTTTAAGTTTATACATTTTATTTAAATTATCATTTATATGCCAATCTAACCCAACTTCATGAGCGTATCTATATTAGTATTATAAATCCCAATCATTTAAGGGGTGTTCATTTAATTTAAATTATTTATTGCAACATCTCTCTCATTGGGTTGGATAATCTATAAATAATGTCTAATGGCAGACTAATATAATACTGATATAGTTATTAGGAATATACTACTAATTAATTGTTACTTATGAGATTTAGAATAATATTGATGTCACTTCTTTGATTATAAAGAAATAACCATTAATTTGTAGTGCCTTGAACATGATATTTATTAAATTGTATCTTTCTCATTTCAAATACATATGAGACTTGCTAAATAAAGGGATAATATACTCATTTTACTATTTATGACATTCATTTAGTTATTTTAAATAATAGTTGTTTCATAGTCAGGTTTAGTATATACAATAATGCCATTACGCTTCATCTTAATTTATATTTAGGCTTTATTTATTCAAACATCATTAGAGATATATTTATTTTCTTCTCAGCATTGCTAGCATAGATCAATCTTCGTAATTACGTTTTGCTTTGTCATTATGAGATTAAAGGAACTCCGAACACATTTCTTTGTTATTGTTCTGAAAGGGCAGTGTTCTCACCCTAGAACTTTTGCATTGAATAGTGAGTGCTCTGCATGGATTGATCCTGGGACAGCTGGCCCATTGCATTTTCCTACCTTCCTCTTCTCCAGATATGGCTCCACCAGAACAGCAGGCATACTTTCTACTTTATTAACTGATAAAGCATCTCATCGGCCGAAAATGGAACAAAACTCTTATTGCTGTCACTCATGCTGGTACCAATCTTTATTAATATTTAGATTCATGCCTAAGCAAAATCTATAACTCATAATGTTGTGATTACATTAAACTATTTATTATTTATTAATTTTCTTATATTTAAAATATCACGAGTAAACTTGCATTTAAGCTATTTCCCTTGGGTGAGTGATTCCCAGACGTGTATAGATTTCCTATTTTTATTTATAAGTATAAGCTTTACCATTTGCTACCAAACTTTTATCTTGAAAACAAACATTTGCATATTCAAATCTTTATTGTAAACAACATTGTGATCCTTCCATTTAATAAAGTTAACAAATGCTTGAGAGTGAATTGCTAGTACTATGATTATATTATGTACTTTTCTTATATGATCAAAGTGGCATCTATCATGACTTGATTATGTATATTTTAAATTAACTGTGCTTACTTATGGACAACAAAGTGTCTATTTTAACTGTTTATCGTGAAGGTCTATAATTAATTATATCTCGGTTCTAAATAGTGTTTTTATCAATAAATCATTTATATAAAAATTATTTGATTTAGTGTTGGCATATAAGCAAACCACACTAATATAAATTGTACCCACATGTCCATGTATCCATTATGTATTCCATTGTTATCATTATAATGTCCCATAATAATATATAATATTCTCATAGGCAATAAATTAACTGACGTAGCGTGAAAATTTGTAAATAAACGTATATGTATAATAATCTCTTTATTTTATAATCATTAAATATTTATATATATCATATTATCCAAGTTGTTTGAATCATTATTAATTTTAATTTAGTTATATTTCATATTGTGAGCCTGTTGCAGTGGGTTACTTGTAATTTTATCATCAATAGTCAAGATATCATGCTTCTGCGCTGTCTTCAGGACTGGAATGAAATAAATTCAGCTGTATCACTGGATATGTTATTCATAGTGTTCTAGATTTGGGGAATGGACAAATAGGTTAGAATCCATGATTGCTTCTGACCTGTGTAACTCACACATAGCTGGATTTGAGGTACTTTTGCTCAGGTTTTAGGACTTGTTGGATGAATATAACAATTTCGACCAGTACAGGATTTTTTTCCCCAAGCTTGGTGCCACAATGAGGACCTTTGAGATATAACACCCACATATCTGAATGATAATTTTTTCTTCTTCCTGAGCTTGACATCGCAAATTAAGCGCATTGGTATATAAATATAATCTATATACACGGATGATGACAGTTTTGTTTTTGTTTTATATATTTTGATATATGTAACCTACATAACACTGTTGTAGGCATTCTAAATGTAACCTTCCAGATGTCTAAAAAAAATTTTATGAATAATTTTTTTTGATTGAATTATTTATTCATTATATGTATATAAACTTAGGTAGCCCAGGTATTATTTTGTAAGTTGTTGGTCATACTATGTTGGTTGGTGCCCTTAATATAAATTTGCCAACAGATTCTGGACTAAACAACATGATACATATAATTTTAAGGTTCGAACTTGAATAAGTGGATAATATAGAGAGTCATTTTATTATGTCATACCATGTCAAGATAATCAATTAATAAAGGAATGACAAGTGTATTTCAGGTCAAGAGAGCAACTGCTGTAGAGGCAAAGAAGGAAAACATAGGTAAAAAGTTTTTTTTGTAGATATTTATGTAGTATTAAGAATTTTTTCTTTTGTTTTATTTTATTTTGATTGACTATTGGTATAACTAAAGGGGATAAGTTATAGCATATATCCCTATAACTAAATAAAAAAGACATGGTAGCATTATAGGAAAGAAGCATGGCAGATATTAAAGGGTTTGGGGGTAACAGAATGGAAATAGGCAGATGATTGAGGGAAAGGGGAAGGTGGATTTTCTCATTTATGAATTCAAAAGGTTTATATAGCTTTAGATAAGTAAAATGGAATACAAGGAAATGGAGAGTGACAAAAGTGGAAAAAGTGGAAAAAGCAAAGGAGGAGCATTAGTCAGATGGAGAACGATAATGAAAGCAGTAATACTGAGTGCAATCAGTGTGGTGACAGATATTAACCCATTGGGGATAGAGTCCAGAGATCATGTTCAAAGATTCAGAAAAATTATTATATGGCATTGATCTAGGACCAAAGGTGTCAGGGGCTGAACAAAGTCTCACAACTATGATGCAGAGTCTAGCATAATGGATGGTGGAAATGAAAAAGAACCTCAGAAAACAGACCAAGAAAATCAAAACACAAAGTTAGGAAGTAGAAAGGGACCTGTGAAAACAGACTGAGAAAATCGAGACTCAAAGTGAGGAGTTCAAAACATAAAGAGATGAGTTTAAAACACAAAGTGAGGAGGTAAAGAAGGAGTTTAGAATATGAATCAAGGAGATCAAAAGAAATATCAATGAAAGATAGGTGAGGATCAAAGAGCAAAGCAAGAAGACAGGACAATGTAAAACAGACTTTTGAAGAAAGTTTCAGTTATATGAGGATTAAGGATGACTGCCACCAAGTTCAAGATCAGGTCCAGCATTGTGAAGCCTTCATGGATGAAATTCAACAAAATATTGTGAACCAGGAGGACAAATCAAAAGAACTCTAATAATCACAAAATTGACAATCAAGAAAGGATATAAAGAACTTGGAGGAAAGTGCCAAGCATGAACAGGAGGCATCTCAGAAACAGATGCAAGATGTTAAACCCAAATTTGCAGGAGATGCAAAAGAAAATACAGCTGGATCTCAGAGAAACTGCATCAGGAATTCAAACAGATAAAAATAAAGCAAGAGCCTATGCAAGTACATAGTTCTACACCAAATTTAACCAGTTCAAATTTTATCAAGATAACAAACACTGGCAAAAGCAAGCCCCATAGACAGTGACCACAACTGGGGGGCCCACAGTAGAGAAATAGCTAAAGGCCCTTGCAAGCAAGGCAATCAAAGGGAGGGGGCTGAATTCAAATATAGCATAGTTTATCCAGGTGCAAGTATTCCACAGAGAACCAGAAGACAGTCCACAGGAATACTTTAGAAAGTTTAAAAGAATTATTTTTCTTTAACCCATCTATCCATGAGGAGCAAGGAGCAATTGCTAGTCACTACCTAAAGGGGACTACCAAAGATTGGTGGCATTCCCATCAAGACAAACCCGGTGCAATCTTTGGTGGCATTTCCTTCAAGACAAACCCGGTGATTACTGGACCTCACTATCACAGAATTACTGGAATTAGGAATGACAGTGTGGTATCTTGGGTACCCTATTAGCTACAAAATATAGGGTAAACCATAAGGAAACACATACCCAGTTCTTCTTGCACCAGGTGGCCAAGTTCCTTTCATTGACAGTGTTTCATACTCTGACAAGCACATAATAAGAACAATAAGATATAATATGCCAGCCTGGTTACAGAAAATGATGTTGGAGAGTAGGATTACTGACATTGAAGAGATGGCACACTTTCTTATTTCAATTGATTAGAGACACCTTGCCCAGGAGCCACCAGAGAAGCTCTGGAGAATGGAGAAGCCAAAAGTCCAACTAATCTGAGTGGAAAACCACCAAGAAAATTTTACGCAAAGGAATCAAAGTCAGACAGCAGTAAAGAAACCTTGCCAAGGGCATCTAGGGATTGTCACTCCCTACACCATTCACATAAAGGAGGGAACCATTTGACCTATGGCCTAAATCCTATAACCACAGTCATGAAAGAAGTAGAGAAGGTATAAACAGGCAGACCAAAATATGTTTAATGGATTTTCTCAAAATATGAAAATAAAGATTGATTATGAGTTAGAATAAGTTAACAGTTACAAATATCTTGGGCAGATTATTAATACAGATGGAAACATAATGGATGAAATTAATCATAGAATTAAACTTGGTTGGAGTGCTTTTGGTAGAAATAACTTTGATACTAAAAGGAAATATGCCTATGTGTTTGAAAATAAAGGTTTTTAATAAATGTGTTTACCAGTTCTTACTTATGGATCTGAGACTTGGACACTTAATAGAAGAGCAATACAGAGACTTCAGACCACTCAAAGAAATATGGAGAGATACATGTTGGGAGTAACAAGAAGAGTAAAAGAACAAACAGGTATTACTGACCTCATTGAAAAAATTAAAAGATTGAAGTGGAGTTGGGCTAAATATATTGCTAGAAGATATGATAATAGATGGAAAATTGAAATCTTAAACTGGATTCCAAGAGATTGTAAAAGATCCAGATACAGACCACATGATATGGATGGATGAAATAAGAAAGTGTGCAGGGGTGATGAGAAGTGATTCTAGAGATCGGAGATGAATTGAACTTGGAGAGACCTTCATCCTGCAGTGGATTGATATAGTTGTTGATGATGATGACTAATATGTTAACTTGTTTTATTCTCCTGTTACATTACGATTGCCATACTCAACCAGAGATGGATTGAACTTGGAGAGACCTTCATCCTGCAGTGGATTGATATAGTTGATGATGACTAATATGTTAACTTGTTTTAACATTCTCCTGTTACATTAGGATAGCCATACTCAACCAGAGATAGTTGATGATGATGATGACTAATGTGTTAACTTGTTTTATTCTCCTGTTACATTAGGATAGCCATACTCAATCTTTTTCTTTCCTGGGCCACATATATTTGTACACTACATCAAATAGGCCACAACATGCTATATGAGCAATCGGCAACCAATTGGTGTCATATGAAAAAATGTCTGACTTCTCAATTCATGCATGCTACAGGTGTGGATCACTTTATTATATCTTAGAATTAACATATTAATAAAATGCAAACCCTTTTATTTGATATAAACATTTATTTAAATAACAATGTGATTTTTGATATTGAGATAAACTTTTAACAATTTTAGATAAATCTGATTTATAAGTGCTACATGCTACTCTTAATATATCATCAAAATATGAATCAGTAAGTCTGTTTCTATACACATTCTTCATATATTTTATTTTTAAATAAGATGATTCACAAAGATATATTGGTGCAAACAATGTGAGCAACAGTTGTGCACCCTTTTTGACAGTTTTCTATTTTTCAGGCACTAACTTCCAAAATTCCATATACCCCTTTCCCTCCCTTTTTTCTTTAAAACTGGCTTCCAAATTTGTGTCATTTTTAAATTTAACAAATTCATCAAATAGCTTAACATAATCATGTCCATATGCAGCTAATTGTGTAATAGTTGCTATTTCTAAGTGCCAGGGAGTTTCTATAAGTAAAACACAATTCTTAATATTTCTTAAATCTTGAAATCTACTTTTAAATTCTTTCAATAAAGTAAGCTAAATAATTTGAAATAATTACATAGTTTAACCAACAACCCCACTTTAACAGTCATTCCTAATGCTTGGCAAAAAATATCTTTACAAATGGACAAGTGGACCACACAGTATAATAGAGGGAAATACTATGGCTGTCTAGTCACCATAACACCTGTTGACAGTATTGAACCACTGTCTACCGAATTGGATTTCGAATACGAATTAATCGAATTAATTATATTATTTTTATTTTATACATGCAATTTCTAAATCTTGCATATGTCTTATTTACGAAAATAAGTTAAAGTTTTCTGGTGGCCATTGTCCCTTAAGAAAGATCTATACAAAAATTATACGGGAAAAGTATATGTATGAGCATCAGTTGGAAGCTGACCTCAAGGACCAGACTCACTAGTATGGTGAGAATTATACTTTCCCTACTTTTCCTATCTGATGAGGTGCCCGACCCAAGCTAGCTCATTCTCAGGGTTGGGAGGTAAACTATCGGAAGAACGGAGGTATGTTAAGAAATATGTAGATTTGAACGCTCTCTTTAAATCTTTATTCCCCAAGTTAATCACTTTAAACTATTTCTTAAACATAAGATTTGAATCTAAAATATACTTAATATATATACATGCCTATTCATATTGGACGTATTTAGATAATTTTTCAATTTATCTTGGCAGGTAAAGTAATAGGCGAATATAAACGATAAATCAATATAAAACTTCAATTATAAGATAAATATATGACTTTTATTAATAATATTTTAATATATCATTTATAAGATCAAAATTATATATCACTCCCAGATAAGAGTATAACAAACCGTAACCATAAATAAAACAAAAAAAAATCTTAATACATAACAGATAAACATTAATTCAATATATATATATATATACAGTTATATGCTATAATTTGATTTAAAAGCCTAATCAGATAGAGTTATATTAAGATAAAAATATCACATTACCTGACAGACCCTGGGTTTGCATAATGAAATATTCAGTCACGTAGTGTAGCTAGTTTAATTTTATGGTCCTGAAGAAATCAAGGTTTACTTTATTAAAGCATGATATCTTTTATTGGTGAAGTCCAGCATTAAGGTTTATTTGCATTATGAATGAGACGTGATTTAACTTATTAACGACGTATTCTTCCAAGATGAATTTGTTCATACTTCTAGATTTGATCCTTTATATTTTGTTCTGTATTATGCAGTATAGATTATTGGTGAGGTTCCTGGATTCTTCTGCAGGCAGGCGGTGGGTAGAATCAGCTTTGTATCGGCGGATGGTGAGCCTTCATGTATATGCTATTACCCCGACATTATAAATGTTGCCATTCTACAAATGATCCTGGATACATCTTTTTGGTGAAAGAGTTAAATCAAAAACAACTTTAATGTCCTTTACAGCAACTCCAGCGTAACCATCGCAAATAATAAATCAAAGCCAAAAATAAATATATAAAAGCAAAATCACGATTTACAAGATGTCTACCATTCTCTCCTGCTCAGCTGTTTTTATCTAACTAATTTTAACTTCTTTGTCCACTTTCCAAAAAAAGAATTTATCGGCACTTCGATCTACTTCTCTTTTGAATGCCTTTTTTAAAAAAAAAAAAAAAATTTTCTTTCTTTAACATTTCCTTTGCCTTTTGGTTCCATCATTCTTATTTTTAGTTCACCATACATTCATTTCTTTCCAAAAAAAGAATTTATCGGCACTTCGATCTATTTCTCTTTTGAATGCCTTTTTTTAAAAAAAAAAAAATTTTTTTTTCGTTAACATTTCCTTTGTCTTTTGTTTCCATTATTCTTGTTATTTTTAGTTCACCATACATTCATTGGCTTTCTCGGAATTTTTAAAGTAATTAATCATTATGTTATATAACCAAGAATTGCCGAGAGGCATATACAGTACTTCTTTTCACCACACTTATTAACTTAAGATATGATTGAAACAAAAATCTATATTTGAAACAATCGATAACAATATATAAAAAAAATATTTGTGTATAACTGTATTTTTTCAAATTTATAATAACATTAAAAAAAATTTTTTTTTTAAATAAATAATTATGCCGAGATTAATCCTTTCCCCATTTGTTTTCTTTTAAAAAAAAAAAGTTCAATATTGATTTACGTATATATATATCCAACTCCTCATACATTATATTTAACCTCTTGACAACAACTTAAATGATTATATGTATCAAGGGTATAGATACGTGTTACTTAATTTTCTTGTAACAGGGTTTGAACCCGGCTACTGTTACAATGCTCCCTGTTGGAAAGACTTCAAAATGAGGTATACTTATTTTGAGGTCTAAAAAAATAATAAATTCACTATAGTACAGGTTTTAAAGCCCTAGCATTGTAGGACCCTTTAACCTCTGACCGAGTGTCCACCCAAGGTGCATTATTTCCCTGTTGCTGTACAATAGTGAATGGACCCTCATATAAATTACAAAACTTATGGCAGACAAATTTTCCTGGGTCACTAATGTGTTTTCAACATGACCTTGTCCTCTATTTGGAATCGGTGCTGGGTACCTGCTGACCTTTTATTTCTATTTTCACTCAATTTTCATAAGGGTCTGGTAAGCTTGAGCTCTATCGGCTTCTACATCTATTGGGGGCTCATCCAACCCAGGCAAGGAGGTTTTTATCAATCGAGGGACATGTTTCCCTAAATGCAGCCGTATTGGGGAAAACCCAGTCGATTCATTGACCGACCAATTAATATAATCGACAACCTGTGGAACTTTCTTGACCTACCTTCGATGGTTCATTGGGAGATATGTTCTATATAACTGACCTAGTTCCCGCATAACCCTCTCACACGAAGTTTGATTGTGGATTATGGATGGATGTCAATATGTGCTTAATTCCTTATCATTGTATCCACCTATGCCATTCCCCCGACATGAAAGGAGTGCCATGATCTGATAATAAAATGTTTGGTTTTCCCACAGTGGGAAAGTGGTTATTTTCTAGCATTTTTATAGTGTTCTTAGTATTTGCCTGGGATATCAGGTACGCGGCTATAAATTTCGAGAATATATCATAGACCACGACCAGATACTTCTTCTTTTTAAAAGCAGGCAATGGACCATAGTAATCCAGGGCCATCATTTCCTGTAGCTTGGTTGGAATTATGGAAGTCATAGGTGATATGTAACTCCTATTAGCTGGCTTTGCCTTTTGGCATATTTCACACTTGGCCACCACGGCCATAATTTTAGTATGCATTCCGGGCCAATAAAACCAATCCTGGAGTAAACGCTCAGTTTTGAGTGTGCCATAATGACCACAGAGTTGGTGTACATGGGTGATAACGGCCTCCCTCATCTGATAGGGTAAAACAGGCTTCCACTCCTCTTGGTCCTCATGAATTTCATACTGTAATATTGATTGTCTTATTCGGTATCATCCTGCCTTGTTTCCTACCCATCCTAATTCCGTTGTCCACTTTTCCTCTAGCTGCTCAATCAATGTCCTTAGTTGTCCATCTTCCTGTTGGCAGTATGGTAGTTTGGCCAAATCTTCTACTGCTTCATTTATCTTCAGGTTCAAGCTGGCAATATACAAGTTCTCTCCACTTAAATGGCATGGCTGGGATGGAGCAGGTTATGACTCAATATGTCTGGCACAATGTTCTCTGACCCTCTGCAATATTTTACAGTGTAGTCATATTCCTGGAAGTATAGACTCCAACGAATCAGCCGGCTGTTGGTCAGGTAGCTGTAGTTCAAAAACTACAAGCTTTTATGGTCAGTAATGACAACCACTTTTGATTCTAACAAGTGTCTGGAACTTCTGGAAGGCCCAGACAATTGCCAGGGCTTCTTTTTCAGTAGTGGTATAGTGACACTCCGGTCCTTTAAGCAATCAGCTTATAAAGTACAATACTTTCATCTGATCATCATCCTGCATCTGGGATAGTGTAACTCCTAGCCCATATCCACTACTGTCTGTTTGTAAAATAAATGGCTTCTTGAAATCCAGAAATGCCAACATGACATGTTTTTCAAAACCTCTTTTTTATATTCTCAAAGGCTTTCTCTTGTTCCTGAGCCCATTTCCATGGGACATTCTTTCTTACCAGCTTGACCAAAGGTTCCATTTGTTCTGCGAACCCCTCATAAAACCTGTTATAGAAATTGCAGAGGCCCATGAATGATCGAATTTGCTTCCGCGATGTAGGTTTAGGAAATTCTCTAATAGCCAAGACTTTGTCTGGATGGTGTTTTCTCCCTTGGGAACTCACCACATGGCCCAAAAATGTAACTTCATCCTTACATAATATGTTTTTTTTAATTAAACTTGATTCCTTTCTTTAGGTATTCTTTGAGAAATATCTCTACATCCCTAAAATCTTCTTCAATGGTTGCCGATGCCATTAATACATCGCCTACATGCATAGTGACCAATTTTTTTACTTCCTCTGACAACCCTTGGTCCAAACATCTCAGCAACTCTGCACCGCTGTTTATTAGCCCAAATGGCATTTGGTTAAAATGGTACGAATAACCGTCATATCTAAAGGTGGTATATTTCCAGTCTTTGGGATGGTATATTTCCAGTCTTTGGGATGGAGTTAGATCTGCTAGTAACTGGCCGTCAAATCAAAAATTGAAAATATTTTCTTTCCCTTAAATCTTCTCAACAGTTCCTGCATAGGAGGGGAGATGGTACAATCTGGGATAGTTATTCGGTTAAGTTGTCTCATGTTCAAACATAGCCTGACTGACCCATCTTTTTCTTTGACAATCACCAGCGGATTACAATATAGAGGAACACTTTGAAATAATTCCCCATTCTATCATTTGTTTGATTTGTTCCTTCACATTATCCCAGTATTGATGTGGAACTGGGTGTGACCTAGACTGGAATGGCTGGTCCTGATTTATTTTAATTCTTTGCTTAAATCCTTGAATTATTCCTGGTATATCTGAAAAAAAATGTGGCCATACTCTTCCAATATTTTCTGCAGTGCATGCTTTTTCTCCCTTGGCCACATTTGCCTGCTTAACTTTCTTGGCTATCACTCCGTCCATTGGGTCTTCCTCAACTTTCATGACCCCAATTGAATGGTATAGGTCCACCACTAGAAATTTAATTATTTCTCCTTCGCAAGTAACTCTCTCCCTTTCGTAGTCCAGGACACATTTGTATTTGTGTAGGAAATCAGATCTTAATATGGCCTCGTGTATCAGGTCCTTCATAATAAGAAATACATGAGCGAAAGTTTTCCTATTTATTTGTAAGTCCACCCATATCTGCTTAGGTTCTACCTTGGCCCTCTTATTATTCACCATCGTCACCTATGTAGCCTTCAGCAGAAGGGTCCATATGCCAGGTTGTTTCCTAATCAGTTTGTGATATAGTGCAGGGATCCCCAACCTTTTTGCACTTAAGAGCACATTCTATAATACTGGCCAGATGGTGGGCACCATTTATTTTTTCAATGTAAATTCATAATTGGATATTGTTAATAATACACGTAATGTACAAAAAAATATTTATTTCAAAAATAAAATTTTAACATATAATTAACGTTTATATTTTTACGCTGTAAAAGTATAGTATGCCCTTCAATTTGATTACAATATAATAAAATAATTTATAAGAAATTTTAAAAATTAAATTTATTTGTATCAGATAAATAATTTTTTATCGTGTTCAGATAGCAGTGGGCACACATAAATGGCCATGGGCATAGGGCTGGGCACCCTTGATATAGTGTTTCTGACATAACAGAAATTTGACTCCCTGAATTGATGAGGGTTTCTATTTCTATTTGATTGATTTCCATATGAATCTTTGGACATTCCTGTTTGGCATATTGAGAAACCCTATCTTCCCATGAGCACATCAAATTCCCAATGTGTTTCTTTCCTTCTTCCTTTGCCATATCCGTTTAACATTTATCCCTGAATCTTCTATCTTCGATCTCCCTCATTTGCTCATCTACCTCAATTTGACTTAATATTTTGTCAATTTCTTTAGCTAACCTAATACTTTTAATCCCCACTCGGCATCTTATTTCTACTGGCAAATTTTGACACACCATTTTTACTATCTGGTTTTCAGATAGCTTATCACTCTCTAATGTCTTCAGTGTGGCCACTTGTAGTCTGAAAAACTGTATGTAATTTTCCTTCCCTTTTTCCGAAAACTTCTGATTGATTCGCATTTTGATATTCTCCTGCTGTTCCTCATTCCAAAACGTCTTCTTCAAGGCCGTTTCATACTCCTGGTATGTTTGGGGTTGGTGTAACATAGAATCCCACCACATTTTTGCATATCCTTGAAGATGGACCTGCACTAAGATTATTTTGAAATTCCTCGGGTATCCCATATCTCCTAAAATACTTTTGAAAACTATTTACATGCTCCCTCAGGCTCTCTTCCTTCTGTCCTCTAAATACCTTCATTTCCATCCCCTCTTTTTCCTGTAATCTTGTTATTATCATATCTGTACTGCCTGTTTCTCCTACTTTATCTTTGAGATAAATAACTTTTATTTCTTTTTTTGTTTTTATGAAATATCTTTAAAATGAACTCTGAGTAAAATAATAACACAATTTATTATTATTTTATATATATAGCGTGCCGAGTGGAACTAATAAGACAATTTTTTTTTTACTTTTCCTTTTTACTTTTCTCTATATATGCCGGGCTCACCACCCCACCTCACAAAATACTACGCTGACTGCCACCTGCCCTATTGTTGAACCTCTAATCCTCGCTCCTATTTTTTCCCCTATCTGGTGCTTTATTTTCTAAAGCAATATTTGCAAGAGCAAATAATTAAAATAAAAAGAAAAAAAAATTCTTATCAACCTGCCGTTCTCCTACTTTCATTGGAAAGCCATTTTAACTGAAACCCCATTTTAACAGTCATTCCTAATGCTTGGCAAAAAAAAAAAATCTTTACCCCCATTTTAACAGTCATTCCTAATGCTTGGCAAAAAAAAATCTTTACAATGGATATGTCTTATTTACGAAAATAAGTTAAAAGTTTTCTCGTGGCCATTGTCCCTTGAGAAAGAACTATAAAAAAATTATACAGGAAAAGTATATTTATGAGCATCAGTTGGAAGCTGACCTCAAGCGCCAGACTCACTAGTACGGTGAGAATTATACTTTCCCTACTTTTCCTATCTGATGAGTTGCCCGACCCAAGCTAGCTCATTGTCAGGGTTGGGAGGAAAACCTATCAGATGAATGGAGGTATGTTAAGAAATATGTAGATTTGAATGCTCTCTTTAAATCTTTATTTCCCGAGATAATCACTTTAAACTATTCCTTAAATGTTAGATTTGAATCTAAAATATACTTAATGTATATACGTGCCCATTCATATTGGACGTATTTAGATAATTTTTCAATTTATCTTGGCAGGTAAAGTAATAGGCAAATATAGACGATAAATCAATATACAACTTCAATTATAAGGTAAATATATGACTTTTATTATTAATATTTTAATATATCATTTATAAGATCAAAATTATATATCATTCCCAGATAAGAGTATAACAAACCGTAACCATAAATAAAACAAAAAAAAATCTTAATACATAACAGATAAACATTAATTCAAGAAAAAAATACATATACAGTTATATGCTATAATTTGATTTAAAAGCCCCATCAGGTAGAATTATTCAGAGGGTAACGAGAAGCAATTCCAAGTTATATTAAGATAAAAATATCACATTACCTGACGGACCCTGGGCTTTGGATAATGAAATATTCAGTCACGTAGTGTAGCTAGTTTAATTTTATGGTCCTGAAGAAATCAAGGTTTAGTTTATTAAAGCATGATATCTTTTACTGGCGAAGTCCGGCATCAAGGATTATTTGCATTATGAACGAGATGCGATTTAACTTATTAATGACATATTCTTCCAAGGCAAATTTGTTCATACTTCTAGATTTGATCCTTTCTATTTTGTTCTGTATTATGCAGTATAGATTATTGGTGAGGTTCGTGGGTTCTTCTGCAGGCAGGCGGTGGGTAGAATCAGCTTTGTATCGGCGGCAGATGGTGAGCCTTCACGTATATGCTATTACCCCAACATTATAAACATTGGCATTCTACAAATGATCCTGGATACATCTCTTTGGCAAAACAGTTAAATTAAAAAAAACCTTAATGTCCTTTACAGCAACTCCAGCATAACCATCACAAATAATAAATCAAAGCCAAAAATAAATATATAAAAGCAAAATCACGATTTACAAGATGTCCACCATTCTCTCCTGCTCAACTGTTTTTATCTAACTAATTTTAACTTGTCCACTTTCCAAAAAAAGAATTTATCAGCACTTCGATCTACTTCTCTTTTGAATGCCTTTTTTTTTAAAAAAAATATATTCTCTTTCTTTAACATTTCTTTTGTCTTTTGGTTCAATCATTCTTGTTATTTTTAGTTCACCATACATTCATTGGCTTTCTCGAAATTTTTAAAGTAATTAATCATTGTGTTATATAACCAAGAATTTCCTAGAGACATATACAGTACTTCTTTTTGCCACCCTCATTCACTTAAGATATGATTGAAACAAAAATCTATATTTGAAACAATCGATAATATATAAAAAAAATATTTGCGTATAACTGTATTTTTTCAAATTTATAATAACATTTAAAAAAAATATTTTAAAATAAATAATTGTGCCGAGTTAATCCTTTCCCCATTTGTTTTCTTTTTTTAAAAAAAGTTCAATATTGATTTACGTATATATATATCCAACTCCTCATACATTATATTTAACCTCTTCACGACAACTTAAATGATTATATGTATCAAGGGTAATGGGTACGTATTACTTAATTTTCTTGTAACAGGGTTTGAACCTGGCTACTGTTACAATAGATTTCTGAAGAAATGTCAATACCATCTCCCTTAGCATTTGTCAATATTGAAAAATGATGTAGTATTTGGTTTTGCTTGGTAATAAATATTTAGTTTTTCTTCAAATGCAAATACTTTATTTGCCATTTGTGAAATAATTTTATTTTCGCCTTGCAAACTAATAATAAGATCACAAAGTTTTTCTGTGATATCACGTAAAACATCAAGCTCATTATAAATTTTAGTTTTCTTATAAAATATAATTTCATGGTAATAAAAAAAAGCAATCGAAAACATTATGTCTACTTAGCCATCACACTGAAGTATGAAAAAGTACATCACCATAATTACTATTTATTCCAAAAGATTTTAAAATTTTCTGTGTTTCAATTCTCAGGCTTGAACATAATTCACAATGTTTATGATGGTTTTTTCATCACAGCATCTACTTTTTTAATGGATATATGTGCCCCAAGTTTTCTTGAATTAAACCATGAAATGGTAAGAGATTTGCTAGATTATATATCTTTTTTAATAGGGAAACAAATCCCTTTTCAGATCCAATCATTGAAGAACATTCATCAGTGCACACAGAAACTAATTTTTTTTATTTCAATATTATTATTCTCCAGAAAAGTACAAATATTATTGAGAAACTCATTGACTCTAGTTTGATCCTTCATAGAAAGAAATTTCAAAAAGTCTTCACAAATTGAATTCTACTTCGTACAGTATCTGATGAAAATAGAACATTGTGATGTTGCTGAAATGTCAGTACTAGAATCAGTAGCCAAACTAAAATATTTGCAGTTTTTCATAATATCAAAAATGTTTTGCAATATCGTCAATATATCTAATGCAAGTAGAATCTGACATTTGTAATTTCTTAATATGTAATATTTGATTTTTATTATTAAATTTATCAAATAATATATTCAAAGCATTTATAAAACATTCTTTCACAACTTCAGCATCCATAAACGGTTTCATATTTTTTCCAAGTATATAACTTTCATATGATACTCATGTCACCACTGCTTCTTGTGAGATTGCCACTGACATAACATTTTATTGTTGTTGCAATGATTTCTTAAAGAAAGCTAATTTTTCGCTTCTTATTAAAGATCTATGAGCAAAAGTGTCATTAAACAATTTATATTTTGGGATGTAATGATGATCAATGTTATATTTTTTTTAATGTGACACTTTCTCAACAAATCAAACACGTTGCTAAACCTTTGTTATTTAGCGCAACAAAATATTCCTCTTTCCAGTTGTCTTGAAATATTCTATTTTTATCTGATAATTTTCATTTGTTGCTTGAAGAAATTATTATGGTGTTTAATCTATAGCTTGATATAAAATACTATGTGTTTGTGTTTATACTAATTCATGTATAAAACATATGTCTCACAGATACGGACTATTAGCAGATTGAATTAAAGTTTTAAACTTATGATTGTTCAATTATACAATCTGTAGTAAATATATTTGTCTTTTTAAAAATTATATCTGTTTTAGTTTAGTGTCTAAAATGCAGATTCATAATTTGTCAGATTACAAAAGTTTTTTAAAAATAAATTTCTATTTATTATTGATAATAATATTATGCTGTCAAATTAAAATAAACGCTTACCATCCAATTATAAATTCCAGCCATAATTCATAGAATTTCTTATCAATATGTTTTAGTGTAAAAGTAAATATTTTTTACTAAAATCTGAAAAACAATCAAGTGGGTAAAAAAAAAGTTTACCAAATTCTGTTTTCAAATTCAAAACATAGAAATATAAATGTCAAAATTATGAATTGGCATTCCCTTGTAAAGAAAAGAAACAACCAATCAGAAGCTTGAAAAGATGGATTTCTGTCATTGTTATACCATTAAATTTAAATATTATTGATTTTTTACGATAAAATCAGCAAAATAATGCTAAAGATAGCGAGTTGTGAGTGTACCGGTCAAAATCGTGTGTTCATTCAACAAGACCTAGAATCCATGCAAACTATAGCAATCTTGCAATGTGCGAGACAAACAGGTCTGGAACATTACTAAATGCTAACCTATTTGCCTGTGCTGCAGGGCCTCTGACTTTATGGACAACCCTTTTGAGGATACTAGCAAGCTTTCATTTACTCCAGGCCCAGTAATGAGAACAGGGTGAGCAAAGAAACTTGGAAATTGATATTCAAATAATTAGCCAATGATTATTACAACATATACTACTTAAAGAGTGGGGTAGGCTATTCTTTAATAGATTAATAATCAGATACTTAATATCATTCAAGGCAACTTTAAATAAAGGGAATTAATTAATAATATCAATAAATCTTTCATTGAATTTAAAATAATTTAACTTAACCTAAACAATTGTACGAGGGATTCAGGCAATGAATAACAAATGCGATAATATAGAAATTATATGATATAAATTTATTGAACAATTAAATATGGTAATAACAAAAATAGCTGTATAGAATGTCTGGGCAATGATAGTTACAACTTTGATTGTGGTTTGATTTGCAATCATGCACTTTAGACATGAGTCAATAAATCATAGAATTTATATAAATACATAAAGTGTTACTACATAAAGTTAGTGCAGTTATTACATATTTAGAACAAGGGTCATTTGGGCAGTTGCTCAGATATTGTGGTGCAGTTAATATGCCAAGAATCAAATAAATCCATTAGGTAACCAGTAATATCTTGTAACTTAACCCTCATTTAATATTTTATAGGTTCACATTAATAAGTGGTATTGGTCATTACATATTGAAGCAATCAGTGTGTATGCACGCACAGAGCTTCATATTAGTTGTTAAAAATAGTATACGTTTATAGATTTTTAAAGCTCAAATATCTAATTTTTCATTTTTTTTGTTTGATTAAGGGGATAATATAGATGCATGTGTGTGTCTTGGTGAATGAGAGGGCTCATATGTATATATGTCTTGTTTCATTGAAATGCATTTTTTTTATATATATTTAGAAAGAAAAATATATTTCCTTTGTCTTATATATTTGTCCTAAAAGGCGATTCTTTCCTTGCGAATAACATTTTGATGGTTCTGTTTTTTTTTAAACATTCTGAAAGATGTTGCATAGAAGTGTTAATTTATTTTCTCATCTTTAAGACCATTAAAAGGCAATTAAGATTTTCATACCTTGGTGTAATCTTAACAGGATTGTGTCAACTGTTTTAGATCAAAGATCAACCCAGCTAGTTGCATGGAAGTGTTAAATTATTTTCTCATCTTTAAACTGATTTAAATCAAAGATCAATCCTGCATTCTGTTTTCATTTCTAACCAAGGCAGTTATAGTATAGATGTTAAAAAATATAGAGGACAAAGTCGCTTAGCAAAAGTTTTTATAAATACTGGGTTTGAAGTACTTTTGCTAGGTCTCTGAATCTTGTTGGCTGATCACATGATTGTGACTGTTACATGGTTATATTTTTTTTTCCGGGCTTGGCTTCCCAACATGAGGCTTCGATTATATAAACTCACACACCCCGAACACCTGAGCAATAATTTTGATTTAAAATTTTTTTTGTATATAAAATATGTAAAGATATTTTTCAGGTTTGATGCCAATATGAAGCAATTGGATTTATTCTCTCACTTCCATAAAAGATAGAAATTGTTTCTCAAGCCTGTTACATGGGTTTTGATGTTGTATTGGATTGTGTTTGGTAACATGGTGCCCAGAGATAATCTTTGAAAAAGAATTTTTTTTCGGGTTACTCTAAATAAATTTCATCATCAGCCAGGATTCCAATAATCATTGTGGATATTACTTTGGTGTGTGGATTGATGATGATGAGAGACACAGACTGATGTGGATATAAACAAAAGGGGAGTGACATTGGGGTAATAGAGTGTGATGATTGTGAAAATTGTCATTTTTATATCTTAGCAGTTTTCTAGGTACAGAACCTGTAAGCAAGGGGGGCAGTGACTGGTCTTAAGAGGGTAAGAGAAATTTTTTATGTACTTTATATATATATATATGGTACATGTGATATTTATGTCAGTTGAATAGTAGATAGGCAGGCATGGACTTAGAATGAATATAAGGAAAGGACACATGGGAAAGATGGGGAAAAGGGATGAAGATGCATAGGAGATCAGAGGAGGGGAAGGTATAACCTTTTATGAAAATTTAAAAAAATAGTACAAAAAAGAGTATTGTTTAGATGAAGAGATAGTTATAGAAAGCAATAGACTATTATAGTACAAGCAAAAAAATGGAGGTGACAATTCAAGACCTATACCAACTAATGCTAACCACAAAAGAGAATAACCGGAGAAAAGAGGAAAGAGATAATACACTTTATAAGATGGAAAGTTAATGGCGAAGAGGGTGTGAGAAAATGCTGAGTGAATTCATAAAAAGGGAAGAGAACTTTAACAAAACTTTAGATAATCTGGGAAAGGCTCCACAGGGGAACTCCAAGACCATCCAAAAAGAAATGCAGAATGCATAAGGACAGCAGGAGGAAAGAAGGGACTTGCAACCTGATCAATGGTGAAATATTGAGACAGTATCCCAAGTAACAATTCAAAAAACACCAGTTGAATTTGTTCAAGTATTACAAGAGGTGGAAGTTAGGGAAGAACAAAGTGCTAAATTAGTGTGTGAAACTTCCAGTGAAAAAGATATGGTAGAATGGCAGAAAGAAACACAGACTCCTCCAGAGGAAGAGAAATACAACCTCATTGCTGAAGATCGAAAAAGAATATCAATCACTAATAAGGTTACTATGGATGATGTGGTAAAATATAGTTATTCCGTGGATGATAACAGCACCACAGCAGAAAGACCTAGTCAAACCAAAATCTCCAATGACTCCACAGATAGTCAATTGTGATAAAACTGCAATTACAATCAAATGGGGTGAACCTGAGGATGATGGCAGTTCCATGTGTAATTATGTAATTGAAAGACGTGATAATATTAGTTTAAGATGGGTTACATTCAATGCTGGTTTTGAAATAAGTGAAACTTACTACACTGTAACAGGTTTAACTGAAGGTTTAGAGTATGAGTTCAGAGTGATTGTCCAAAATGCTGCAAGTATGGGAAATCCCTCACCTCCATCCAAATCCACCAAAGCCAAGGCATTATTTGTTGCTAAACCCCTAACCACGAAAAAAAGGTTAAATGATGTTAATGGTTATATTCATAAAGATGTTACCCTTCAGTGCAAAGTGATCCTTTGCCTACTGTCATATGGTGTATGGATGGAAAGGGACATGAACCTAGCAATAAGTGCTTGATAACTTGTATGAAAGCTACAACAACAATGGCTATTGTTAAAGCTAGCATTGAGGATTCTGGAAAATGTGTTGGTGAAATAAGTGAGCATGTGAAAAATAAGCATGAGAGTTGGATAGAGCCAATCAACTGTAAAGTTAATCAGACCACTGACTTTAGACCAATCTACTTTCATGTTGGTCATGGCTTCCAGGGTATGAGGAAAATGCCACTAACAACAGAGGGAAAGAGAATTGAGAAAGGCGATCAGAAGGAAGTTTTGGAACACTTAAAGAGAACTGCAGAGAAACAAGGAAAGAGGGGCATACAACCATTTGATCTCCAAGTAGGTGAACATGTGTGGGTGCACATTGAAGATGTTGGGAACTCATGGCAGAATCATTGTAGAAAATTCTCTCCATTATATTGTCCACCCTTCAATATAAGAAAGCTTTGTGAAAAAAAGGCATTTCTCATTCAGGAATATAAGGGAATGAGGCAAACATGTGAGGCCTGAGTTTAAAGCCCTACCACCAGGTACCTCCAGATCTGAGAAAAACATAGAGGGTCTTAGAAAAAAGGGTTATGATGGGTACTGATTTTTAAATGAATAGGAACCATGAATTTTCAAATCATTCCTTAAGTATATAGCTATGTAAAAAATTTTGGGGGCATGTATGTTGGGTGTAGAGGAATTTTAGTCAATCACTAACTATAGAGTATATTAATATATTTTTGTTATGAAGCAGTTTGGTTACTCTTTCATATAAACTTCAAGGGTCTCTGCTGTAAAAAAAGGGATTTTACCAGAGTAGGTTTGATCTTTTTTTTTGTTTTTTTTCTTTTCGTAACTTGAGGGATATGAAGCAATCAGTGTGTATGCACACACAGAGCTTCATGTTAGTTGTTGAAAATAGTATATGTTTATAGATTTTTAAAGCTCAAATATTTAATTTTTCATTTTTTTTCTTTGAATATTTAATTTTTCATTTTTTTTGTTTGATTAAGGGGATAATATACAGATGCATGTGTGTGTCTTGGTGAATGAGAGGGCTCATATGTATATATGTCTTGTTTCATTGAAATGCATTTTTTATATATATTTAGAAAGAAAAATATATTTCCTTTGTCTTATATATTTGTCCTAAAAGGCGATTCTTTCCTTGCAAATAACATTTTGATGGTTCTGTTTTTTCTTAAACATTCTGAAAGATGTTGCATAGAAGATGTTAATTTATTTTCTCATCTTTAAGGCCATTAAAAGGCAATTAAGGATTTTCATACCTTGGTGTAATCTTAACAGGATTGTGTCAACTGTTTTAGATCAAAGATCAACCCAGCTAGTTGCATGAAAGTGTTAAATTATTTTCTCATCTTAAAACTGATTTAAATCAAAGATCAATCCTGCGGTCTGTTTTTGTTTCTAACCAAGGCAGTTATAGTATAGATGTTAAAAAATATAGAGAACAAAGAGTCGGTTAGCAAAAGTTTTTAGAAATACTGGGTTTGAAGTTGGCTGATCACACAATTCTGACCGTTACAATATATATGAATAAGAATTTGGGTCGTGTGATTTGAAAATGTGCAATATACTGGGTTTGAAGTTGGCTGATCACACGATTCTGACCGTTACAATATATATGAATAAGAATTTGGGTCGTGTGATTTGAAAAATGTGCGATACTTGGGAGATCATTCAGATGCATGAGCAAAACTATTCAGCTTATAAGCTGTAATGCATAATCTGACTTAGAAATTAAAACAGATGGAAGATGAATGACATGCAATTACGACTAATAAAAAGCATTGCAGGTGGTTAGAAAACAATAATAATACTAAGGCGATATTACGTTATCACTTACAGTTGTATCTAGAGGGGCAATCATTTAAGACGCTCTTGAATGGCTTTGTCATATTGGTATGAAAAGGAGTATGCCTGCACAAAGGCCAGGGTCATATCTCAGAAGAGTAATGGCACAAGTGGGTGTTGGGACAGTTCATCCATATGTTTCCCATATACTGATTCATTGGGGGTGCCTGGAGAAGATCCCAGAGTAGGAAATGCATCTACTTTTGGAGGGATGATGAATAGTGGAATTGGTTATTCCGAAGATCCCAAAATAAATGACAAAGCAAGAAAATTATAAATAACAATTGCAATGATATACTTATAATGTCCAAAACATAAATAGTTCGTGTCTCTAATGACCATGGTAAATTAATAAACACCTGACTCTTATAAGATGCTCTCCTGCATAATGGAATGCTTAAACGTAAACCCTCCCAGCAGTTAACTAACAATCAATAAACACACATAAAGGGGGTTCAGAGTTAACTAAAAGGGACAAATTGCTCTTTCCCACCCCTTGGAAATATCTCCACATTTCTACCAGCAGTCATTGCACAGATAACGGTGATTACTTACAAAATAACAGCCTTTTACATTACTATTATTATTAAAATAAAATTATAAATTACATATTAAATTCACTGCTGGTGAGATTTAATTAGTGACAATGTAACTTTTAATAATGAGATGAGAGTTAAATTTTGTAGTTAGGTATAATAATTCAAGGTAAATATTAAGACCTATCGGTCATTTAAAGAATACAATGATTGAAAATCATTGGTATAAAACCGAGCGAATTTATAACAACAAACTTTAAAGGAAATTTACATCTTCTTAGTTTAATAGGAGAAAATTATGGGGGGGGGGGGTAAGTTCACTTGCTAGATTGTATACTTTCTTGACATATCAAAATGAATTAGAATAATAAATAAGCAAAGTCAATTAATTCTAAATTGCCGCACCAAAACAGAAAATTGATATAGCATTATAATAAATCGCATAGACATTATTAGCATTTATATAACAGCTTTAAAATTAAGAAGGAAGAAAAGGCATACAATATAGTCAAAACAAAATTTTATAATAAATCGCAGACATTAGTATTTATATAACAGCTTTAAAATTAAGTAAGGAAGGAACAGTGTACCATATAGTTTAGAATTAGGATAATTTATTAATTCAGAGTTCATAATTGGCAGCAAGATAGATATTACCTTGGGCTTGAGGACAAGATGATGTAGATATTGGTGGATCATGATCATGGGCTAGCTTGGGTTTGAAACAGGCATTGGCAGAGATTGAAGAGTCTTTCAAGCACACATTTCTAGACAGTTCACATATTCGGTTTAGATGTTTCTAACTGGACACAGTGAGCTAGATGGGCCTCCCAGAGGAAGGGGTAGACAATTTTCTTTACCCGTCCATGATTTTGCTGCACAACGCAAACTTGCATGAAGTATATCTCCGACTGGAGCACAAAACAAAAAGCAGACCAAAAATATAAAATTTTAGCTATTTATACATAAGTACACATTAAAGAATCAGCCGCTGCAGGAATGAAAACAATCAGAGCAATAAATGACCAGATAAAATAATTAAGAACCTCTGGCATCTATGACCTTGTGTATATTTTAAGAATGATACAAAGTTCCGCAAATGGCATTGCTCAACTATTAAATATTCCTTAACTATTAAATATTACTTAAACTTACACAAATTACTAGCAATAAAATTTCCCAACTACAGCAGTTTGTCTTCTAAATGACAATTGTATTTCTACATAAATTAGGAGCAATAAACTTTCAAAACTACCGTGGTTTGTCTCTCAAATGATAATTTTATTTTACCCAAATTGAACAGCAATAAATTTTCAAAAATACTACGGTTTGTCTCTTAAATGAAAATCTTATCTCACACAAAAATACTGGGGTTTGTTTCTTAATTGACCATTCTATCTTTATATAAACTACTACTTGCAAGATATAAGATTTACAAATTATATATAATATAAATTGTTTTATATATAATATAAATTGGTTAGAAAGTTATTGAAATAAAATTATAAAATTTTATAACTTTCAAATGTTACTTTTCATATGCACATACATGTGTGTAAGTTGAATGGGCAAATGAACTAAATGTTTGTGTATCCATACATTTCTCTCTATATATACTATTGCCTATTAAATATATATAATTCGGATTCAAACCAGTTCTAGTGACTATATAATTGGCACTAGGTGAAGCACAAATCTGCAGGGCAGATTTCCAGCTTCACGAGTGAGTACAAGCTGTATATGAAAATACTCGAGCACTTCTGGTGTCGACTTGGCAGGTTCTTCAGATCTGTGAAATAAAAAAAAAGACAGATAACATTATTGTCAATAAAAAAAATCAATCGCACATCATTAATTAAGAAGAGTGTTGTCACGTCTGTTAACCTTCAGTCTATTGCTAGGCTGCACATAAAAGCTTGGCAAGCCACAAGTTGAGTATGACTGCATTAGGATATAGCAACAAAATGTAAAAAAGAAAAGAATAGTTTGTTTATAATAAGATTCATCTGATACCACTTTGATTGTTTAGTCAGTTGCTAAAGTATTACTGATTATTTCTGATAAATATTAATTGGTTCACAATAAAAAAAAAAAAGCTGTTTTTTTCTTTTACATTATCTAGAAAAAAGAGATAACATATCATAAAACAAAATTGCACATGATAAAAATAGAACTATCTCTGATTATGTACTACTTTGATTATATAATTAGATGATTAATAATGATTTATAAATAGATAACAAGGTTAATTTTTTTTTTTATCAAATAACTATAACAACAAATTCTAATGTTTGTATTCATTAAATTGACAGATTTCTTTTTTTTTTTTTACAAAAATGAATTATTCCAAAGTAGCATATTAATATTGCAATAATTGATCAACACAGATGTAATACATGATTTTTTAGAATAATTCATCTATTAGTATTAACATATATTATTAAATTTGTAAATATAAATTGTACTTTGCAGCTAACCATCCAATATTGGTCAATAAATGTGTATCTGGATATTCTTAATTATCGAGTTAAACAAGGATAGGAACTGCATAAACTATCATCATCAATCAATTGCAAAACTTAGTGAGCACTCTTCTATTCTTCACTGTTCTTCTATGAGATGATATTGGAGAAGTCTTGCCACTGCATTGATCTAATTATAGGTTACCTTTTATATGTTTTGATGAACTGTAATGTATATACTTTATCAAGTTTAAATGAATACTTCATTATGATATAGCTAAATTACTACATCAGAATATATAATGATAGTTAAATCAACATCAATGTTTAATTAAATGCTTCATTAAATATCGAATGTAATGTAGTAAATTAAATCTATGTGAATCTGAATTTTGAATAAATGAATTCAGACTTTAAGTTGAAGTATATATACAGAAGGTAGCATAAACAACAACAAAAAAGCCTAAATAGTCCATTGTAATTGAAAGGCCTTTCCAGCATTTCTCCAGAAAAGGTTAATGAACACTAGTCTTCAACTGATAAAATTTTTGTTTTTCGTTTTACACTAGCTAAGAATTGCTAAGTAATATTAACGGTTACCCGAAATAATTATAAGCTATGCGTGGTGGTGATGGTGGGAATTCATACAGAAATTTTAGTTATTTGAAAAAAAAATTATTTTGTCCAGGTTCGAATCTCATTTGTAAGTGGCACATGGGTACCCTAATATTTACACGTTACGCCCCCCCCCTTTTTTTTTATATGGCAGTAACAAAAATAAATACTTTTGTTTTACATTATTTCATGCATTTTACTTTAATTAATAGTCTTTTTAAAATAAAAGTAATACAGTATTTTATTTTAGGGAATTTAAAAAAACAAAACGAAACGAATAATAAGTTCATTCTATAACTCATAATTACAAATTCCGTAATTAAGATAATTTGGTATCGAAGTTTACTGAGACATTATTTATAAGTTGGTGTCATCATAATACTCAGATTAGACAGAAAAAAAAATATAATTTGCACGATTAACTATAATTTTAAAAATTATTTTATATTTTTATTGTATTATAAGTGACTTTTGGAAAAAGCATAAATTAATGAAAGTATTAAAAAAAATAAAAATCAGTATATGGTATAGTTGGTCATTGCTGTCCGACTGTTATTATTACTTTGAACCATTCATTCATCATTTAATAAATAATAAATTTTATTATTAATAAAGTCTTTTTTTTTTATGTATTAGCAAAGAAATGTGAATACACTACGAATAAAATTTTGCCAACGGCACGAATTTTACCGAATGTCAGAAGCTATTTAACAGAAAACGAAACTTGAAACAAAATTAGTTTATGCAAATTTCAGACAAAAATGTGTGTAATAGTATAAAACTTTTCCCATGATATTTCATCTTTAAAAATATGATTTCATTTTATTTTAATGGATAGTTTATTAAATAAACTTTAATTACGGAAAAGCTCGATGACTAATTTTTTTTTGGTCATGAATTTTTATTAAATGTAATTTAAACTAGATATGATTTAGTTTTATTTAATATATTGAGTTCAACATCGATGGTGTCTTGTTAATCCTGTAGTAAAATTAACTTTATCCCCTTAATGTGTATCTTAATCACAAAGAAGACTCGTGATGTGTATGAAGCGAATCTTTAAGCTAACAGCCGTATATTCATATTTGATTCTTTAAATTAAACACGTAAAAGGCTTAAACGACTTAAAAATGAGTTTGTTTACTAATAATAATGCATACATTAATAGTACTGATTAGTAGGTTCAACTAGCAATTAATTGGTTGAACACAGCAACAAATAACATTGATCATTGTTCATATATAGAGTTAAACTCTTTCCACATTTTATTAAAACACTTTTAATATCTCTTCACTTTATTAAAGTTTATCATATCATTTTACTTCATTAATTTTTTGCATTAGTTTTCACCAATAATTTTAGTAAGCACTTTACTGCTCCCTCTGAGTCAGTCTAATTAACTTTGACTGCATCTCTTTTCTATACTATCAGGTCTGCAACTTCCCTTCTGTAATGCCAACATTATAATGATTTCATTTTGCTCTACTAGTTTCACTAGCCAGCTATTTCTTACTTCTCTCTGTCTATAGAAATTATACAGATATTTTTTCAACTCTGCTAATTTGCATATTGCTTAATAATCTATTATGCAGATTACAATATGTAGGTTAGTGGCAGTTTGCTTAATTCTACTTTCTGCATATTATTTCTAGAGTGATACCAGCTTTACACACATATAACTTTATTAATTAAATCAACCAGACAATACACAAAAATACCCATCCTTCACTCTAGAATACAGCCCACCCTGGTTATTTTCTAATTATTAATGTTTGATTTTGATTCCTAGATTTTTTTTTTTCATTGTGCATAGTGGTACAAAATTTGTTTGCTTATTCAATTACAGCAGTAAACTGATCTTTTGGTCATGTGATTTTGGTTTTTTCCCTCTAGCTCTGTCATTTTCTAATTTTTAACATTTGCTATTTTGATTTCTAGAAGTATTTGATTTTTGTTTTTATTGAGCATAATTCTCTAAAATTTTACATGTTGTTTTTCAATTTTTGATAGAAATTTTTTTTAGTGACTGGTCAAAATAATTGGAACATAACAATGGGAGGCAGTGATTTTGGGGCTTCTCTTAGAGACCAAAATGGTAGAGAGTGCATTATAAATCAGTACCATAGAGTTTTTTGATTGCAAATATAGTCTGGAAACTTTGTTGGTTTTTTTTCATAGTCTAGTTTTTCTCAGTGGTAGTACAGGTCTATCCTCTTCAATAGATATTTTACTGTTTGAAGAAGTAGTTTGTCCTTGAAAATCTAGACTAGGAAATTCTCTTTCAACTTCTTTTACTGAAGATTTTTTTTCTACCTCTATCACAGTATTGGTAGATGCATCAGTCTTAATTTCTTTATTCTTACTCAGAGTAGTAGCTGTATTTATATTATCATTCATATCCTCTAGAATTTCAAATAAACATTCTTTTATATGATTTATATGGCATCTCATTACTTTATTATCCTCTAGTTTTATTTCCCATATTTGGCCAAACAACATTTTGCTTATTTCTCCAAATATCCATTTTTTCTTTAACATATCTTTTATCCAAATGATGTTTTAATTTAAATTTGACATTTTCACAATTTATGTCATTCTCTTTAATCTTTTCTGGAATTATAACAAGCATGTGTCCTTATGTAGCATTTCATAAGGAATTCTGCTGGGGGGGGGGGGTTGTAACAGAACTCAGCATTAAGTGCTGATATTCTTTAATCCATAGTCTCACTGTTTCTTGATAGATTTGACATTTCTTCAGTTTTTTTCTATCGTTGTTGCATTCAGCCACCACACATATGAATGAGTTAGTTTCTTCATCTGTGCACTTGGTCACTTCTTTGGTCATCCATATTTTATGCAATTTTTTTTTTACAAATTTATAACATCATTTCTCATCCATTTTGCCATAAGTTTGCTATTTAGTCTCTTTAAACCTGTCTTGTATAGTGGTGGAAATTTATTTCAGACATTAATTTTCACTTTGGCTCTTTTAATGCAACCAATGCTTATTCTGAGAGGTTGGAACTAACTACATCTAATATAAGGATATTTCTCGTAACAATGTATAGTGATAAATTTTTCTTCTGACAATTTTCTCTTATGAGCAATAATACCATTCCTTTGATATTAATCGCATTTTCATTAACATCTGTCACCACTAAATTTGTTTTCTTCATTTAGATGTTATTATTAGCTCTTTACAAATAGCTAACCAATCTTTAAATAACATTAATAATATGCCTGCTCTATCATCTATTTCCATTTTTATTATTAGTCCAGATTTTTACTTCTAATATTTCAGGCATATCATCAATTTTCTTCATTAACCTAATCTTCATGGCCTTTCTCACTATTCCTATTTGATGGAAAATCAATTTAGACATTTGTTATAACAAATCTTTGACAAATGACTTATCAAACCACAGTTAAGAATCTTATAAGTTTTAAAGCCACACATCTTTTTAATATAGTCTTTCTTTCCACAACAATAACAATTATTGGGCTTATTCTTACAAAACTTCTGTTGTCGGTGTTTTCACTGTATTTACATATGTGCTTGGTTTGGCTTCCTCAATCTCATTTTTAAATTCTTGTGCATGCTGTAAGATGGATTCATCTCTATCCCATGTTCAATAGCAGCATTAAATGTTAGTGCATATTTGCCTAAGCTTCATATTTCTCATGCCCCATAATAACTCATCCATTAGCATTTCCTCTATATAGTTTTTTAAACTCCCATTTTTTCACTAAAGTTTACAATGTTAAATCATATTCACATATGCTTTCACCTTAATAAGAGTGCTAGAGTGCCAAACTGTCCATACAATAGTGTCACCAAGTGCAAGCTTTCATTATCAATGGATGCAGGTTGGTTTGTGCATAAAATCCTATCTAGTGCCTACTCATCCAACATCACCAGACTAGTTTCTAACTTGTGGCTTTCATTAGTGGGAGCCTTGGATTTGAGAGCACTGCACCTAGAAATCATACTACAGCATGCACAATATCATAAGATCTAGGTGCAGTACTCTCAAATCCAAGGCTCCTTACTGATGAAAGCCACAATTTAGAAACTAGTCTGAGGGTGTTGGATGAGTGGGCATTAGATAGGAAATTTTGTGCACAAACCTTCCTGCATCCATTGATTACTAAAGCTTGCACTTGGTCACTCTAATGTATGGACAATTTGGTACTCTTACTAACATGTATGATCATATGAAATGATGATCATGTGATAATTTCATCTTATGCTTGCATTTTACTATGAAACCAAAGATACGCTTTATATATCGATGTTGTTGACTTAAAATAGTCACTTAATTTTCTCAATCATTCTACTTGTGGGATTTCTTCGGGTGGCTCCCAGGTGATTTTCTAATTGCAGGACATCCATAGTGGGGTGACAACTTTCAACTTATCTTCACAAATACCATTTATTATTATATATTTTTCCATGTAGTTCACATATATCTGCCACTGTCCTGGGTTGTTCATGTCAAAAGGCATTATCACACTATTCTGCATTTCTATAAGTATATCCAAAACACTTACACAAGCACTGGAGATTATGCCACTTTATATATAAGGGACCAATCTTTGAGCTAGCAGCTATACCCTCATATTTTATCCTTTAAATTAAACACATACAAAAGGTTTAAACAGCTTAACCATGAGTTTACTTACTCATAATAATATATAAATTAGTGATACTGATTAGTAGGTTCAGCTGGTGTCTGGCTAGTTAAACACATCAATAAATAATATTAATTACTGAACAGTCCTTATAAATTCTATTTCCACAATTTATTATAAGTTCTTCTTTTAATATATCTTCATTTTAATTAAGTTTATCATTTTACTTTATTAATTTTGTGTTTGTTTTCACTAATAATTTTAGTAAGCATTTTACTATACACTCACATCTCTGAGTCAGTCTAGCTTTGATTGCATCTCTTTTCTTCTACACTATCATGTTTGCAACTGTTCCTTCTGCAAGGCCAACATTATACTGATTTCATTTTGTTCTATTAATTTCACCAGTCAGCTGTTTCTTTCTCTATCTTTAGAAGTTACATAGGCATTTTTTCAACTCTGCTAATTTGTATATTGTTTAATAATTTATTATGTAGATTAGAATATGTAGAATTACTGCAATTTTCTTAATTCTACTTTCTGCATATCATTATTTCTAGAGTGACATAATACTGTCTGTATTGGCCCGCTTTACATATGCACATATATAACTTAAATAAATAAGCCAGTTAATACACAACAACTCGGTGGTGATATTGATCTAAATACTGAGTTATTAAAACAATTTGCTAAGAAAATAACAAATATTCATAAACCAAAATTGAGGATTAAGTATTATTACTGTTTGTTTGTAGACTATTGGATTTGGTCTGAATTGCAGTTTTCAGGCTGTCATATCTGACCTTGCTTTCAGAAGTGGACTAATCCAGATTAATCTGGATTAGTCCACTTCTGAAGGCAAGTTCAGTACCTATTATTTAAATAACTCGATCTCCCTTCAATAAGAGACGTAAATGTATGTACAGTACTACTTTTATTACTTTTAGTTTATCGCTAATTACGAGATACGTATATAAAAGATAATATATAGTGTTTAAATAATCTTTTATTTTATGAACATCAAATTTGATATTTAAAAAATAATTTGTCATGTCTTTTTGTCTGAAGAGTTGATTACTAAAGAACTTGCATGTTAAAGAAACAGAGAATGATGGAGCTATATTTCAACATCTATATAATTAGCCTAAAGGGTAATTTTTACTCCCACTTAAAAATTGTCCCAACTAAGGGCAAAATATCGGGTTTTTTAGATTTATTTTAAAGACTATAAAAATTTAGATTGACTTAGATTCCATTTACTTTAACAAAAAATTATCATACCTCAGAATCAACGGAATTGTTAAACGAAACTAAATATGAATGTAATTGAAGAAATTGCCAACAGGCTAATATTTTGTTACAAAAATGGCTGCCATGCTTTTAAAGTTATTTCGTTAGCTGTTATAATTTTATCCGTATTATTAAGCTTAAGTTTACTAATTTTGTCTATAATTATTCATAAACAATCTTCGATAAATAACTTTATTTCCAGAAACGATGAAATTACTTTTTCTTGCTCAAATTTGTCTACACTTTCAGACTTTTCTCATCAATATGAAACTCCTTACTTAAGGATAAAAGGGAACTCGTGCACCATCGCCGATAAGTTTATTGGTTACTTTCTAGTAGATGTAAGTATAAGATATTGAAAATATATTTTTTCAAATAATTGTTTAGTGTAAGTTATATTTTTTTCTTTATGTTTAATTTTCAAAATTCCACCCAAATATTTAATTTTGTTTCCGATATTCAGAGCTGAATTTGTTAATAGTTGAATATAATGTGCGTAGAATTTATGTATCGGTAATTTCGTTTAAAAAAATATTTTTAAAAGTGTACATTTTTTATTTTGAGAAGTCAAACATTAAGGCAGCAAGCGAGTCTCATTCGACAGTTTTGATCTATGCTAGAATTATGGAGGGGGGGAATCAAATATGAAATAATGTATAAAGCATAATTTTAAAAAATATATATATAGTACACAATCATTTTTCTGAAATGAGATTTTATGGGAAATTATACATATCATTCATTTTGATTCACCTTTATTTATATTTTAAATACTCTACCTAGTCATTTGTCCCTGCTCTAAGAATGAAGCTTTGGACAAATTTCTGGCTTAGAAATTTTAATTCTGTACGAGAGTTTATAAATGTAATTTTTGTTATTGTGATTCTTGATAGTTTATCTTAAATAATTAAGTAAACAATTCGAATTAAAATAAGGCACATAAAATAATAAAGATCAAATATAACCGACAAAAAAAAAATTCCCTAGGTCTACAGATTTACGTTTCCTAGACGATACATGAATTGGATATTCCTCTTCTATAGCAATCCCTCTTCGCAATCGAAATGCCCTCTAAAATATTCTCTTTTTATATATATATATCAGCCTACTTAATTAATGTTTTTATTTTTGGAGTAGCTTGTATTTTTCAATTTAATTATTATTTATCGATATTTTTTTTTTATTTACTGATTACAATCTTTATTCAAAATCTAATTTTAATAGATTGAGACCATAACTCTCTATTATTAATTTATCTAAATTTAAATATTTAATTAAACTAACTAGTTAATTTTCAAAATGAATTTAAGCTAACCTCTTTTTATTTTTTCGGAAGTATTGATTTTTTACATTAATCTTAACTGCAGACAAGTTTTTTTTATTTATTTTGGTTTTCTGTACTAAGTATTTCTGCTTGCTAATTTTCTTCTGTTTTCTCCTGTAAGTTTATCAGTGTTAGTCCAATGATTCCTTCTTGGGTTCTGTAGTCTTTATTTCTGGCACTTCATTTCCACAGATATGATTTACATGGTATCTATATTCTCCATTATTATGTCTTTTTCAAGTGTTATTGGAAATCACTGCTTCTATTTTTTTCTTTAATCTAGCCTTTTCTTAATCTCTTCTAATCCAAACTTTATCATTAATTTTGCATGGGTCTCTACATTCTATTATAGCTTTGAGGGTAGCAAAAAATTCATTCTAATTTTTCTTCTCATTAATAATTGTTGGAATCTTTCCAATGGAGGCTGAAAGTGTTTAATGTCACTAAAATACAAAAACTATAAATATCAGCATTGCTAGCTTTGTTTCTGGACAGTCTTTTCAGCTAATTCATTTGACCCAGAGAGGTGCTGATATGTATAGCATACCCAATTAGTGAATTCCACTATCTGAAACTAGCACTTCTGGAATTCCACGATAAGAAATTCATTGAGGCCTTTAATGATTTCTTCTGAGCTAATATTTTTCACCAATCAAAAATCAACCATCTTGAATATGTATCTACTGTTATCATTATTAAGTCTTTTAAATGGGGTCAGCATGGTCTACATAGCCTCACAAGGTTATTTAGTATTTTCTTAGCATAATGCTGTTTTATTAAGCACGAATCACTTCTTTTTATGTAATCTACAATATCTGCATTCAATTTTAATGGAAAGCTTCTAGGTTTGTGGATGGTTGGTTTAGCATCTTCAGTCATCATTAGTTTCACTGGAAAGATGTTTTATTTCCTCTTCAGTTTTGATATTTTTCCCTAATGGTTTAAACCACTCATTCCTTATTTAACAGTTTAATATTTCTCAATACCATCTGTCATTTTACCATCACATTTCTACTAATTAATTTTATATTGAACTTATCCTGTTATTTTGATTTTGTTCCTATTCACATCTTTTACTATTGTTCTAATTTAGTATATATGTGGTTTAAATTTAATTTTTCCCATAATTCTTTTCCAGTCATTATTTGATATTATAGAAATGTTCGATCCACTATCAATTTCCATTTTGATTTTCTCAGAATATATATATATATATTGGAATTAACAGTTGATTAGAATGAAAGTTCTATTTTTTAATTTCATAGCTTTCAATTTTAACTGATCTATTTTTTTTGTTCATTTTATTTTACACATTTGTCCCAAATTGTCTCTACAATTGCATTTATTGCATTCATTTTTCCATTTGAATTTGTTTCTTCAATGATCTACTTTACTACAGTAGAAACAATTGAATTACTTTATTTTTCAGTATTATCAGAAATTATTTTATTCTTTTTGAAATTTTCCTGATTTATCAATCAGTTTTAATTTCTGGAAATTTCTCACTTTATCTAAGACTAACTTTTATACTGTTCCTATCTGAATTGTTTAGTAGGTGAAGTCATTTTTTCACAATAATTGTTGATGGAATTTATCTTCTGACATAGCTCAATAAATTGATCCAGAAGAACCTTTTCTATAAAATCTTTAAAATCACAAGAATTTACTAAATCTCTAGAAATCAAATCATAATCAGATAACTTTTTCCTCTTTTTTTATCACCTATTCCTAAAATATAATCTAGCAACATGCTGGTTAGAAGTAGGATTGAAATAGATTTTTAACTTTTTAATTATTTCACCATAATTAAGTTCATCCATCTTATTTGGATTGCATAATTTTTTTGTTAAATCCACAGCTTTAGTATTACCCAAATATAATGTCTATTATTTTACATTTTTCTTTCTTGATATTCATAAAAAAAATATTTTTTTTTAATTATTCGAAGTAGTTTGTCTATTCGTTGATGTTATTAATGTTAACTTGTCCTAACATTTTCAGCTTTTCGAGTGCCTTAAATTCTATTTACTTTCTATATAAAATGTTCTTTTCACAAAGTTTTAATTGACTGCACCAGTTTTCTTTTGTTGCATCTCAACTTTCCCTTTAAAGAATTTTAATTCTATATGAGAGCTTATAGTTATAATTTTTGGTGTCGTGATTCTATAACTAATCTCAAATAAATAAATAGGCAATTCAAATTAAAATAAGGTTGCTATTTTAATTATTAGCAAACAAATTGCAAATACTAATATGGGATACATTCTTATATAATACAATAATATAGATAAGATAAAGACCTTTAACACATAAAATAATAATAAGAATTAAATATGTTCTGCAAAAAGTTTCTAGGACTACGGATTAGCCTTTCGGGCTAGACAATACCTAAGTTGGATATTCCTCTTCTATAGTGGTCCATCTTTAAATTTGAAATCCCCACTAAAATAGTAAACTATATAATCAACCCATATAGGACCCAATAATTTAGGATTCTCAACTAGATATAATATATGGAAGTATTACTATAAAAAAAGTCTTTCTATTTATAATTAGCCTCATAAATTGGTCACCAGTTATTTTTCTAATGCTTGTGGAGAGATTCTGAAAAAAAAAAAAATATTTGTATTGCTGTAAATTCCTTAAAGCTGTTCTTTTATTTTTGTTAGTTTGTTTTAGAAATGTAAGTTTTTTTGCCATATCAGAAAGTCTGTAAATTCTCTGTTTAAAGACCGATTCAATAAATAAGACAGTAAATTCTAGGAATAGTCTACTGATACACGTAATCATCATTGGAGATACTTTGCCATTTCTTGCTATCCTCTTAGCACAATTCAATGTAATATCTGGTGTTTGAAGAATTTAATTGTGCGAAGTGCACAGTTTGTAAATACCTATGAACTATATGTCTAGAAAATACAAATTATTTTCTCTATGATTTGTACCTGTTTTTAATCCAGAAGTAGAATATTGTAATGAAGCAATAGGAAACTATGACTACTTGATAATATTTGATTATCATTGATCAGTGCTAGTCATACCCAATGTGGAATAATGTGAACAATAAAATAACACACAAATTTGGGAAAATGCATATAGTTTAATAAATTTGACTGTTATACTGTCAATTTTCATATCTATTAAAGAAAAACATTTCCTATTATTTTGAAAAAAAAAAAAGGGAAGCTGACATTATATTTGTGAAAGATTTATTTTTATTAATATGACATTCTTTTAATGCAAGAATTCAATCTATGTTTTTTTTTTACAATTTTATTTTATTTTGGGATAATTCTCAAAATCAATATCAGGAAAAGTCTTGCAATTTATTTTCTATAATACTTTTTTTCTAAAAGCTTTATCTGTCAATATAACCATATATATATATACTTTAATGTATGCTGTTTTGTTAATATTTTTACGATACTTACTGTGTTTTAATATATATCTAATAATTTTTTTTTTTTTTAATTGCAGTTTATAAGTTGGCGAGTAAACCTGGAAATATTTAATAGTAAGTACATTATTTTCTATTTAGTAGTAACTTTATTAATTAAGTTTAATATATTGCTATCTGTATAGAATATTGAAATGGCATCAAGAGAACATTTTTTACTTATATGATTTTTTATTACAATATTATTATAAATATATTGGAGATCATTTATTTTTTTCACATGTATGTAATCATAAGCTTGAAAGTCTGGGTTCAAGTCTCCTTTTATTCATTTAGGATAAGTATATACATTATACTTGTATATCAATATTAGATGAATTGTAAAAAAATCACCAGAAAACATTATTTATTACTTTTAATATTTGAGGTGTTTCACTGTTCCAAACATTTCATTTTCGGTCTGCTGTTATTTTGTAACTACTCCAAAAAGCAGACTGATAACAATTTTCTAAATTAATAAAATATCTCCAATAGTAAAAATGTGTTAATTTTTTTTCCTCATGGTGTTATTTCTGTTCATCGTTTTACTCTGCTTAAAGGAAAGAAAAATATATGAAACAATATCAGAATTTAGAATAAATATTTTGATATTTACATTAGTTTTCTTAGTTATTAGAAATGATTAAAAAACAAATAAAGATAAATTATCTTTCAGCTGATACCAGAAAATAATAAATAGTTAATTATTTTTGTGCTTTCTTATCAATTTTTTGCCAAAAGATAAATATCTATTTTTCCTGGGTTTCTATTTAGTTGACAAAATAGTGGTTATTTTTTATTAAGTGTTTTGCATAAATTGTATTTAGTTGAAGATGATGGACAAACTTACATTGAATAATGCTTGTATTTTTTTAGAGGATACTTTGTAATATATGAGTCACTTGTTTAGGATGCTGTTAGAGATATATGTAATATTGTCAACTTTCTAGACTATATTGACTTGATACAATATTTGTACATGAAGATGAATCTGTTCTCCCAAAACAATCATGTAGTCTTCAGCTGAAATGTGATCATATGAATGTACTTATGATATAGCTGCCCAAATACAGATTTCACTTTTGAAAGAGGTTATATTGACTTTGTAATAATTTCTGGCTTTTTCAATTATGTATCATACATCACTAATGATATCTGTTCATACATCTAACAGTTTTCTTTCTATGTAAGGCTTCAGTCTAAACTATATTGGTTTCATAATGTTCATACTTGTTAATTGGATAAGAGATTATCAAAACTCCTTTCCTTGGTATAAGTCTAAAAAATTGTTTTCCCCAATATGGTATATTTTGATTAGTACTTTTATGATTATTCTTCAAATTTTTTGTATAAAATTTGATATTGCCACTCTTGGAAATGATCTTAAGACTAATTGGGCCTCATTTTTCTTTCTTAAAGTTTTTTGATGTTGTGCACATTGTAGAGGAAAGGTCTCTCTGATACTTCCCCTTCTTAATCTAGAAATAATGATAAAGACACATAGCAGGCTTGCCAAGTTTTAGAAAATCAGAATTGTAGGCAGTTTTTCACTCTCAATTTAGTTTTCGCTAAGAATAATATAGGCCAGTTGCCTGGTTGGAATTTAGAGAAAAAATACTTTTAGAAAAGTATTTTGATAGATGTCATTGTGGTGTAGGTCTTCTGTAGATTTAATTCCATCTTTGTTTGAAGTATGCTATTTTTATTCTGTTCTGAATGTTGGAATTTTTCAGCACATTTACTCGTGGTTGAAAATTTATTTTGATTTCATAAATTCCTAAAAGATAGCTCATGTTTTTATTTTTAAATTATTTCAAATATTGGTTCTCATCATTCCTGGTATTTCTTCATTTTTGTGCATTTTTCAGTATTTTCTAACTTTCATTCCCCCCCCCCCCTATTTTATCCCATAATTCATCTTGTTTAGCATCAATTACATCCAAAATCTCAAATCGAGCAGTAGATATGTTATTTATATGAAAGAAATATCTACAAATGCTTTATTAAAGAAATAGCCTTGTTACAAATATTAATATATATATATAAAAGAGTTTATTAATAAAGAGTAATAAGGTAAGAAATTTATAGTATTTGGATTTATAAATACACATATTTGATAATACTAATGACACTTTTATAAAATATATTTTTGAACTTGGTCTCATTTTTTATTTAAGCTTATTCAAAATAAAACTTATGTAAATAACAGAAGACCAAAGTAACAACAGATTAAATAAATCAAGAGTATTAATATATTAAAAACTAGTGTATCAGAATTCTGTCACAAATTTTTGTTTTGTATTTATAAACACATTAGAATAGCTTGAATAAAATTTTGCTATAATTATTTAATAGTTAATTGCTATCTGACTTTCCTCGACAGCTCTGTTAATCTTGATGCTGTAAATAAATACTGGCCTGAAATTGTTCATCTTTGACTTTGTGCGATAAAGAAATAGATTAGAAAAGATATTTATATCTTTAAACTTCATATTAAGATTTTGGGGAATATGACACCATAAGAAAGCATTCATCCAATGAAATCCAAACTTACTTTTATTTCAAGTTAAGGTTGACTTTATTGTATTCAAATAGACGGAGAGATTAGTCTTGGAAAATATCATTTATATGAGTGCCAGGAAACATTATCAATTTTATGTATCCAACTTAAAATTATATAATATATGAATCAAATTGCAAAATTATTTGTTCTTATGATTTGTTGTATGTTTATAATTTGATTTATTTGCTTTTTTAAATTTATTTATTTATTTATTTTTAGTGAAGGATCAGCTTACTCGGCCAGTTAAGTTTGAATTATTACAACAATCATTTGGATCTGGTGAAGAAGAAGCTGTAAGTAAAAAGAGGCCTTCTGCTCTAATGAGCTATAAAGGATTTGAAAGTTCAATTAATAAAGGTAAATAATTATTGTTAGAAAGTTTTTATTCATATAAGAAATAATATTGTAATATATTGAAAAACAGATTAAAAATACAAAAAGTCAAAAACATATTTATTGGGAAAATTAAGAAGTAGAAGAGGAATTAGATTGGCCATATATTTGGAGATTAAGGAATTAGGAAGAATAGATTGGAAGAGAAGATATTTATAAGTATATTTTCTTAATACAAAAAATATCATTTAATTAAAAGTAATTGCATAAAACTATTATTATTATTAATAATTAAATAAATTGTAATTAGAGAAATTTGGAATTATGAATAAAACTTGTTAGTTTGTGTTTTATTCTTTTACTTACAACAAATATATTTCATTTGACCCACTTAACTGTCAGTTTTTATAAATATATACTGTAATAAACGTTTTCAGGTATGACTTGGCAAATAATATGCAATAAGTTATAAAGAGGCAAGATCTATGCTTTAAGACTGCCAAAAAATAGTTACATATTAAATTTTACTTTCCAATTATCAATTAACCAAAATGCATCATATTATTGCAAAAAAAAAATTGATCAAACATAGAAAAGTGTTCTATAGAGATTGTACTCTTTTTTTTTTTTAATGATATTTTGTTTATCTTTCTAAAAGTTAATGTTCATAGCAGTACTGTTGCTGTGCTTATACTTTAGGCCAAATCAAGTTAACAAGAAACTTTTTAAACTAATGCTGTTTTTTGACTAATCGCTTAATAAAATTATTAAAAAATCAGGCTAGAAACTGAATAATGAAATTTAGACAAAATTGTATTATGATTTTATCATGGGAATTAGCAAACCAGGTGTAAATAACAAATGTAGTTAATAACCAGTATAATACAGGAATGGCATTATCTTCCCCAAAACATAGATTGTCAATAAGTAATTTAAGAAAGTTATCACTACCATATTATGCATAGTTAAGTAGGCAGGAAAAAAGAGCAATTTTAGGATTAATTTGTATTAATAGAGTTAATAGAAAAAATAAAATTAATAGTTTTTTAATAAAAAAACATAATAGGAATAACAGAAATACATAGTTTAATTGTTTAAGATTTTTTATCAAGTATATTTTTGGAAGATATAAATGTCAAAATTTTCTACCTCTACTTACTATATTTGTGCCAATAGAATATATTTGTATCAATCCATTGTAATGACAGAAAATTGTGATAGTCATTTTGCTTTTTTGATAAGATTTATTCTATCTACAACAGAAATAGGGATAACTGTAAACAATATTGGGTGTCATTGGCCATATGTAATCCTTGCAGGATGTACAGAGAGCAGAAATACCATTGCAACAAGTGACAGACAATGACTATTCTTATTATTTAGTTGTTTTTTATAAACAAATAATCATTTGAGAATATATTTTCGTATTTATGTTATAAAAAAGTTTTGATTTTTTTTCTCTTTTTTTTTTAATGTAGGTGAATACATTTTGAAATGGAAACATGATTATGGCTATTTAAATAATATTTATATTAATCAAGAAAAGTACATAGAAATTTCTGAAGATGGCAATTATTTAATATACTGTCAGATCTACTTTCTATCAAGTTCGAAAAAAACAGATACACATACTTTTATGGGACATATTTATAAAATACAATCACATGTGGAAACTAAAATTGCAAAATTTGGAAGAGCATCAAGCAAATTATTTCAAGATGAATACTCTACATCAACTTTCTTGGTAGCAAGTTTAACAAAAGGAAGTAAACTTTATGTTACTGCCAGCCAATCAGAAATATCGACCAGATATGTGGCTTCATTTTTTGGATTATATAAATTGTAATTTTAAGAAAATTTTTGAACTAAATGTAAAGATTTTTAATTTAAATTTTTTTACGTTGTTTAAAACAAATGACATTCCAAATTTGGTTGTGATATTAATTTATTTAATATATATATATATAGCTATGTTAAAAAATGAATACTCATATTTATTTTATCATTATTTATATGTATAAATTCAGATTTTAAGAAAGTTTTTGAATTGAATGTTTATAATCCAGCCGATTTTTATTAGAATTATTTTTTAATTCAAAAAAAGAATTACAATTTAAAAAATTATGAATGCTAATGTTAAAAAACGAAATTTACAAAGCTTGTAGAGGAATCTGCCATCCTCATTGTTTATAACTTACAAGCTTAAGAGATATGGTCATGTGATCTATGACTCTTATTTTGCCTATTTATATTTATTTAGTTTGTCAAATAATGCAGTGGTCAGCAATCTATGACTTGTGGTTAGTTAATGACCCATGAATGCATTTGAGATATTCTATTAATTGCTTTCCAAAAAAAAATAGTTTTTTATTGAATTTGTAAATAAACTGTTAATTCAGTGGATTAATATTTTATGCTGTTTATTTTATAAATTAATAGTTAATTTTAATAAAGTTATACAAATGGTGTGCTGTTTTTATTTTATGTGACTTGATAACTTGGAAAAAGAATTAAATGATTTTAAAATTTATTTCATTAGAAGTAATCGAAAGAAATGTTAAAATTTAAAAAATATATATACAAATAAATTAAACAGTTTTTAACAATGAAAAAGTAATAAGTATACTGTTTATTTGTAGCTGCTTTATATCTGTGAACAAATCTCGAATGAATTATATTTAAAATCTATTAGTTGTTAAATGACAATTTTGTATCTTGTATTCAGTTGTCTACAGATAAAAGCAGCAGTGAAGAAGTTATTGATCTGATTGGAAAAGGATGTATTTAAAATTTTTATGTAAATGTAACTTATTTATGACTCGCCTTTTTTTGATGAGTTGATGTTATAGTTTTTTTGGAAAGTAAGAAAATAAATAATAGAAATTTTTTTAAAAAATAGTGCAATATTTATTATGCTTATATTTTAAGGCTTTTGAAATGGAGATAGCGTTTGGAAGTATGTTTAAATTATCAAATTTAATTTGCGTTTAAAAGGTGTATGAAATTAATATAAGCTATTTTGTTTTTTAACTGTTACTTGAAGGAAAGACGAACCAGATGTTGGTGTATATTGATGATGTATATACATATAAAAACGTGTATAATGTAATTACAATTCATGTACAAATGATTTCACAATTATGTGTGAAATAAAATTTCTTCAAAGGTTTATATATTTAGATATAATACTAAATATTTTTGAGGTTTAAAATATAATGGGCTTATCTGTAATAGTATAGAATAGTTTAAGAACAAAAACGTCTCAAACAGTAATTAAGATATTTTTACAAATAATAATATTTTAATGTAATATTTGTTTAAAGAATATAGTAAAAGTTTAATTATAGTTAATTTTATTTTACATTCATCTGTATATAAAACAGATTGTGGTCTGGGCCAACTGATGAGCTCTGGTTCAGCATGAAATGTGCATCTTGGGAATCATACATCTTTTTCACATCTTTGGTCATATGCTTATAATTACATCCCTCCACAACATGTTAAAAGTGGATAGAAACCAGTTCCTACCTTGTATAAGAATGGTGTAGTAAAACTTACACCATATTTTCAAAATAATAAATATTTAATATTAATTATATATATAATAAACTTTAATTTCATAAAATAGAAATCTTTCATTGATAATTTATAAATTTAATTATAAAATATTCAATTCTTACATATATACCACTGACTCGCTAAAAAATTGGGAGTCATAAGAATTTAGTAATTATTTTGTATTGATATATTATGGTTATCTGAACTTAATGGGTGTTTTTTTAACATTTTTAGCTAATTACGCCTTCAAGAAGATGGCAAATTCTTAGTGCTCTAATTAGACAAAATAGGAGTTATGTAGCTTTAAAAATGTTATTTCACCAATTTTTTTTTAGGAAAATCTTGTTGCTTGGATTAGAGATTTGAATTAAGGTTGAGTATGAATCTCAATTTTGGAATAGATCAGAATTAGAATTATTAAATAATTCACGATGGCTTAAAAAAAAATTAATTTCATGCTATTCTGGTAACATAAAGGAATAGGATGAGAAAGCCTCCAAAATAAATTAAAATAATATTGCTGCACCAAAAATTTTTTGAAATTTTTTTTATTAAAATTGAAATAGGAATTACATAAATACTAATAGTAATTCCTATGAAAACAGAATGAATTATTGAAAAAATAAACATCTGAGAAAAATTGTTATTGAGTAAGGAATAATAATCATTCATAATTAAGTTGTAAGCTTTAAATTAAATCTTGCTCAATGTATATATAAACAAAAGGAATAAATCACCCCTCCCCAAGCTAAGAATTAAAAGCACTAAGTGTTTAATAAAGGATCAAAAATAGAATGAATCCACCTATTCCATCTGGCTTATAAATTAATTTCGCACTGAATTACCAACAATATTGACAAAATTAAAACATCAGAGGTCCAGGAATAGAGGGATTCATTCTATTCATGATTCTTTGTCCAGCATTTAGTGTTAAACCACTAAACATCACATGATCACTATCTCATACTAGCACATAAATTGTTATTAAACAATTCAAAATAAAGCAAAACTCCATATAGTAGTGCCATCTTGTGCTATGTTTAATTTAAAGTTTACATATGAAATCTCATTTAATTATTACAATCAAAATGTTAAAAGTGGGATTCTGTCTCCAACCTTATATAATTGATTATGAATTTAATAAATTACAAGTGCCATAATCCATTTGGCTGATAAATTAATTTTACTCTGAATTATCAAATGTTGACAAAAGTATGCTTATAAACATCAGAGCTTAAGGAATAGGTGGATTTATTCTGTTCTTGATCCTTTGTGAAACATTTAGAGTCTTGATTGAATGATTTATTACTTTTGTTTACATATCAGTTAAATTTTACATTTAAAATTTATAAATATGTTAAATTTATTAAGCGCAAGATTTATGTAAAAGATTTAATTTTCACTAAATCTACTTTGTTTTGATTGATCTTGATTTATGACAAGAATGATGGGCGATATGTACATATTAATAATGTTTTTCAAAACATCAATGATTTATTTTTACTGACAAATGCCATTTTTAAGAGTTTTTGCAAACTTAATATATTAAACAGGCAAAACACTCTATACGTAGTCAAGCATTGGTGGCTGAGAGGTCAGCGACAACTGCTTTACAAGCAGTTGTCCCGGGTTAGTGGGTTCACTTCCCGGCTGATGCTATGGCACATGAGAAAAAAAAAAACTCTATACGTATTAGTGATCATGTGATGTTTATTGGCTTAAAACTTAATATATTAATATAAATTAATGTAGTTCATTTCATCTTAATAAAATTGCACTCTGATTTTTTTAGATTTGTTTTGAAATTAATTTTGAATAATTTCGTTAACAGTGGTATACAAATAATTATTAAGATAAGTCATGTGTTATCGATTTAAAAACAAAATTCTTTGTAAAAATTAATACCGTCAAATTTACTTAGTTTTTTTTTTTTTTAATTCTAGAATAACAGGTATCTAATCCTCATTTTTGTCTAGATTAAAAAAGATTAATTGATTATTAATGCTGGGAATTTCATATTTAATATCAGTATGATAAAAGAATAAAATATTTTTCTATGAAGTGTTTTACTAAATTTGCATTATAAGATGAGTAATTATGCATATTTATGTTTTTATTGTCATTTTTCATATGTATTTTACATTATTGATTTGTTAATTTAATCTGCAAATGAGATTAAAAAAAGGTTGCTGACCATTGAAATAAAAAATATTCATAATTGTTTATTTTGATGTAATGTTTTTACATTGGCATGTGAAATAAATATTTTTTATACTTATTTTTGAGTCTGTGTTATTTCAAATATATACTGTAAATATTTAAGTATAGTTATATAAATATACACAAACACAAGATGTATTTAATTTCTGAATCTTTTTAATAAAACTTTAGTCTCCTTATCTAAAAGTGAATTAATTTTGCCTCCTTCAATCTTCTATCAACCATCTTTGGATATGCTTTCATTGGAAAAAAATCTTACTTTTTATTTCAGATGATGATGTATTGTTATACTTGTATTTGTGTTCATCTTGATGATATTGTCAATAGCCTTTAAAGAAAATTGATTACTTATTTTTTATAAACAAAAATAAATTACTAATTATAACAAATATTTATTCAAGGAAATATAAATCTGTTTGAAAAAGAAAATTTATATCTTTTGTCTTTAGCCTAAAACAATTAAAATCAGTATGCGATACTGCTATCAATTTCGTATTTTTAAAATTGAATAGGTGTTCTCAGTATATCTTCCTAAGTAAATTTATATTTTGCAAATATCAAATTAGTATTAATTCTGATGTAATTTTTATTTTATGTCATCCCCCCCCCCCCCACACACACACACTTTTCTGTTTTAGGAATCTCATACCACTTGTAGACTAGAATTAGCTATAATTTTTTTTCAAATGAGTTTTTTTTTTTGCTACTTTTTAAAAAAAATATAATAAAAATTATAACTAATGGCAACAATAATAAGTAGCAAATTTATTTCATTAAAGTCACTGATTATAAAAAATGTCACTTGAAATCCAGTTAAAAATAATTTTATTTTGTTTTTTTTTTTTTGCTATATTTTTTATATAAATATTTTAACATTTATTATAAGTAATGCTTATATAAAAAAATCAAATTGCAAATATGTATAAAACAAATACATATTTTAGGAGTGGTATGAGATACTGATTGTATGTAGATAGAGTGTAACAAAACCATGTGGTCATTTGAAGTGGTAAATCTGTGGTACATATTTAACTTCACTGTCTGATGACATTACATACCTTTAAAGTAGGGTTTGAACCTGTTTATGTGTTTATTTGGTCATCCAGGAATGTTAAGCACGCACATATCACTTCCATCTTGTTTATTTAAGAAAAAGGTTATGTGTAACCAGTTAAATTATTATTTTAGCTTAAGTATATTTTATTTTCAAGCTTGTAAATTCCCTTCATTTAAATAATTGTGTATGTGCGTATATGTATTACAGATATAAAAATAAATACAATTAATGTAGAGCTAAAGCAATGCCAGAAATTCTTAAAAAATATTATTACAATTTTAAAATGTCAAAAATATGTTTAAATAATCTGCTTTCTGGAACGTATTGTTTACATCTTCCAATATTGCTAAATTTTAAGTATAGGAGGAGCAGAAGTTCTAGGAACGCACAAAAGGAGTTCAAAGGTCGCTTCTCTCTGGTATTTGTGTAGAGCAGTGGTGCCCAACCTTTAACTTGACGCGAGCCAGTTGAGAATTTAAAAAAATTTGGGGAGCCACAATTATATATTACATTTTTCATATTACATTTATAAACATGGTACTTGGGTACTAAACCTGCAATGTAGGGAGATAGGTGGGGGGGGGGACGGCCTATTCACATTGGTATCAATCCGCCGTTTCTAATGTGGCCAAAATAACGTGTACACGGATCTTTCTCGATGAAAACATCAATATATACAGCAAAATATATATGTGTACACGAATCTATCTCGATAAAAACAACTATTTACAGCACTAAACATCAATATATATATATATATACAGCAAAATATATACGTGTACACGGATAAAAACAACTGTTTACAGCACTAAACATCGATATATACAGCAAAATATATACGTGTACATGGATTTATCTCGATAAAAACTATTTCCAGCACTAAATACAATATATATACAGCACCAAACCAAACGTCTACAAGGATCTTTCTCGATAAAAACAACAATATATACAAGACCACTAAATACAATATATATACAGCACCAAACCAAACGTCTACAAGGATCTTTCTCGATAAAAACAACAATATATACAAGAGCACTAAACACAATATATATATAGCACCAAACCAAACGTGTACAGCAAAAAAAAAAAAAAAATGGTGTAATATGTTAAAAAGAAAAAAAAATGTAAATACATTTTATTTATTAAAAATTTGGTAACATACATATAAATTACAATTACAGGAAAAATATATTTTATTTAATGTGAAACCTGACACTGCATATCGTTATTGTTTGTATTGTAAAAATGTTTATTTTTTAGTGTGTGCATGAGCCATCAAGGAACATAAAATATTTTATCAATTTTTTTGAAGAGTGCAATTCGAGCCACATTAAACAGTTACGCGAGCCACATGTGACTCGCGAGCTACGGGTTGGGCGTCCCTGAGTGTAGAGAGTGGTAATAAAATGGACTGTGAGTAAAAGGAATTTGCCTCCCTGATCTTAAATCGCCTCTGTCCTGCCTTCCTGCTATGCCATCGCTGCTTGAAAACTGTTGTGCTTAATTATAAAAGAATATTGGAAGATGCCTACCATTATTTTATTAATATTGTGCCTTCGTGTAGTTATCTTAAATGGCCGCCATAAATAATAAAGGTAATCCGTTTTGCCGAAGAATAAACTCTTAATTTTCCTCACTTCATTCCTGTCCTAAATCTTAATTATAATCAGAATGTAACTTTTATTTATTTGGTAAATGACTGTAAACTAATTATCATTAAATTTATGATTTTTTCTTAAGTTTTCAACTCGTTCTTTGAAACGCTAAGCACAGAATTATTGTACTTTAAACCTATCATTAGTTTTTAAAGTTTCACACTCTAATTATTTTATTTCATGCGGCAAAACTTATTTTAAATATATCTCTTATTAAATTAGTTTTAGTATGCTAATGTTTTAATCTAGCGAAATTATATTATTTCAATCATCATTCCAATATTTTGGAATGTTTAATTAGTTTAAACGTAAAATTTCTTCTTGAACGCTGTTCGCTCGGTTAAATATTTTGAAGTTATGGTTAATGGCGGATTGTTTAAAAATCATATCACTATCGATATTTAAATGCAATTTATGTTCTTTTAATAAACTTGATTATTAATATACTTGACTTGTTAAATAGGAAAATAATATTTTTCCCTCTTCTATATTCGACATCCTAAATTTATTAGTTATACGTACGATGCTGAGTGGGTTATTATTTTATCATGGCGTTACGCATGCTATTATTGCTTTATATAAGCTTAAATTATTTCATTAGTCATTGAAGACTTAAGCCTTATTCGCGTTGCTTACTTGTGATAACATTTAAAGAATAAATTATCAAAAAAAAAAAAACATTTAAAGAATTATATTTTACTTTATCATATTTACTCATCCGAAATCCGGATTTTCTTCATGGAACTCGTATAGGAATGAAGTTTGATATAACCGATCTTAAGATAAGCATTAGAGTATTAAGGCTCTGCATGTGACACGTTGGAGGGCGTGCCATGGAATCCTTACCACTCATATTTTTGAATATAGCCTTGTGATAAATACAAGCGGAATCATATATGTGATAAAGTCTTCCAGTCTAAAGACGGACATCTTCTCCATTTTACGCTATTATTATAAGTCAGCACTGCGAGTTCGTTTATGTATAGTTCTCATATTAACTATAAGACGTAGCGCAGTGATGTTTGTAAATCACTCATTTTATAATTAGTCGAATATTTTAGGATTGTCATAGTAAAGTTAATTTAGGCTAACCCATTCCTCATTTGTACAGGTCCAAATATGCTCATGAACAATAAATTATTAAGTATCATATCAAGAGTAAAACTCTCTTTAGAGATGAATTTGTAAACACCCTTATCATTACTTTAAAGTAATGGTTACAGCATTGATAACATTGATTTATTATTATCTATAACTTATTAGCATACTAAATCAGTTGCTTATATGCAAAGTAAACCGCATTAAATCTGTGCTATGTTTTTCTAATGTAAATAAAATTGTTTATATTTATTAAATTATTATGTTTTAATAATTACTCATTCGTTTGTGTCTTACTGAATCTCATTCATTGAATTCCATTCAATATTTATAAATAATATTAATCTTATTTAGAAGTTATAACATTATCTTAAATAAACATTTATCTCTGAGTTATTCTGTCTTTGCTCATTCTGGATGGATACTAATTTTATAATTCATGTTTCTTTTGCAATGCTAGCTATGTGCAATTTATTTAGTCATAGATTTTCCTTTATATAAGATATTTGATTGAGCCAAGTTTAAACACTATTTATTTATGCTAATTACCCTGTAGATCTCATGTTTCTCTGCTGTGTCTCTGGGACCAGAATGAATAAAATTTCATGTTATCATCAGAAATGTTGTTTATAATGTTATAGTTTTAGAGAAGAGCAAATAGGGCAGAATTCATGATTGCTCCTGACCTGTGTATCTCGGGCATGAGTGGATTTAGGGTACTTTTGCTTAGATTCTAAACCTTGTTAAATGAACATACAATTCTGACCGGTACACATTGCAGGTTAATTGTATTTTTAGTATCGAATTTATCCTGATCTAAAGCATCTATTTCATGCTTGAATAATAAACACTAGGTTTCAATCTAGTTTCTGAAGAATTTGAACATTTAAAAACACTAACTTGAGTCAATCTATGTTTCTATTGAGATACAATAGAGGACTGGAATAGAGCAACAATGACTGCTGCTCCTAAATGCATGTTTATTAAAAGTAGAGAAAGTCATCTTAATCACTGAGTTATAGGAAATTTCAGCTGTACCATTCCAGAGTATGCTATATATAACTATGTTTTTTAAATTAATCTTTACAATAAAAGTAATGTATTGAAAATACTAAAAAACAATTTTGACCCATTTATTATGTATTGGTTAAATTATTTTTGTTTTCAGAATTTATCACAGAAGTATAAATTGAACTACAGAAGCTGGATAAAATAGTGTATTTTTGATATCAATTTAGAAATACAAATACCAACATATATATAAATTTAGAAAGGACTTTGTTCATGAGAAGCATTTGAGAGGAAGTTAAGAGATTCATACACCTGTTAAAAGAAAAGATCATGTGTCTACTTCTAAAAGGGTTATATTTTTAGTACTAGCTAAATGAAACATCAACATCCAAAACAGCTAAATGTTTCAAGATAGACAGTCTCAGTGGTGATGACTGCATTCCCTGAAGATGGGAAGATTCAAAAAACTAGTCAGAAATTAATCTTCCTGATAGTTAACAAAAGACAAAAAAAGAAAAGCATATATTTTTATGATCAATATAATTGAACTCACAAAAAGTTGTGAATATCAGAATTATTGTGCCTTATTTTAAGATCCCAGATTTCTGATGCAATGCACTAAAAAAGGCTTCTCAAGCATAAGTAACTGGACATTGTAGAAAGGAGAGAATGTCATTTAATTAGACATTTATGCATTTCCTAATCATGTCTTTTGATGGAATCATGATTTGTATAAAACAGTTTTATTAAAGAATTAACTATTTATATATAAAATTAACATTTACAAAGTATATGTATGAATAAAAATTTATATTACATTTTATAAATTCACAAATGCTGGCAATTCCTGTTTTATGATTTTTTAATATTTCATATTTATGGATATATATTTTTCCTAACTTTTTTCAGAATGTAATTATTAAACATAAAAAGATACATTCCTTAATTGATAATATAAATTTCAAACATTTTTAATAAGAATATAAATATTTATAGTTTGTTAGAGGTAGTTGTAAAAGAAAAAAATATATATAAGAGAAAAAAGGTAAAGTAAATATTAAATTTTCTCTTCAGTAATTTTACTTATTAGTTTTTAACTTAAAAAAATAATGAGATAAGTAAAATTTTAAGTACTGTTTATTTGTTTTTAAAAGAAAAATAAGGTTTTGATATTTTTGTTAAAGAATGCTATTTTTAATTAGTTTTTTTTATTTTTTATCTAAAACAAAATGTAATGTTTTATTTTTATCTAGAACGTTTATTACTAATGTGTACAATGATTAATCAAAGAAACAATCAAAAAATTTCTACATATATTTTGTAAAATGGTTTGAGCTCAAATAGAATAGTCTAATTTTGCTCCGAGTTGTTTCATGGTTTTAATGTCCTGTGTTGCCTTTGAGTCATCCACAGGGCTGTCCTTGTTTCTTTTTGTTCTGTGTTTTCTATGACTACAGCAATGTTCATCTGTCTGGCCTATGCATGTGTCTAGGTTCTGATAGAGTTTTCGGAGTTGTTGCAGATTCATTGCTCTTTTGACATTGAACTCTTTGTGCCATTGTTGGTCGTTACTAGTTTGCTGCTCTCTTAAATGGCAACCTTGTCTATTACATCTCAATTCCTGTATGTGTCCATTCAGTTCCGTTTTTTAGTTTCTCTCCTGATGTTCATATACTTTGGGAGAAGAGCTCCCATGTTGTACTGTAGATGAATTGAGGTGTGATGAATTTATTTCTAGTTTTAGTTTTCATGCGCTTTTTCAGGAATATCTATGAGAGTGTAGGTAGTATCATTCGATCCAAATATCGCTTCACATCTGAGCCACATATCGCTTGTCTTAGAAAGATTATGAGCGGCAGTTTGTAATGGTATATTAACTGCACAATGCTTCTACAATCCTCTAATATATGGAAAATTGTATCTTCCTCTCATTCTTGATCCAACTGTTAAGAGAAAAAGCAGTAGGAGTTTAGCTGTGAAGAAACAAGCTTGTGATCTGAAGTAGGAATAATCTCATGACTAATTTGGAAAAAAATCTGAAATGGATTTGAAGAATACCATGTCCTGAGCTGTAACTAAAAGCTGAGCATCACCAAACTAACATAGCTTGTTCACTAAAAATTAAATAGAAGCAAAAGAATATCCCCAAGAGAAATTTGCAGCAAGCCTTGTGTCTCCATCCAAATGCATGACTATCTTAGATTATGCAAACCTGACTTGAAAATTATATTGTAAAATTGAAAATAAATTCAATTTTTGTTAATCTGACCTGAAAATTATTATGGTGTAAAATGGAAATAATGGATACATTCAACTTGTGTTAACCTGACCTGAATATTATAATATAAAATTGATACATTTAACTGTGCTAATATAATCTAGAAATCTATTAATTTAAGTTATTACTATAATGGAAATTTGATGCTACAAAAAAAAGTTAATAGAACTTCTATAAAAAGGATTATTTAAATACAATACTTGAAGCTATAACAGGAAAAAACAAAAAAATAAAGGACAAAAAATGAAATTCATGGCAATAAGTATATTCTTATTAGTCATTCATTAGACTTGAGATAATACAATAATGAATATTTCTGTAATGTACAGAAATAACCATGGCAATAAGATATTGTAGTATTCACATCTGCATTTACAAATAATTTTTATAAATAATTTTTGCATTTTTTTATTGGTGGTTGTGTTGAAACGTGTTTGTATATTTATTAATTGATTATAATCAACATTTTTAGTTGTTTGTTCTAAACATTTTTTCCCTTCAAAATGTAAAGAGTATGGAATCTTTTCATTTTCATTAAAAAGGTAAGTTTTAAACTGGTCTTAAATTTTTTATCTTTTTTTATTGTGACATGTTTTTCAGCTTTAATCAGTAAAAAATGATAACTTAAAATAAATCAATTTAGTAATAATCAGCTGACTTGGGATTGTCAATTTATTAGATAATTTCATTAAATAATTGTTTAAAAATAAGTGTTAATGTCTTTATCCATCCAGCTTTCTGTTTTATGAATTGGCAGTGTATGTGATTTGATTTCATTATAGCTTGGTGTTTAAAGGGATTTGTAAATGATTCCAGTAAGATTAATTAAATAAAAATAGAATAAGCATGTATGTTTGTTTTTTGTTCATAGTCCTTGTGATTCTGAGATAGCTCAAGCAATAATGGTTAATTTGTATATACATGAGTATATGTATGTGTTTGAAAAGTCATGACCACCATTAAAGTCCATTCTCAGCACTTTACTTATAGTTGGCCTGTAAATTCATGACACTATTGCCAGGACATTGATGATCAATGTGTATCAGAATCTCAGCATTTTTTAGTATAAATATTTTAGCACTTCAGTATATGCATGCAGATGATTGTTTTATACAATATCCTAAGATTGGCAGTCAATAGATAATTAGCCTTAATGTTAATATTGAACCTTTTATATCTGATCACTAGGGATGGCTTCTAAATACTCAAGTTTAATACTAGTAATGTAACTTATAATTGTTATAGTTACTTATTTTATCTTATGTTGATTTTTCTCATGCTTTTTTATATTTGTTGAAAATTATTCATAGACTATGTTAATTGAGAAGATTGTGACTTCAGTGAAAATGATGTTTTTCTATATTACTCCTCACTATATATTCTATTACAAATGGTGCACAGCATGGAGCCAATGATGGTCATGCTCTGGTGGGCAGTATATAAAATAACTACATTGACTTAAAACTCATGGATAACTACAGGTGAAAAAAAGTATGTATTTTGATGCAGAATAGAAAAAAGACAAATATGTGACAAGAGTATAGATGATTTATTGATACAATTATAATTGATTATAAATTTTAAGTCATTTTAATGATATATTTAAAAAGAGTTTCTATATAAAGTAAAACAGAAAAGCAAACCAGATTGACTTTTTGCCAGTTGAAATTGGTTTAGCTGTACTTTCAGTACTGGTAATGAAGAAAGAATTTTACCATTAGTTTGAGGATGCAAAGTTTTCATGCAGTTCCATGGACTGTTCTATCTTAACAGTATACTAACACACTTTCAACTTTTTATATTTCCAGTGATTTATTATGACAATTAACATAGTAGTATGCCAAAAGGAACAAGGCATAAATTTTAAAGATTTGTATTTACTAACCTCCGACATTCAAAGGAAACACGTTTTGCTAATATTTTGCATTATTTTATATTTAGAATTAAGACTTATAGGGTATAAAGTGAGAAAGCCCTTCTCACTTTAATGTTGCATTGTGTACTTATAGTATAATGGTGGAATTCTACCTATTTATCCCAGGATTGCAGGTCACTTTATTCTTTTGTTGTCAGATGCTAGTCAAATCTTTGAAAAAGTTTTTGAGCAAATAATTTGTTTTATAAATTTGTTTTTATGATGAATAAGAGCATGCATTAGCAGGATAGAAATTAAAAATAAAGCAAAGAAAAAGAAATTACACTATACAAAGTGAAATCATATACTGAGAAAATGAGATTCAAAAAAGCAGCTATTAGGTAATCCTGACCAGTTGCATGGAGAAAAGATTATGTGAGGCTTACTTTATGAATTCACATTTTAAATGTTTACATGATTCTTAAAAATTAAAAATAATCGCAATAATAGTCTACATTTATTTTTATAAAAATAATTCAATACAGATTTTCTGTAAGTTTTAAATCAATTAAATAGACATATGCTGACAAAAGCTAATTTAAAAAAAGTGTCAAAAGAGCATGACCAATAAAAACATCAGTCATCAACTGGAAAAAAACAGAGAATAAAGGAAATGACATTAGCCCAGATACTGCTAGTCAATCAAAAAAAAAAACATAAAAAGCTACTAAAAAGGATAGAGGGAATCAAAGAATGACTGTAAAACAAAATTAAGGAAATCTTTCAACAAAATAGAGACAAAAGTGTCCAGGAATTTAACCATAATATAACCCAAATAATTAAGCATGATAAGAAAGAGTATGACAAGAAAATAGAAGACAATCAAAAAATGTTAGATAAAGTGAGCAGAAAAAAAAAATCAAAAAATGATTATGAAAATAGATGAAAAAGCAAGATAAAAAATTTAAAAATGTTTATTGAGATTGAGAAAAACATTCAAAAAATAAACCAATGTGTTCAGGAAGGTAATCACAATGGAAAGAAGCATTAAAATTTACAAAAGAAAAAACTAATAGAAAATTTTTGCAAGATTATGTATCACAACAGATGTATATTTAGTAGATACCAACAAGACATATACTGTTTTTTCAAGGCCAGATATCTCAAAATCATTGACTACTTGTTCTTTGTTATATGTATAACCTATCACATAACAAAAGAACCATTGAAAAGATAGAATTGCTGATTCAACAAATCCGAAGGATTAAAAAAGGACTTTGGTTTCTCCAACTTTCAAAATCAAGTTACAAGAAATGGTAGATAAAAGCAATATAAAAATAGGGTTGTTAAAAGAAATAATAGACATAATTCATTAACCATCTGTGGAAACAAGAGTTTACTATCACTATTCCAGCTCTATTGTGAAGGACACTATAGCATTGATAATAGTAAAATAATTTCTCCACATTAGAAAATAAAACCAGTATGAATCACACATGATGCCTAGTATCAAAAAATACTAACAATAATTTATTTCTTACAGTTAATAAGTAACTGAAAAAATGATTAGACATGTAATCAAGATAAAATATTTTTCATCTAGATTAATCATTTTATTTCAATTTAGGTGGACAGAAAGTAAAAAGAATAATTTATTCTCATGTTTTTATTAGAATGCTAATTATTAAACTCATAAAAGAACCACATTCCCTTAATGGCTATTATGATAATTCCAGATATTTTTAATAAGAATAGTTATAGTTTGATAAGAATACTTGTGAAAAAAAAGAAAATTATAAGAAAATAGAAAAATACAGTTTTTTTTCTTTCTTCAGAAATTTTCCTTATAAGTTTTTAATTTAAAAAAAATAATAAGACAGCTAAGTAAAATTTTAAGTAATGTGCCAGTCAGAATCATGTATTCATTCAACAAGACCAATAATCCAAGCAAAAGTACCTTGAATCCAACCATACACAAGATATAGATGTCAGGGGAATGGTGAATCCTAACCTATTTGCCTGAACTATTGCCTCTCTGACTAATGGATAATGTTTGTGATGACACTAGCAATCCTTGATTTTATTCTGTCTCAGCTGGAGGTCATGGTTCACAAAGAGACTCGAAATAATAAAGGGTTCATATAAGAAATTAATGATTTAGTGAATTCTGATGATTGCAGAACTGTACAGATGTGATTTGATATCGATTCCTAATGGTTTGAACCGTAATGATGATAATTCTTTATGGCGACATTACAAAGAAGTGAATATAAATCAAAGAAATATTATAAATAACTAGGGTAATTAAAATGATGACAAACTAGGCTAATTTAAAATAATAATATTACAGGAATTTATTAAGAAATTGAGTTACAAAATAAGTTGAGTTTTGTTTATACAACTAGGTTATTATACTTCTTAAATTCATTTTGATGTGGCTAAATGCAAGGCATTTGATAACAAAGTAAAAATTTGTTAATTGGTCTGCCAAATCTATTTTATATATAAATAACAAGACACGAGCAAGTGTATTTAAAACACTATTACATTTAAATCAGTTGTCTATAATGAGTGTGGAGAGCAAAATAATTCATTCTAAATTAAATAATCAGGTTTGACTAATTAACGGGATTGGTTTGTGAAAGACGTGCCATCATGACAGAGAGCATTTCAGGTTTGTAAATAAATAAAATATATAGAATGATAAAGGCAATATGATATTATAGATTACAACAAAAGAATAGATGAGGTCTGTTATGAACCTCTGGGTAACTTTGCTAAAAGAAAGTGCTGGTATATACAGGTAGATGATGAGAAATTCTGGCTCTCCAGCCAAAACATGTCTCTGGATAATAATAATAGATTTTATGTGCTGGACTTCCCATACACATCTTAATGGCAATGCCCAAAAAAGGATCCCTTGGTAGGAAATACGTCTACTTTGGGGGAAAGTGAAAGATTAGACTGGTCATTTAAAATTTCGAAGTTCCTAAGAGGTAATTAGCAAAGCAAGAACAATAATAATAAATGAATGGTTGTAACTACAAAATACATAATGCCTTAGACATATATGTAGATAGTGGATCACTAACGATCATAATAACTTAATTCCTGAATAAAATAGGCTCCCTGATGTAATAGAAAGTCCACAGAAACCTTAGGCCATTAATGAATAAATCATAAAATATAATATAAAAAGGGAAGGCAAGAATTAAAATATAAATTGTTTTCCACACTTTCCAAATATTTCATTTATTAATGAGTTATCAAATAGTTTATCATCGAAGATTACAAAATCAGTCTGTCTTTTAATTAACAGAAACAGACTAGGCATTACATATCAAACTCACTTCTGGTGAAGTTTGATAATATACAGCATAATAAATTATACATCATAATTTTATTATTTTACTGACAAATAAATATAATATATATATATATGAACCATATACTGATAAAATGCTATGATAAATGTGCTTTCAATGATTTTCTTTTAAGACATTTGTTTTACAGAAATCGTGATAGATTTTACTTAATTGATTTAATAAAATTCATTATTCTTTCAGAAATAATTACGAGGGCCATTTTAAATTGGAGATAATAATAATAATATACCTAACTTCTAAAATAATTTCAATCATTTAAAATAAATTTATAATATAAAAGGTTCAAAACTAAATGAGCTTTCTCTATTAATTAATTTAAGTGAAATAAGTATCCTGCAATGATTTTTAAATGGAGAAAATAAGAGGGAGGGTTTAGTTAGTTGCTCATTGAGTTTTATACTTGGCAGTTTCAGTAAGTCAATATTATAAATAAACCAGCAAAAATAAGATAAATTTGCTGCATCAAAATAATGTGAGATTTTAATAAGAATTGATAATTTTAAATTTAAGAGAAAAATTTTAAAAGATGCATTTTAAAATTAAGTTGTACAAATGTTACAGATATATAATATAAATTAATATTGATTTAGAAATCGAGTAAAATAGAATCAGTGGCTTGTGGCAAATTGGAGATTACCTCGACTGATTGGTAGATGTTCCATGGCTTGAAACAGGCAGTTATAAAGTTAAATCATTTAGCAGGCTTCCTTGACACAGTACAGTCTTGGGCTAGGTGTTGAGAGCACTGGAATGGCATGGTGATGAGCTGGTGGAACAAAGCTCTGAAAAGCAAATGGCCAATCTTTTCACCCCATCATTTCTTTAGGCATGATGTACTATAAATCTAAAATACTCTCTTCAGTGAATTGTTCTTCAATAAACTGTCCTTCAATAATCCTTATCAAAATTTTCTACTATTTATTTGACCTGGCCTTATCTATAGGATTCAATCTACATTGACAACTACCAATTGCAATTGCTCTAAGCAGTTCTCTGAGGTTGGTGTCTGCTTGGGAGGGAAATCGACAATCCTGCTTTCAACATGCCCCAAGGGTTCATTCTGCTAATTAAAAAAAAAACAACAAACATGATTAAGTTTATCAATCATCATATTAACAAAGCCTATCTAATTAAGATTTAGATTAAAAATGTAAACTTGACACAAAAATTTTAGGAATTTGGTACATTCTATAAATAATACAATGACTTTCAAACCTAATATTTGATATAAAACTTACGTAGAACCTGCGGACCGGCAAAAATAAGATATAAAACTTACGTAGAACCTGCGGACCGGCAAAAATAAGAATAAGATTTCGTGGACCAGCAGAAGTTTACAGATAAATTTTCTTAAAGATGTAACCTGCTTAGCCTTAGATAAGCATAATTGTTATAACTGACCAAAACAGCATACTAGTTATTATGTATTGTAATGGTGTTCTTATCTTCACATGTTGAACACTCTTTCTCGAGTTGCACAGTCATACTGCTACAGAAAAGAAGTACAATAACAATCGTTCTCATTAATGTGCTTGCATTTTACGTTTATTATTTCATTGTTAAAACATGCAAAAATAAAATGTTATTCACCTGAATGTTGAAAAAGTCAAAAGTTTTGATCTTATTTTATTTTTTTATTTTGGGGAGGGGGGGAGTGGGTTGAGAAATACGTTGTCATCACTGAGACAAAAGATAGACACCAAAGTTATTTTTTTGTTTGTTTTTATTTTTAAAAAAAGGTAACAGAAATTGATTTTAAAAATAAAAGTTTTAGTATTTTAGTGATATACAAATAAAGCCAAAAAAAATATCACCTTATAGGCCAAAAAAAAAGTGGGTGTATTTTTAAGCAAACAAAACTTGAAAAAGTCAAAAGTTTTGATCTTACTTTATTTTGGGGTGGTGTGGTGTATTGAGAAATACTTTGTAAAAGTTAGAAACAGAACTTATTTTTTGGTTTTTATTTTTTAAAAAAGGTAATAAAAATTGATTTCAAAAATAAAGTTAAATCCAAAAAAAATCGCTGTATAGCCAAAAAAAACACTAAAAATGAAATATTAAAAGAGAGTAGAAAAAATTTAAGAGATCAAAAAAAGTCACATTACGTTTTATTGTTTTAACAATGCTGACAAGCTGCTGTGATTGACTATTAAAAGACAACCGGAGTTTGTATAATAAAAAACGTTTTCTACTCCCCCCCCTCCATAAACGTCTGTGATAAATAGAAAAACAAATTAATTTGTATATGATTGATTAGATTTTGTTTTTGTTCTGTTTCTTTTTTTTTTAATTGGGTAAAAATGCGATGAAAAAATAAATAAAAATTGTTTATATTAATTAAAAGTTTAAAATCTTAGTATTTTGTTATTATAAACTTTCTTCCCAGTCTAGCGTGCGGACCTGCAGAAAAGTTCTGCGGCCCAGTGGTTGAAGACCACTGCTTTAATGTACATTTATCAAAATATAAATATAAAATGTTACCAACTGATTAATTGGAAAATGAACTTTAATAAAAGAATTAAAAATATTTGTAACATTTTTTAGATATCTAGGATTCAATTATTTATCAATGCCAATTTAATCAAATAAATATATTTTTACAAATATTATAAAATAAATAAACTATTACCAAAAAAAAGGTTAGTTTTAACCATAAAATATAAATTAATAAGATAAAAGATTATAATATTGATTACAAATATTGATTATAATGAAAGATTATAATATTGATTATAAATATACTACCACCTATTATGAGATGGGTATCAGTTAATATACAAGACTGGGTTCAAACCCATACTAGTGCTGATGACATTGGCACTAGGTGAAGCAGAAATATGTACTATATTTCCAGCTTCAGTAATGTTTATCAGTTTTTACAGAAAAAAACAAAAAGTTTTAACCTTTTTGTTAAAGAATGCTGTTTTTAATTAAAATCAATTTTTTTTTCTCATTTTCACTCTAAAACAAAATGTTTTTCAATGTCACATGATCACCATGCCAGAAGGCTTGTGCATGAAATCCCCATCTAGTACCTACTCATTCAATATCTCCAGTCTAGTTTGTGGCATGTGGCCTTCATCAGTGAGAAGCCTTGGATCTGACAGCTCTTCATCTAGATCTCTCCAGCAGCCACCTTTTATCTCTACTTAACTATAAAACAAAAAGACAAAGTGAAAACATATTTTCAATCTAAGCTCATCAGCTTATAATCATATAGGTTTGAACTCAGTACAGTTAGCCATATATTTTGGTGTTTTGGGTTTAACTATAGCTACCATTATCCTATTAGGCAAGATTGGTTTTAAGCCAGTAAACATTACATGATCACCATTTCTTATAGTTGCTCTTAACTGTTATTAAACAGGCAAAACTCTCTATGTGTATTGCCACTCAGTGCAAGCCATAGTAATCAATGGATACCAGAAAGGCTTGTGCATAAAATCTCCATTTAGTTCCTACTCATCCAATATCCCCAGATTAGTTTTTGGCTTGTGGCCTTTGTCAGTGAGGAGCCTTGTAACTGATACACCAAAATGTATGAATACTGAACTGAGTTCAGACCTATATGACTATATACGCTGATGAGCTTGGATTGAAAATATTATAGTATTTTCCAATTTGTCTCATAGTTAAGTAGAGATAAAGAATGGCTGCCAGAGGATTGCATTAATCCTAAGATCTAGGTGCAGTGCTCTCAGATTCAAAGCTCCTCACTAATGAAGATCACAAGCCAGAAAGTAGTCTGGGGATATTGGATGAGTAGGCCCTAGATGGGGATTTTATGCAGTCTTCTGGCATCCATTGGTTACTCTGGCTTGCACTGAGTGGCAATACATATAGAGTTTTGCCTGTTTTAATAACAGTTAAGAGCATGAATAAATAATGGTGCTCATGTGATGTTTATTGGCTTAAAACCAATCCTGCCTAATAGGATAGTGGTGGTTATGGTTATTAAAAAACCAGAGACCAAAATGTATGGGTACTGAACTGAGTTAAGACTATATGACTTAATAAGCTGATGAGTTTGGATTGAAAATATTAGTGTTTTCAATTTAAGTCTCACAGTTTTGTAGTAAAGTAGAGATAAAGAGTGGCTGCTGGAGAGTTGCATTAGATCCAAAGATCTAGGTGCAGTGCTCCCAGATCCAAGGCCCCTCACTAATGAAAGCTACAAGCCAGAAACTAGTCTGGGGATATTGGATGAGTAGGCCCTAGATGGGGATTTTATGCAGTCTTCTGGCATCCATTGATTACTCTGGCTTGCACTGAGTGGCAATACATATAGAGTTTTGCCTGTTTTAATAACAGTTAAGAGCATGAATAAATAATGGTGCTCATGTTATGTTTATTGGCTTAAAACCAATCCTGCCTAATAGGATAGTGGTGGTTATGGTTATTAAAAAACCAGAGACCAAAATGTATGGGTACTGAACTGAGTTAAGACTATATGACTTAATAAGCTGATGAGTTTGGATTGAAAATATTAGTGTTTTCAATTTAAGTCTCACAGTTTTATAGTAAAGTAGAGATAAAGAGTGGCTGCTGGAGAGTTGCATTAGATCCTAAGATCTAGGTGCAGTGCTCTCAGATCCAAGGCTCCTCACTAATGAAAGCTACAAGCCAGAAACTAGTCTGGGAATATTGGATGAGTAGGCACTCAATGGGGATTTTATGAACAAACCTTTTCTGGCATCCATTGATTACTCTGGCTTGCACTGAGTGGCAATATATATAGAGTGTTTTGCTTGTTTTTCAATGTGAAGTATAATTAAAGAATTATATATTTTTAGTAAATAAGAAAAACTTCAAAGGAATTTTTCAATAATGGTAATTGGAATTTTTAATTATTTAAATGAAAAAAGGAGACAATAACCTTTTTGTAAATATAAAATTACTTGTCAGGATTTAATGTTTCATTTTTTAATGTGTGTGTGTGTGTGTGGATAACAAGCTTGTTCTAAAAATAAGAATACACATTAAAATAATAGACTTCAGTGTGAATGGGAGAAAAGAAGCAGAAATTCAGTTGTAACAAAAACAGTAAGAATTTAAGCTTGTAATTTAAAATAAAACTAATCTCACTAGTAGTTTGAAATAATGATTATACAATGGTTTTGAAGAGAACCATGTGCAAATAAGCATTAGCAAAAAGCTGAGCATCACTAAACCAACTGTTTGCTATAAATAAAACCAAGTGTTTACTAAAACTTCAGTAAAAGAATATCTCTGGGAGAAATTTTCAACAAGGCTTTGTTCTGATTCAAAAGAAAGATTTTATCAGCCTATAAAAATAAACTGGAAATAGCTTGTGGAAACCTGACATGAAAATTGTAAAATGGAAATAATGAATAAATTCAACTTGAGTTAATCTGACCTGAACATTATTAATTGTAAAATGAAAGCATTAAATAAATTTAACTTGTATTAATCTGACCTGAATATTATTATATTGTAAAATGGGTAAATTTGTATGATAACATACCTGGAAATCTGTATTAATTTTGAAGCTATCACTACAATGAAAATGTGAAGCTACAGATGGAAAAAGTTTGAGAACTTCTACAAAAAAAATCATATATATTGAATACTTAAAGTTTTAAAAAGGAAAATCTAGCAGAAAAGAAACTAAAAATTGTAACTACAAATGAAGAATTAAAAGAATGGCATTCATGGTAATATAGTATTTTAGTGTTTATATCTACATTTACAAATAATTTTTAATATGTTGTTGATGAAATTTGTTTTTTATATAATATTGATAATAATTCATTACAATAGATATATTTAGTTGTTTTTTTTTCTCCAAAAATGTAAAAATTATAGGATCTTCCCGTTTTCATGAAAAAAGAGAAGGCTTAGCTAGTCTTGAATTTTTTATTGTGAAATGTTGATTTTTGGCTTTAATCAGTAAAAAAGAAATAAAGTAAATGTTAATTAATTTAGTAATAAGAATTAATTGATTACTTACTATATAAAATTATATTTTTTATAAAAAATTTGTTTTATTTGGAATTATCATACTGCCATATATTTTTTGAATTTATTAGTTAATTTTATTAATAATTTAGAGAAATAAGTGTTCATGTATTTATTCCTCCAGCTATTTGTTCTATGAATTGGCAGTATAAGACATGATTTCATTATAGCATGATGCTTTAAAGGATTTGTAAATGATCCTCAGCAAAACCATTTAAAGATAAGCATATACATGTATATTTTCTTTTGTTCAGTCACAGTCCCTAGGATCCTTTAATCCTGAACTAGATCTAAAGCAATGGTTAATTTATATATTTGGAGGAATATGTTTGTTTGGATATTCAGATTGTTCCCTGGATAACACAGGGGTCAAGATCATCTGTAAAGTCCATTCACTGTACATTATTTATACAGATTAGTTTACAATTGTCCTATACACTGATGGCATATGATGAGAAAGTTGATGATGATTAGGATGTATCATGATCTCAGCATTATTGTATTATGATAAATATTTTAGCATTTAAGTATGTACATGCAGATGATTGTTTTATACCAAGCCCTAAGTTTTGCAGTGGCTATGTAATTAGCCTATATGTTGATAATGAATCTCTTAGATTCAGTCACAAGAAATGACTATTGATTATTCACGTTTAATGCTGGTGTTATAATTTTTATAATTACTTATATTATCCTATGACTCCTTTTATATTTTTTGATAAATATTCATTGACAATGGTGAGATAATTTGGCCTATTCAGTGGGAATGATAATGTTTTCTTATTTTCTCATATTACTCCTCTCTATAGAAAAATTAAATAAGTATTTACATATAAAAATTAAAAATGATGATGCATATATTTAATAAAAATATTTTGAGATTTACAAATATAAAATTATGCCTGTATTTCACAAATGTAATTGGCAATTCATGATTTATAATTTTTTAATACTTCATATTTATATATATGGTTTTTTTAAAATTATATAAAAAAAATTTAAACTGAATGAGAAAAAGTTTTTTTAATAATATGACTTAAAAAAGAAAGTTAATTATAAACAAATTTTTAAACAAAAATAATTTAAAAACAAATATGATCTAATAATTATTTTTATTGTCAAACCAAAATAGTAATAAATTTTGTAAATTTATACCAATTCAATTTTTTCATATTTACTTATTAAAATATACAATTGTAATTTTTTTTTAAAAAATTAGTTTTTAATTATCTGTTTTTAATAATACAATTTTTTTATTAAATCAAAAAATAGTCTATGATAATATAGTACTTTTCATAAATTTTGTGGTAGATCAATTTATGAAATCTATTTTATATTTTCTGACCAAAATAATATTCCTTTGCTATATAGCGGAAATACTTTTGCTTTGATTTTTGACAATTTTAGATAAATAATTAAAACCTCAGATAATACAATTCTTAATAATTGGCCCTATATATAGTAATAAAAAAATTTTATCTATTATAAAGTGGGGATCAGAAGTTTCCAAAAATTAATATTATGTTCAATTTCAATCCAGCTCAAACAGTTTAATACTAATACATGTGAAATGCATTTATTTCTCATCATTATACTCTAATACCAGCATTCATGTTTTAAAAATGAATATAGCTATTCTTAAAACAATAAGTCATAAAAGAACAAAGAATATTGAAATTTAATTCCCGTGATGTGCCTATATATAAATGATGGTAATACAAAAATAAAAATAAATAAATCTCTTGTCATAATTAATACAACAATGAGACTAATTGCATGATATTTCCACAGACTTACAAACTAGAAATCAATTCATAAAACCATTTTGGCTATTTAATTAAAAGTAAGCACCAACATCTTAACCTACAAGTCAGTAAAATAAGTAGGCAACAAAATATCAACATATGGTTATAATTAATGTAGTTTTTTATTCACTTAGGATGTTGATTTAACATCTCAATATTTAAACCATTAAACATCACATGATCACCATCTCTTATGCTAGCACATAACTGTTATTAAGCAGACAAAAATCTCCATTCAGTAGTGCTACCCTGTGCCAACCAAAATAATCAATGGATGCCAGAAGGCTTGTGCATAAAATCCTCATCTAGTGCCTACTCATCCAATATTCCCATAGTTTCTGGCTTGTGGTCTTCGTTAGTGAGGAGCCTTTCATCTGAGAGCACTGCACCTAGATCTTATGACTAGGTGCAGAAACTAGTCTGGAGATATTGGATGAGTAGGCACTAGATGGGGATTTTATGCGCAAGCCTTCTGGCATCCATTGATTACTCTGGTTGGCACTACTGTATGATTTTTGCCTGTTTAATAATCTCAATATTTATAAACAAGCACAAATACAAATATGAAATGAGGTCTTATGTTGTACAGAATCAACATCAACTTCTAATTGAATATAAAAATTAACCATGACCTGTTTATTTTTCAACAAGTTCAAAGGTATAAAATAAATTTATTTCATTCGTGATTGTTTTATTCTTTTTCAATTAAATTTTCTGAACATATGCATTTTTTTAATAAATTAGATTGCATGCTAAAACAAGACATTTCAATTTGACCATTTGCACTTTAATCTGATTGAGGACTTAATTGTCATTTTTCCTAGTTATTCATAATTTTTTCAAAAGTATTCTCTAGTGTAATAATTGAAATATAAAAATTTTTGCATGATTGTTTCGTTACCAAAATTTCATATCCATTACAAGTTACAAGAAATATAGATTAATAACCCAAGACTTCATTTTTAAAGATATATTCTGATAACTAAAAATCTCTTTCATTTAGTTTTACTGAATATTAGTCTGAAATAATCTCTTGTTTAATCAATTCTTTGTTGATAATGAGTGATCTAAGAATGCAGAAATTATTAATCACTTCTATGCCTTCATTATCAATTTTGAGAATAAATACTGATTCTTTCATTTTGATATTTGCCTTCATATTTAAAAGTGATGTCATATTTTCCTTTATTTGTTAAAATTTTTAGACTATTACTCCACCATTAGTCAATCCACACTTGTCTTCATCGAATTTGGTTTTCACATAAATAGTGTAGAATTTGAATGAGTATGATAAAATGCAGTTTTGTCTACTACTATTGGCCAATATTTATAACCAGTCTATTCCAGTAGCCAAATGACTTAAACATTAGCTATTAAATGGGAATTTATCTACCTTTAATTAAAAATGCATTCTAGTCAATTCCAAACAAGTAAACATTATATTTATTTTGTATTAGTCAATATGATCTAAACACAGTAGTGGAATATGGATAAAATTAAATTCACATTTGAGGCCAAAGTAGAATAGAATGTAGTGATATTTACTATCTAATATAAAATCAAAAATTTATATTAAAATAAGAACAAAAAAAAAATATGAACATATGATTCAATCAATTCATATGCAGTAAAGGTGCATCCTATCTTTACACTCATTAGTCAGAGGCAATCTTTGTCTGCATTTAAAATCAACTTTATAAGTCTTGGTTTAATTAATGAACATCAGATGTCAGCGAAATTAGAATTTTATAATTCTTAATTTTTGGATGGATTAAATTTTACTTAAAAGTGTAATATTTGTATTTGTGATCATGTTAGTATATATATATATATATTTGTACATCAAATAATCATTTAAAGAAATATTTTAAATTGAATGCAACAATCCAATTTTATTTCTAATATATAATATTATAGTTGGAGAAAGATAAATAAACACAATGGGCAATTTCAATTGTCAGCTTAACTTTGTAAAGTTATTTTGCATAAATTATTAAATAAAAAATATGCAAGTAATCATAAAAATGTCAAACATTTCCCATTATAATGACTAACAGTCAATAGGTTTAATAAACTCACATCGTTGATTTCAATAACCCATTGGCTTCATGTAATTATCATATTATTCTGCAATTGAATACTGATTAAATACTTTTTAAAACTATTATACATATATATTTATTTTTCACATTTAGTTTACTATATGCTTCCATTACTATTTAAGAAATTTTTTAAAAAATCCATTTTCTAGAATGATTGCCAGCCTTCCATTCAAGAATGAAATATAAGAAAAGATTGAGTACTAAAATAAATGTCAAAACATGTACATTATACTTACACAGCAACTTATATAATGATGAGGTAAGGATTATATACTCAAAATTTAATTAGTCCCTTATATAACAGATCATATCATCATCATCATCACCAAATCATTATCAATCCATGGCAGGATGAAGGTCTCTCCAAGTTCAATCCATCTTCTCTGATCTTTAGCTTCTTTTCTCCACATCATCTTTGCACTTTCTTATTTCATCCATCCATCTCACATGTGATCTCTTTCTAGGTATTTTACAATCTCTTGGAATCCAGTTTAAGATTTCAATTGTCTATCTATTATCATCTCTTCTAGCAATATGTCCAGCCCAACTTCACTTCAGTCTTTTAATTTTTTCAATATCAGTAACACCTGTTTGTTCTCTTACCCATATATTGCATTTTTGATTTCTTGTTACTTCTAACATGCATCTCTCCATACTTCTTTGAGTGATCTGAAGTCTCTGTATTGCTCTTCTATATCTTCAGAATTGCCTAGAATTTTAAATGAAGAAGTGAGACATACAAATAAATTTATGAAGAAAGGAAAGGTTCCAGGTAATGATGGAATTATAATTGATATATTAAAAGAAGCAGGTGAAAAAATATAATTTTTTTTAGCAAAGTTATATACCAAATGTCTAAATGATCAAGATACATCAAATGATTGGAAGAATGCAGTATTAATATTAATATTTTTTAAAAAAAGATAAAGAAGATATTAAAAAATACACCCCTATCAGTATTTTATCAGTTCTATTACAACTCATCTATAGCAAACTTTGGATTTTAATTAACCAAAATAAAAAGCTGGATTTAAAAATGGTTTTAGTACAGTGAATTATATACAAGTATTGAGAGAAGTTATAAAAAAAAATAATGAAAACTAGTTGCCATTGTGTTTTGGATTTATCAATTATGAAAAGGCATTTGATTCTATAAACATTGCTTCAGTGATTAAGCATTAGATCATCAAGATATAGATCCAGGATATTGTCATATTCTGAAGAATATTTATAAAAATGTAACAGCAACAATTAGATTATATAACATTGAGAATGTATGACAGGGTGAATTCATATCTCTAAAACTTTTTCTAGCAATTTTGTAAAAAATATTTTGTGGATTAAAATAGGAAGCTAAGAGAGTAAAATATAAATGAAGATTACTTAAGTCATCTAGATTCTGCAGATGTAATTGTTTTTGCAAATAATGCTTTAGCATGGAATATTGCAAGAATTATAAGATAAAAGTAAAAATAAATGTTAAAAAGACTAAAGTAATCTTCAATGGATTCTCTCAAAAGAGAATAAAGATTGATAATGGTAAGTTAGAAGATAACAACTATAAATATCTTGGTCATATTATTACTATAGATGGAAACACAATAGACAAAATTAATCCTACAATTATACTTGGTTAGATTTTTGGTAGAAATAATGTAATATTAAAAGGAAATATGCCTATGTGTTTGGAAAGGAAGGTTTTTAATAAATGTTTTTAGCAGTTATTACTTATGGATCTGAGACTTGGACAATTAATAGAGGAGCAATATGGAGACTTCAGACTATACAATGAAATACAGAGAAATGCATGTTAAGTATAACAAGAAATCAAAAATGAAATACATGGGTGAGACAATAAACAGGTGTTACTGACATCAGTGAAAGAATTAAGAGACTGAAGTGTAGTCGGAGTGGACATATTGCTAGAAGAAATGATAATATATGGACAGTTGAAATCTTAAACTGGATTCCAAGAGATTGTAAAAGACCTAGAAAAATATCACAAGAGATGAATGGATGAAATAAGGAAATGTGCTGCCATGAAGTGGAGAAGAGGCTAGAGATCGTAGATAGATTGAACTTGAAGAGAGCATCTTATAATGGATCAATAATGGTTGAAACTAATGATAATGATTGTTAACTGTATATAGAACAGTTATTTTACCCAATTTATTGTATAGAAGTTTAACTTGGATCCATTATCATCACAATATGGCAAGATCATAAAATCAATAATTGGGTTTTTTTATTTGCTGAATGTGATACTATAGAATCCACTATTATAAAATCAGATCCTCATTCGATTGGACCAGGAAATGAATGAACAATGAAAGATTTCTTAAAAGGATGTTTTATGGTAAACTTGAACATGGTTTTTATAGGAGAAATAGACTTCTATTTACACTATAAGCATTATTTCAAAGACAATGTAAAGAAGTGCATAGTCAATTGTTTCCATTGGGAAGAATATGGCAGTGAATAGGCTGCATTGAAGAACATGTATTTAAGTATTTTAGAAAGAAATGTTTTCTGCTGAAGATATTAAAAGATTTTATAAAATATCAAATAAAAAATAAAATAGACTACAATATTTTATATGTGGATGTATTTGTAGTTCACAGATTGGCTTGCATAATCATGAAAAACTCATTTGAAGAGCCCCCCCCCCTTCTTTCATTCCTCGTCTCCAATGGTCAATCATACTCATTTATGACTGACTTTTTATTAATATTTATAGTCAAATAAATATATTTATAAATCACCAATTTTTATATTTTAAAGCGACTTATATATATAACAAATATTATTGTTTGTTTTTCTAAGTTAATATTAATAATAAAAAAAAGACACCTAAGAATTTCTCCTACCCAAGTAAGATGGTCTAAGTTCACATTATTGGTCAGAGGCAGATTAAGCAATAAGCGGCTGTGTAGGGCCATGGAATACTAAGGGGCCCCGAGATCTTAAATGTCTTTTCATTAGGATTTGAGGAAAATTATGTTGTTTTTTTTGTAGGCAATCAACTCTCCTATAACGTTAATATTTTTGATTGGAATTTATCAATAGAAGAAAAAAGAGTGTGATAAAAAAGTTTAAGGATATTTACAAAAATGACATTGATGTTTGTAATTTTGAAGATGAATCTCACTATTTTTAATACTTTTAAAAGAAAATGAGGACACCATAAAAAACCACACCAGACATCTATCGAGCCACCAAAGAATTGTCTTGCACACTTCCGAATGTTGAAATTTTTTTTAACAATTTGCGTTATGTTGTGTTAGGAGAATTCTGTTTTAATAAAAGCATGCAAAAAATTATTTGAAAAGTACTATAGGATAAGAAAGATTAAATAATATGCCATTCTGTATATAGAGCAGGAAATTTTAAGCCAAATTGACACTACAAAAATAATTTACGAATTTGCAAGAAATATGTTTTTTTAATAAATTCATTTAATATGTTATGGTATTAAATTTTTGATTACTTTTCTTTTTTGTTAATAACTTAATGAGAGTTTTCTTTAAAAAAAAATTTTCTAACTAAAGTTTGAGGACCCCACAATTTTTACTGCTTTGGGTTCCCATTTGGCTTGATCCATCTCTAGATTATGGGTAAGTTTAGTAAATTTGGAAATGGATGAAGCCTTAGTGAATATTATTAAGAGACTACATGAAAATAATTGTTATACACATCAATTAGGGGATATAGAATCAGTTAAAGTTAAAAATGGGATGGGACTAAGGCAAGGATGCCCTATGTCACCTATTTTTTGTTGTATTTGAGTGAAATGGAGAAAGCAATAGAAAGACTAGGAAGAGGATAGAGATACTGTAAATAGGTGGCAAGGGAATATATACTTTGCCAGGACTTTTTTTTCAGATGATGTCTTTTTGTATGCAGAAAAAAAAGAAGATATGGAAGTTATGCTGAGGACATGCACAAGGGTGGGTAAAGAGATGGGGATTAAATTTAGTGAAGAAAAATCGAATATAATGATGGTCAATACTGGGAAAGAGAAAACAAAGAATTTTTATTGGGAGATATAAAGTTCAGTGTGGTGAATAGATATAGTTATTTGGGAATCATCTTAAGTAATCAGAAAAATTGCTTGGATGAATGGGAGAAAAAAATTGATAAATACAGCAAAGAAAAAAAAAGGGATTGATAAAGAAATTAACAGTATTATCATATAATAAATATGATGTAGCTAGAATTGTATGGAAGGGAGTTGCAGTAGCAGGGTTAACATATGGCAATGATGTGTTGTGTTAGTAAGAGGGTATTAGATTACTTAGAAAAAGTACAAAGGGAAGTAGGAAGACATGCATTAGATGCAGACGTGTGGACAGCAAAGGAGGCAATTCAAGGAGAAATGGGATGGTCAAATTTTTATATGAGAGATGCAAAAAGGAAAATGAAAATGTTCGGTAGATTGCAGTTTATGGATAATAAAAGAATAGCCAAAATAGTATTTAATTGGGTTATGAGTACAGGGCAGGCAACAAGATGGGCGAGAAAGGTAATGTGGTATGCAGAAGATTTGGATAAAGAATTTATACCAGTATATTTGTACAAAAGATGGGATGATTGTTGAGTGTTATAGTGGTAAGGAATGGGATAGAAGAATAGATGAATTAATAAAGAATAGAGAGTTGGAGAACTAGTATAGAGAGTAAAAAGAGTTTAAATATATATAGAAGTAAATGGAACATTGTGTGCGAGTTAATTTATGATAATAATAATGAAAGTATTTTATTGTTTAAAGCTCGAACAGGATCTTTAGCAACAAGGGAATATAAACGTAAATGGAAAAATATGGATGATTTAGTCTTCAAGTTGTGTAAGGAAGGCATAGAAAATATTAGGCATCTGTTAATTCAATGTAAATGCTTGGAAGCAGAAAGGTTACAAATAATGAAGTTATGGAAGAATAAATATGAACAAAGTGATTATACAGAAAGTGGGTTTTGGTTTTTATGCTGGGTTTGGGAAAAGATAAGGGGGATTTAGATAAGAAGGCCATGGAGTTGGCAAAGATTATGTTGTGGAAATGGTATGGAGCAGATTATGGGAAAACCTAGGGTGGGGAATAAAAAGGGAAGGTAAAATGGCTAATAGATTTCTCTGGGCATAGTTGCTGAGATATTCCTGACTATGTATAAGGAGAAATCACAGTGCATTACATCACATCACTGTGATGTGGGTGATTTAATCTGCAAGTTGTGTAAAAAAGGCATAGAAAATATTAGGCATCTGTTAATTGAATGTAAATGCCTGAAAGTAGAAAAGGATACAAATAATGTTGTGAAAAAATAAATATAAACAAAGTGATTATACAGAAAGTGGGCTAATGGTGTTTATGCTGAGTTTGGAAAAAGATAAGGGGGATTTATATATAAAGGCTATGAAGTTGACAAATGGAGCAACATAGAGAAGAATATGGGAAAACTTAGGGCAGGGAATGGAAGGGGAAGGTAAAGTGGCAAACAGGTTTCCCTGGGCATAGTGGCCGAGATTCCTGATTCCGTATAAGAAGTCGTAACATCACATCTGTTACTGGTTATAAACCACGTGAAATGTTAATTACAATATAATAATGATTTTTCAGAAGAAGAAAAAACAAGCAAAGTATTATGGGTTCTAACTTGTGAAAAAAATGTTCTTTATAACTTTATTAGAATAGACTTCCACCAAATTTAAGTAGAGAAATTAAGGTAATTTCTCCTTTTACAAAATAAAGTTTCGTCCCCTATAATCCAGGAATGTCATTGAATGCAAGAAAAATGTAATGCTATTTTACTCAAGTAATAATGTGAGTTATAATAAAGCAATTCATTTTTCAAAAAAACAAAAGTAATAATTTTTCCCTCCCGACATGACTAATACCTATATATATAAAATTTCAAATTTCCCTTAGGCTTATCATTTTTTTTCCCCATTCATAATACGGATGGTATATAAATCAGTATTTATGTACAACATTTTTCAGTTACTCTTGACTAGATGAAAAAGAAAATATTATGGCTTCACAATCGAATACTACTACAACAACGATATCAGAAATGCTTCCTGATTTTGCAATCGACAACTTACAACGAGTAAATAGTTCTATAGATAGAAATATGCAAGTAAAAAAACATACGGATTCAAATTTCTTTATTTATTTAGCCATATTTTCAGTTTTTTTAAATTTGGTTTGTTTTGGACTATTTTGTATGACTGTCAAAAAAAATATCACTGATAAGATAGGATTTAATAAAACTCAACTTACTTTTTCTTGTATTAATTCATCAATTTTAGAGTTTGCGCAAAAACGTTTTACACCTAATTTGATTGTTAACGATGAAGGAAGTTGCTCAATGGATCGTCGATTTGCTATCAATACATTTAAAGAGGTAAGTTTTCATAAATTAGAATTAAAAATCTTATATAGTATCAATCAATGGCAGCTTGTACTTAAGCATTGCGACCCTATAACAATTCAAAATGAAAAAATTAAATTTTGTTTGTGTTTATAGATAATCATGTTTAACGTTAATGAATTGCAACTTATGTTTCGATATTGATTGATATTGTTCGTTTAAGGCTTTAAATTATAAAACAATGCACTACGATCTAACTGTCCGAATTACAGCATTTAGTAAGTTGCGACTAGACTCGCTGAGAAACAAGTAAATCGTCCCTGTTCATTTAACAGTTTCGTTTTAGATAAATTACCGTATATGTCCGCGCGTTATTCTAGGTTTAGAAACTTATTACTGGTGTGAGATCATGAGCACGGTGAAATATGTTTGATAAATCTGATTATTTCTTTATTATAAGTTATAAAGCTGAATTATGGCGAGTGGCACTGTTAAACATAAAAATAATTCTGTTTTTTCAATTGTCATTAATTAGGGGGAAATGAATTATTTTTATAATTTTGAATATGCAGCACTCCCACTTAAAATTTTCATCTGCTATACTGATATTAATCCATTTGAAATTTAAGTATTTTAATGTACTATTAGTTAAGTTTAAAATACATTGTTCGGTTCAGCTGTGATAGATTGTTGGCTTTCTAAGCTAAAGTTCCTAGATCGAAATTTCTGTAACTTTTGGTTCTTGAACGTGTACGATCTTTCAAGTAATTAACTTTTTTGTCTCTCCCGTTAGTTAATTTTTATTTAATATGAGAGCTCATTGATCTAAATTTATTTATCGTGATAGTCAATAACTAACCTTAGTAACTTATACTAGCAAATCATATTAAAACAATATTTGGTAAACATGAATTTGCCAGCTCACGACACCAGAATGTTTCTTGTCGAATTATTTAAAAATTTATCATGAAATATCAAATACACGGCGGCATCAAATTATATTATAAAAAAAATCTGATAAACAATAATTTATTAAAATAATAACATATTTATCCTACCAACATTTATAATTATTGTCCATTGTAGTTTTCGGACTGACACCAATTTACGAATTTTATCGCTTGTATAAGCGAAAACTACAATAGACAATAATTATGAATGTTGATAGGATAAATATGTTATTATTTTAATAAATTATTGTTTATCAGGTATTTAATTATTTTTTTATAATATAATTTTATGCCGCCGTGTATTTGATATTTCACGACAAATTTTTAAATAATTCGACAAGAAACACCATGGTGTCATGACCTGGCAAATTCATGTTTATATTAATTATTAGCAAACGTATTTATAAAATCTAACATAAAATATATTCTGATATTTTGAGTTTAGCGCTGCTGTGACGTAATCTTCCGGTCATAATTATTCTAACACTTCAGTAAGTAGAGAGATTTGATCTTAGCATTTTAAATCTATATTCCCTCCCCACTTTATCTCAACCGATACACATGATCACACACATGTGAAAAAGATAAATGATTCCCAATATACATATTTTGTGCAGAACCAGCACTCATTAGTTGGGCCAGATCATAATCTCCCATGCATATATACAATCAGTGTTCGGCTTAAATTAAGATAGCAATTCCTTAAACTTTAATGGACAGACTTAAATCTTCTCACCCACCCAACAATTCAACCATCCATTTTATTGAAAAGCCAACGATGGAATGCTCGGAGCCATTGTTGGATTTGATATTGTAATCATATCCATGTAGATTTTATGTTAATCTAACGCCTCATGTTATCAGACCATAACATATCCATTTATATTAACAGGAGAAGGCTGCACTGGACTTATATTATGATGTAACCTATTTCCAAGACAATATATAATTAACCAATTCATTTAGTATATTGATTGTTTACTACACAAATAGAAGGACTTGAACTTAGGATTTTCAGTCTGTTACAGCAGATTCATGCTAAATGTCCTGTTTTTCATAAATATTGCATTTTTCACATCTAAATCTCCACTTTTTTTTTTAAATGGCCATTTTTCCTGCAGCAGTAACATATCAAAACATTTTTGTACATTCATAATTTGGTATATCTATATCTGGTTTTTTTTTTTTACTACAATCAGATATTTATCCATTTGTTTAGAGAGTAGAAATTCCAAAGCATTAACTAATATAGTTTTTTGTGTAATGCATTTTTCTATTGCATATTTATAATATTAATTCCATCTATGCTGGGGCAATCAAAATTGCCAATGGGGGGGTAAAAGTAATAAAGAACATAGATGATATTAATATTATATGGATTTGGTAATGCAATAAGAAAGATAAAGTTATAATACTTTATAAATTCATATTTATAATTAAGATGCAGTTCACTTAAAAATTTTTTAATAGTTGTCATCTATTATTTCATATAATAGTTGGTCTACCAAACTCATTTAATTCTTGGCCATAATCACAATCATTTGCTAATGTCCTTAGTGCTATTTCATGATCCTGATATTTTTCATGAGGTAGTTGCTTTTTATTCCTCAATCTTAATCATGCCACCCATTTAGTTATTGCAAGTGTAAAATAAACATTTAATTTTTCTTTCAACTCAATATGGAGCTTTTCAGGAGTTCTAAGATTACAGAGTTGATTTGTCAATTACAATATATCTATTTCTATGATTTTTGCTTGGCAAGTATTGATAGTTAATTGACATTGTTTGACAAACTTAATTTATTCTAAGAGAAGTTATCTTCACTTTATTTAGCTAAATCCATCTTCACAGGTTATAAATTGGGTGTTTAATGGACTTATTTCTGAAGTGGAGTCAGTAATTGGTTCTGGAGTACAATGAATGTAATTTTTGTTGGAAACATGTAAATAAACATACAAGAAAGTCCTATGATATTGTTAATATAATTTGTTCTAGTATTTGAATATTTGGTGATGTGTCATAAACTTTAATGACTTCTTTATATAAATAAAATGCTTAATATACATATTTATAACTTCTATTTGCTTCAAGCTGATAATTTCAGCTGATGTATCACTTGAAAATAACTTTTGATTTTATGCTTTGAGGGTAAATAATTTGGGTGAGAATATGCTAACACTGTTTTCATTAATTTTTATTTTTTAAATCTTAAAATACTTTAAATGAAAAAAATTAGATCACCCATAAATTATAACTTTTGTAGGAATTGTAAAAAATAACGATAAATAATTATATGGGTTATCAACATTTGGACATGTTTAAACATTTGTCACATGATTTTGTAATTATTAAACTATTATGACCTTCAGAAATACAGTTGCCACAATTTAATATCTTACAGAAATAATTTGCCTGCTTATATTTACTAAATTACAAATGGTCTTCATATACAGAATAGTTCCGAAATAGAATTACTCTGGTATTTTAAAATACATTTTACAAAGTTAGCATCAGCTTCTCTTTGTATTCCAGTGCATAATTATTAATGATATATTATTAAAACACTTCATATTTCTGTATTTTCTTTTATACATTTTAATGATGTAATAATAAATAAAAATAGTTACATGGTCAGTTGTTTGGGGTTATCGTGTAGAATTTTCAGTATCAAAATATCAAGCTAAATTCAACAGTTTTAATTTGATCAAACTGTTTTTATTTTGCTTTCACAGAGACAGGAAATAGTCCAGGAACTTTGACTCTGCCATTTTATTATGTTAAACAGTGAATAGTTAACGATATAAATTGTCATTAAGATTTATCATGTAACTCTAAAATGTTGATGCTAGAATAAGTCATTTTTAGAAGGTATTACACAATGACAAATTATCACATGTTGATTTGTTATAGTATTATGTTAATTAGTTATGATTGTTTGCCTTGGCAAAGATCTTAAAATGCATAGATTATATATTAATAGAATTTCTCATTGCAAATATTTTTTATAATTGCATAAGTGATACCTGATATTTTCTATACATTTATCTAATTACTTCTCTAATTTAATTATTTTATATTTTATTATGACTAATTATAGTCCTCATTGTGTTGAAAATTTTTATTGTTTAGAAAATTAGAAGTTCAATATTCTGTTGCTAGTTAATGGAAGATCTTTCTTAGCAACATTGTACTGAATTTTTTATGCATCTGTTAAATTAGTACTTTTTACAATAACATAACCTACAATGGCTATAATATGATTTTCTATCACAACCACTACAACTGGTATCTTATACCACTCCTAAGATATGTATTTTTTAATGCAATTATCAGTTATGTGCAATAATAAATACAACTTATTAATGTTAAGATTTAAAGTAGTGTCTTTTTATTAATTTTAAGCAATTTAAATTCTATCATTATTTCATGCACAAATATATAGCTGATGAATTTTTGCCATGCATAAATAGTTTAACCAAAGAAAGGTTTAATTCCTTTGTTATCACTCATCTTTTATTATGTATGTATAATAAAATTTTCATTCTTAATGTTGAAAATAGATTTAAAACTTTACCTTTAGCTACTTTATAGTTTTCTATTGCATGCTTTTACCATATTGTTAAACATGTATTTTTATTAACAAAAATAATCAGATCAATACATTTCAATGACAAAGACCATGATCTTATTTATTATGGTTAGAATATAATTTTGATAAGCATTACCATCTAGTATCTATCTTTTAATTATTTATGTTTACAATAGATGGTAGTACTGGAAAAAATGGACATTATATTATTGCAAATTTACATAATCAAAAATGATATTACAATAGCATAATACTGCCAGACCTGTTAAAGCTAACTGATAGCCTAAAACTTCAATTAATGCTAAGTATTTATTTATGTTTTTTAAACACTATTGTTTCATTTTGTTATATATATTCTTAATAATTTTTATTTTGCATCTATAAATATATATACATACACACAATATCTAATTTCAAATCTTTTTTATTTCTAGTTTATTGATTGGCAAATAAATAAAGAAATAACTCATGGTAAGTAATCAGTTTTATAAACCATAATTATATAACAGTAATTTTTCATCAAACTCCATGTCTGTATTTCATTTACCAATGTTAATATTTATTAAATGCAGTGATTTAATGTTGAAATGCTATCTTTAAATGACTATGAAGAGATTTCTGAAAAAAAAAAGCTGAGGGCATTGTCCTAAACTTCTTCAATCTAAGCTGAGAGCAATGATGACAGTATCTAAAAAGCATTTATAGGTATAGATGATAGTATGTTTACCATACAAGCATTGAAAAATCATAGACATTAGATGGCAGTGTTTATAAATAATTAGAGTAAATAAATTTGAGAATCCATTTGCATTGTTGTATAGTATTCATTGTTTATTAATTTCTTACATAGAAGTGGTGTTTAAATGGAAAGAGAAGAGTTCATGGTTAATATAGATTAAATTTAAATGAATCATACGATACAAAATTTAAAACAAGAACACTACAGGATTGATCATTTCAACGATCTACTCTTCATCTGTGCTAGGATCCATAATTCACTTGTCACAATAAGTACACATTTTATTTTTTAATAAGGATTATTAAATGCAAAAAATTGCAATAACTTTCCACTTCTTATGTCTATTATGTAGTGCTTTAAATAATTATAATATATTAGTGCCATTCCTATCTAAAAATAAAAAATGAGAACATGTTTTAATATATGCATGCATAATTAATATTGAACTATGAAGAATGAGTTTTGGTACTTAATGCAGTTTTAAAAAAGTTAGACTTTTGAAATATGACTCCTGTGTTTCCTCTATTCATTTTAACTTTCTATCGGATTAAGTGATGGTCTCAGAAAAGGAGGAACAGGAAACAAAATGCATAAAATTGATTTTAACTAATTAGTATTTCACTGCTTAGATTATGCTGCCTTAAGAATCTATATTAAAATTAATGTATATATAATGCCTCCCAAATATATTATAATAGATTAATAATGCTCTGTGCATTTTAGCACAATGGTAGACTGTCAGTCTCTTGAATATAGAATCCCAGGTTTGATTTCAATGCTGGCACTTCCACTGCTTGAATTTTTTATGAAGTCTTAAGATTTAAAGCCATTCAAATATTTTTTGCTGATTAATAATGCCAAAAGTTGTGTGTTATGCTTGCATTAAGAAATATGATATTTTTTTAAATATGACTGAAGGAAAGATTGTGGAATTATTCGCTGAGTAGATTTAAACAAGATTATTATAAATTATCAGTCAGTTTAGATTACTCTTGAAGAGTGTTTCTCAGTCTTTTTATAAAATATCCCTATTTTCATATTATTTGGCTAACAGTTTTTAATACGAAATGGTATGTATTCAAGATTATCATGCTATTCACTTGCAAATTCCCACTGCATAGAGAATCCTCAAGTGCTGAATACATTTTTATTGTTGTTATGAATTCATTATTTTTCATATTTTAACTCTGAAAGTTTATAACATTTCTTCAAGCCTTTATAGATTCCCTGTAAGGACATTGTGGTTCCCTGTAGATACACAGATCACAGTTCGAAAAATACTGTTTTACAAAATGAATAAATAAACAGAATAATAAAACTTCAAGACGCTTTTTAAGTAGTAAAGTGTTGGTGGTCGAGTGGTCAGCACAGCTACCTTACAAGCAGTTGTCCCGGGTTAGCGGGTTCGCTTCCCGGCCGATGTTATGACACATGAAAAAAAAAAAAGATGCTTTTTAGGTGAGTTACACTTTGAACTGTTAGAACGTGATTACTATTATTTCTTTATGCAGCAACAACTATTAATCAAGTGTAACGAGCACAGACGTTCGTTACATTGTTGTTGGTTTTATTTATTAAACATGAAAGTAAATTAAAAAGTTCGCATTTAAAAATTTTCTTTTAGAATTAAAAATTGAAATTAAATATCATCTTAAACTCTTATATATTAAATCGCACAGATATAAAAAAATTATTAAAATAAAACTGTATTAAAAATAGAAAAGGTATTTTAAAAACAAAAATTTTAAAAAGATTTGGAGATGAAATTATATCTTTAAATTTATCTTTAAATATATTTTTGATTTGGAAAACAGGTTAATTAATCAGAAATGGAAATGATTGTTAATTAGTTAAATGTAAACTAGCCTTCAGCATTTAAAATGTAAAAACATCAGTCAGATTGGAAAACAATAGAAACTTTCAGCAAATGAAATAAATCCATTGGGAAATCGGACCTCAACGAAAAGGATCATCTCATCGATGACGTAATGTTAAGTCAATCCTTCGAATACGTATAAAAGGAAAATTTGGAAATTATTAAGCAGTGACTAGTTATTGATGATTATTACGATGTAACAGCTAGGTGTTAGTGCTGAGGGGATTGAAAAAGACGCACAGCTTCAATCCCTTCAGTTCTGCTAAGAAAGGAAGAAAAATGGGCCATCGTTTCTACATTGAGGACCAACTAAATTAAAAAACCTCCGAATGAATAAATAAAACAACGGCTAAATGGATACCAATTTTAGGACAGCATGGGAATTTACGTTCATGGCAAGCAACGGATAAAGTTGGACGTTTTAAAATCGTAAGAACTTATATATTCACTTGAAACAATAAGAACTCTAAATTTTAAAACTTTTTAATAAATAATGCAATAGAATCCTATCTGACCAAACTAAATTCTTCATTAATAATGTTATTTGATGTATTTTTTTCTTATTTATTTTGTAAAATCATTTCCATTTATTTATTTTTTGTTCTTTAAGTTTTATTATGATTGTTGTTTTCCGTTAAATTAATTATAAAAATGTTAAACTTAAGTCGGGCGTGAACGGCTGCATAGATTTGTAAAGTTATATTAGGGGAGGGTAATCTTAGGTTATTTATGTCGTTGTGAGATTGGGTCAATGGATTGGATATATTGATGTAGTTAGTAAATGTAATCGGAGATTCGCTACTGGCAGAATCATTTATATATACGCCGCACTCACCCGTTCGCCTATGGAAGGAATTATAAGACGGAGAACGCAGTTCCTTTCTATGGAGTTTTTTTTTTATTGTTCTTCTCGTTAGATAGATGTAATATTCCTATCTGATTGAGAGTCAATGTCTTTCTTAATTCTTTTGGTGCTGCCGTATTTCGTATTACATTGAATACATCGATATATCAGATGGATTGATGACAGTTTGACGGCGAATTTTAGCCTAAGGTTAAATAGGGATAGAATATTTTAATTTCAATGCAAATCTATGTAGTATTCATACTCGATTCTATGCATTAAACTTAAGTTGTTTATAGACGCTTGCATGGATTGTTTATCGGTTAACTATGTTTTGCGTTTTCATATTTGATCAAAATATATAGACATTCGATAAATAATGATACCTTACGGTGAGTATCTAGAATGTATTTATTCGAATGTCTTTTAAGTTATTGGTGACAATGCAAGTATCTTATGATGAATACTATTGGGTTACGTAGAAATTTCCCTCCGCAATTGTCAGTAATCAATAATTTTGTATTTTAATCGTTTATGTTTACTTTGAAATGTTTTGACCGTGAAATCTATGTAACCGATCTATATTCAACATTCTAAACAAGCTTTCCTAAATTTATCTGTGCGAACTTAATTAAAATGTAAAATCAGAATGTAATAGTAATTAAAGGTAAATTAAAGTCAAAAATCAAAGTTAAAAATAATGTTAAATGTTAAAATGTAAAACTAATACTAAAATAATTTTAAATCTATATATATATATGTGTAAATAAATTTTTGTATGTTAATTACTGGCAGTGGCTTATTTTATTCCTTTTTTTATATATACTCTTAGATTATCTTATTAAATCTCTGCTACTCCCTGAGCTAGTGACATGGGCTAACGACCGGAATCAAAATTTAAAAAAAAAAAAAATTTTTTTTTTTTGACTTACGTATCTGCCTACTTTATAAATTTTTCTAGGTTCAAATGCCTAGATGGCGCCCCGTAGTGCAGTTTACATAAGTCATTCTCCGGAACGATAAACTGCACTACGGGGCGCCATCTAGGCATTTGAACCTAGAAAAATTTATAAAGTAGGCAGATACGTAAGTCAAAAAAAAAAAATTTTTTTTTTTTTTAAATTTTGATTCCGGTCGTTAGCCCATGTCACTAGCTCAGGGAGTAGCAGAGATTTAATAAGATAATCTAAGAGTATATATAAAAAAAGGAATAAAATAAGCCACTGCCAGTAATTAACATACAAAAATTTATTTACACACATATATATATAGATTTAAAATTATTTTAGTATTAGTTTTACATTTTAACATTTAACATTATTTTTAACTTTGATTTTTGACTTTAATTTACCTTTAATTACTATTACATTCTGATTTTACATTTTAATTAAGTTCGCACAGATAAATTTAGGAAAGCTTGTTTAGAATGTTGAATATAGATCGGTTACATAGATTTCACGGTCAAAACATTTCAAAGTAAACATAAACGATCAAAATACAAAATTATTGATTACTGACAATTGCGGAGGGAAATTTCTACGTAACCCAATAGTATTCATCATAAGATACTTGCATTGTCACCAATAACTTAAAAGACATTCGAATAAATACATTCTAGATACTCACCGTAAGGTATCATTATTTATCGAATGTCTATATATTTTGATCAAATATGAAAACGCAAAACATAGTTAACCGATAAACAATCCATGCAAGCGTCTATAAACAACTTAAGTTTAATGCATAGAATCGAGTATGAATACTACATAGATTTGCATTGAAATTAAAATATTCTATCCCTATTTAACCTTAGGCTAAAATTCGCCGTCAAACTGTCATCAATCCATCTGATATATCGATGTATTCAATGTAATACGAAATACGGCAGCACCAAAAGAATTAAGAAAGACATTGACTCTCAATCAGATAGGAATATTACATCTATCTAACGAGAAGAACAATAAAAAAAAACTCCATAGAAAGGAACTGCGTTCTCCGTCTTATAATTCCTTCCATAGGCGAACGGGTGAGTGCGGCGTATATATAAACGATTCTGCCAGTAGCGAATCTCCGATTACATTTACTAACTACATCAATATATCCAATCCATTGACCCAATCTCACAACGACATAAATAACCTAAGATTACCCTCCCCTAATATAACTTTACAAATCTATGCAGCCGTTCACGCCCGACTTAAGTTTAACATTTTTATAATTAATTTAACGGAAAACAACAATCATAATAAAACTTAAAGAACAAAAAATAAATAAATGGAAATGATTTTACAAAATAAATAAGAAAAAAATACATCAAATAACATTATTAATGAAGAATTTAGTTTGGTCAGATAGGATTCTATTGCATTATTTATTAAAAAGTTTTAAAATTTAGAGTTCTTATTGTTTCAAGTGAATATATAAGTTCTTACGATTTTAAAACGTCCAACTTTATCCGTTGCTTGCCATGAACGTAAATTCCCACGCCGTCCTAAAATTGGTATCCATTTAGCCGTTGTTTTATTTATTCATTCGGAGGTTTTTTAATTTAGTTGGTCCTCAATGTAGAAACGATGGCCCATTTTTCTTCCTTTCTTAGCAGAACTGAAGGGATTGAAGCTGTGCGTCTTTTTCAATCCCCTCAGCACTAACACCTAGCTGTTACATCGTAATAATCATCAATAACTAGTCACTGCTTAATAATTTCCAAATTTTCCTTTTATATGTATTCGAAGGATTGACTTAACATTACGTCATCGATGAGATGATCCTTTTCGTTGAGGTCCGATTTCCCAATGGATTTATTTCATTTGCTGAAAGTTTCTATTGTTTTCCAATCTGACTGATGTTTTTACATTTTAAATGCTGAAGGCTAGTTTACATTTAACTAATTAACAATCATTTTCATTTCTGATTAATTAACCTGTTTTTCAAATCAAAAATATATTTAAAGATAAATTTAAAGATATAATTTCATCTCCAAATCTTTTTAAAATTTTTGTTTTTTAAAATACCTTTTCTATTTTTAATACAGTTTTATTTTAATAATTTTTTTATATCTGTGCGATTTAATATATAAGAGTTTAAGATGATATTTAATTTCAATTTTTAATTCTAAAAGAAAATTTTTAAATGCGAACTTTTTAATTTACTTTCATGTTTAATAAATAAAACAACAACAATGTAACGAACGTCTGTGCTCGTTACACAAGCATTAAAGAATGTTTCAAGTGATTACATATTAAAAGTTATGAATAAAATCAAAAGGCTTATGTGAATTAAAAGGAAAACTTTCATAGTTCTGTGTCTTCTAATTTACTGAGGAAAAACTTATTAAAAAATCATACAATTAATCCGAGTTCATCGATAAGTGATGGTCAATCTAAGTATGTCTTGTGTAGATCATCGCAACATTTAGAATGACCAGACAAATTACATTTAATAATTACAATTCATGATATTACAAGATATTCAGAAAATTTTTTGCAACAATATAATGTCATTCAAAATACAGAGCGAAATAGTAGAATCACTTTGAAATTATATAATTATATTAATGCTTTATCTTGAATATTATAAAAGAGTAAAGGTGCCTGCTGTATATAAGTGCATTAGTTACAGCTTAGAATTTTAAGCCATCACTAATAAACACCAAATCCTGAAAACAGTCCAGGAATGTAGACATTACAGTACTGCTGTGTGGTACCTATTGATTCCTCAGGTTTGAAATAGATGGCTCTAGAGCAGGCAGAAGATATCTAGACAAGGTGTCATAGACAAATAGTTACGATTAGCACATAAAAATGAATTTAAAAAAATAAATTTTTAAGCACAATAACATTTGAGAGTTAAAATATGAATTATAATTTCATTGGGAAGCAAACATTACCAGTAATACAATAACAAACACAAAGTAACAATTTTAATTAAAAAATATAAAACAATGGAATATGAGCTTTAAAACAAGTAATCAAATATCTAATTGCTTGGAAGGTCATGATGTTCACGCACTGGAGAGATGGAGCTTCAATCTAGCAACTTTAGTTTTCAAATCGGTCACTTATTTTGCTGATAATTTACTACAGATGTTTATAATCAGCATAGCTATCTATTCAATATTCATCAATAAATAACTGTCAATATTTTCTATGCAATCAAACAAATGTCAATACTTAGACTTCAAATAAAAAAAATATGATTGTCACGATGGATTTTGTGATAACCTACATATTGGCAGTGCCCAAATAAAGGCAAAAGTTAATTGCATTTTTAAGTAAATAGTCCCCTGCTTGTATAACAGTTTGTTATAGAAAAATAATGAAGGAGAATGTAGTACTCTTGGTAAGTGTCAAGTTATGAGATTTTGAGCAGTTTTAATCCTTGTTTTATTCTCTTACTAATGTTAACTTATACTCATGTATTGACCAGTGTCAGATGGTTAACTGGATTGTTTATGGGTGTGCTGCCTGAGAGGGGAAAAAACTAAAGCTTTTGAAAATAATTTTATTAGGCCTACCTTCAGGTGCCAGATTAAGGCATTGTGTTCAGTTATGCTACTTCTGCATTATGTGGCTTTTAAACTTTATCTATCTATATAAAATATGTATATTAAGGGTTCTGCAATGTGTAAGCATATTTTAACATGCTCATGAGCTCAAATCTTGTTAAAGTTTAGGAATTTTTTCTGACAGGTAAAAATTTTCCTAGCAAGCTAATAGTTCAGATAGTTAACCTATGGCAACTCGGTTTGTCATAAAGTATTCATTGATAAATTAATATCTATCTGTTTTTAGTTGAAGATCCTAAAATAATCTGGTTGATCACATAAAAATATATACAAACCTGATGGAAGTATAATACAAGATCTTTATCACCAGTGAGAAAATTGTCATATACCTGTTATGATGATTCTATGAATTTACCATTGTCTTTTCATAAGTTTTTTGAATTAATAAACCTTTTTTAAATAAAGATATAATAAAATTCCACTTATTTTGCATTGACACAATTATGTTTTGAAGAATTTTTGAACCTATGCCCTGCAGTATAAAGAATATTCTGAATACTTTTTAAGATAGTTGCTCATATTGCAAGAACCTCCAATGCATGGATGGAATCTGCCATCGGTTTCTGAAATTGTAATGATATGTAAAAAAATTGATTACTGTGCTAGTCTGTACTTTATGAATTATTGTATGCTTTCTATCCTTACAGAATGAAATAAAATTTGAGTTACTCTTCAAATGTACTCATTAATAGTATAAAGAATCATTATTAATATTTAAAAGTATTATGTAAGCAGTGTAGTAATTGTTGTTATATATTTCTCTGATTGTGACATGGTCTCTGTGGCATTATACAGTTTTCTTGCAAGAACAGCAAACAGTGTATACAGTATGAGATAATTTGCAGTATAATCACCAAAAACTTTTAGTCTCCATCTTTTACAGCTTAGAAAGAGCAATTCAAGTACCATTCATTTTCAGTTTCAAAAACCAACTTTTAGAACTGCATTTAGTTTTTTTGCTGAAAAGTGAAAGCGTGTAAGATTTTTGAAATTCAATATTATGAATGAAAAAGTTAATCTTGAAAATTTAAACATATCCAGGTATTGGCATTTTCACTACAGAAATAGAAAATTGTGTCAGATATTGAATAAATTGTAGCAATAAATTTGATAGCTATGTGGAAAAATATTCTATATTCGATTTTTACTCAGGAGTCCTTCATAATAAATATATACAGAGGACAGAAAAAGTGAATTACTTTAGTTTTTCAAATCCTTGTATTTTATCTCAAACAAAAACTTTTGAAGTTTATTTTAAAAGGTATTGTAGCCCATTTGTGCACATTATAACCTCTAGTGTGTTGTGATATTAAAGAGCATCATGATAATATTTGTACATTTATCTAAGGCTCGTTTTATATTCTAAAAAAATAAATGCAATTATCGCTAATTTTTATAACGAAACCTTGCACCCTATAAACAGTCAACCTGGCAGGAAAAAATGATCAGATAGTCTCCCTTATGTTTCAAAAGTTGCACATAAATTTAAAAATATTTGTACCAATAAATACAATATCAATTTTTACTTAGCTCCATCTTTATATAAAATTATTAAATAATTCAAAAGACAAAATAACTATAGAGGCTTCACTTCAAATTGTGTACAAAATTAATCCTAATTGCTCAAAGGCTTATTATGGTGAGATTCTAACTAACTTATCTACAATACTTGCCAAGCATAATTATCTTTACAACCAGGCCAAGAAAAGCAATGAATACTCTTCTGTTTTCTGAGATCATGAGTTGCAGACCAGCAACAACTTTGACCTCTCTACAGCTGACATTGTTTGTTCTGAGAGAGATGACAGAAAGAGAAAGGTGAAAGAGGCATGGTCAATAGTTAAAGATTTTAACTCCATCAATAAAAATGACTCTTGCACCCCTCTTTCTAAAAAAAATGGCATCTGTAGCTTCCTGTTAGTATGTAAATTTATTCCTAAAAATTCAATTTTATGATAATATATTCTTTAATATTCGACTTTGAATTTGAATCTCGACTTCCTCTAGTGTATGATTATGATACCATTCGGTATTGAAAGTGCTCAGCTTTAAATCAATTTTCTTTATTACAAATTCAAATCTATTCTGTTGTTAAATATTTTAACATTTTCTAAATCTTTTTTTTTTTTCAGAATAACATTTTTTAAATCATTATTTTATTTAATAATGAAAAAATTATTTTATTTATATAACAATAGATTTTTGCAAATGCTATATTTGTTTATTTTAGTCCTAGATCGGCTATCTCTTTCAAATGAAGTTGAGTTTATACAGTTTCCTACTCAGTCCCAAGAAATGGAAAATATTGTACAGTATCGGCCATCTATTCTATTAAGTTTTGACGGAATATCAACTAAACATAAAGATCCTTATGGTAAGCTGTAATTTCAATAAAATTAATAATTAATAAGACTAACAATTTATACAATAAACTTTACTACCAACAAAACATCATCTGACTTTCTCTTCTTATTCCAAATGTTTCTAGCAGCATATGAATAAGCTCTTGGAAACATATTATAACATGAGAAATCATGATGTAATTTTTTGATTTTAAAACTTTTCCAGAAAAAGCCTATAGTTGACATAAAACTGAGGTCATTAAAATATATAGTTACTCACCTGGTGTCAGAGCTATGTAATTGTGAAAGTAAATTGATTTGATTTAAAACTTTATGGTTTTTCTTTTAAATTTCACGCTATTATCTTGAATAGTAAAAAGAGTAATGTTGAATCCTCAATAACAAAGGCAACAACCAGAAACCAGTGCAGGGATTTAGACAATACAGCATTGTTGTGAATTTCTCAAGGCTTGCAGTAGATAAATTTTAGAGTACAGTGAAGGAAACTGTTCTATAACAAGCTTTTTACTTGAAGACAGAAGATATCTAGACAATAAGTTGCCATTGCCGAATAATAACATTTAATTACCATTAATGGTAACTATGAATAATATTAGTATTTCATATTAAGCCTCATTGTAATATTAAACTAGATTTATGTTTTATTTCAGTTATTAATGGCTTCTCCATTTGATTAGTAATGATTAAAGCAATTTAATTTATTAACAGTAGTTATTAACAAATAAAAAATGAATTTTCAAAAATAATCTTTTAAGTGACAACAACACGTGAAAAGGTAAAATTAAGGAAAGGGTAAAATGGCATCCAGAATAATTTTCTAACATTATAATTAATAATTGTTAAGTTGGTTATTTATTGTAGAAACCATAAAATTATTAGCATGATATTTAGAATCTGTTAAGACTGATAATAGAACCTTAAATAGCTATTTATATTCGGTGGGCTGAGTTTTATATCATCTTAGCTTAAAATAAAGATTTTGATAATGCACATGTTTTAATGCAATAGTTTGTCAACTAATGTCAGAGAATATTGATTGGGGTTAGGAGAGGAAACAATTCATTTAGCATTTAATAATATAGTAATAAATATTTCAGTGGCAAACTCTCTATACAGTAATGTCACCCTTCTGCATCCATTGATTACTATGGTTTGTAATGGGTGGCACTACTGTATGAGAGTTTGTCACTGTTTTAACAGCTTATGTAAGCATAAGAAATCGTGATCATGTGATGTCTAATGGTTTAATAAATATTTCAGTATAATTACAACTTGAAAATACTGGAAAACATTATTTACAATAATTAGCAATTGATCAAGCATATTTAAAATATGATACATAGAGATTAATAAGCATTTTGTGAGGCTAGTTGCATGTAGAACTACCTACAAATGGAGTCATTATCCACATTTCAAAGAAGACAAAAGCATACTTATCTATTTGTTTCATTTCTTGTAAAAAATCAAAAACATGAAAATAATATAATTTTCTTATAAAATAAACTAGAAAATATTTTTAACAACAATGATTGAAAATATTTATTTTTAATAATTTTGATATAAAAATAAACATTTGATTATAAATTTTATTAGCCATCTTAGAAAATGGTTTAATTGAAGACAAATCAAAAAGCATAATAATATTTGTTTGAAAACATGAAAATATATAATTTATTTAAAAAACTGAAGTTCATATTTTTAATGGGGAAAAGCTGATAAATGATCAGTGAGAATGTAGACAAGTTAGAGTTCCACTATTTTCACACTTCTCCACTGAGTGGTGCTTTAGCAAAACTGGCAACGATGTTTCACTGTGTATCATTTACAAAAGCTTGTCATTTAAATTACCAACAAGGCAAAATGCAATCCCAAAGAAATTAAAACCTAAGGAAAATACAATTTGATAATAAATTGACTAGAAAACAAATTTGAAATTAATATCTTCAACAAAAAGAGATTGAAAAACAAATATTTTCAATAAGCATAATCAATATAAACAATTGGTAGGAAATTAAAATACCACTGAAGTCAAATACAGTTCCAAAGATTTATTTTCAGTATTGTTGTAGCTGTTTATATTGTCATTCTTCTCTTCTAAACCCAGAATAAGTGTGTTATTCTGTCATGATTGTAATTCATATGTGATGGAAGCTAAGCAGCTGCATTAATGATCAGTCATTGGTTATTTAGAATTTTTAACTACAGTGTAAAGGTTAATAAAATGTACTTATCATATATATTGCAGCCTTTACTTGTGAAATGTCACAAAACCATATAATCATTAAGATAACAATATATATAAACTTCTGTGTTCCAGAAGATAACTTATTTACTTCATTATTGTTTTAAAGTCATGTCTAATTACAGAGTTTATTAACAGATGTCTTTATTTGCATCTTACAGTGATATTTAAATGCTAATAATTATTTTAAAAACCATTACCAAAGCTCATTTGATACCCTATTAATATCCTGTTAAATACTTATGTCCATTTCTGCCTTTCTTTCATTAACCTTTCCTTACTATGTAAATTTTATAAACAATAGGTTTTTCTACAAACAGAATATCTTCCCAGTTATATCTGTCTATGTTGTGGATTATTTCTGAATCAATTCTCAATGTAAAATATTATTAATATATAACTGAAACAAATTGATTCTGAAATGTGACAAATATTTAGGATTGATTTCAATTTATAGCTGGTTATAAGAAATGCATATTATATCAAAATCTATAAAATAAAACCAACACAAGTTCCACCTAGTATTATTAATAATAGAATTACATAACAACAATGTTATTGTTTTCATTATTTTTTAGCACGAAAATATAAGTAATATATTTATTTCTTCTGTTTTAAAATTTTTATTATTTTTATTAATAATATTATCATAGACAATGATATCAGCCTATCCATTGGTTTAAAAATTATGTGTCTAAATTAAACAGTCATTCAAAGTATGCATTTACATTAAACCAAAAATCCCACTTCTCTTATATTCTCTTTAATTTATTCCTTGCTACTCTATCCACTGAAACAATGAGTTTAATTTTTTAGTATTAGGCACAACTGAAATAAAAGAAGTTGTTTAATTGAGTAACAGAAGAAGCAATCTATTCTTTTCATTCTACTCCAGAGCAATTGACATAAGTTAGTTTGTGGCTATTTGAATCCTACAGTATGGACCATTGGATTACACTCTCACATTCAATAGTAATTTTTAATTTTTTACCATCTAGTTTAATATCTATAGAACAGAGACATTTTAATTCCTTTTTGAGGTCTTAAAAGGACCAAATAGAGCAAATTACTAATGTCTACTCCGTGTGTGATTATTCATATAATAAACAAACAAGGATGAACTGTTTACCAACATGCATCAACCAGGGTGGTAAATTGAGTTTCCAGATAGTTTTTTAATGAAATACCAGTTTAATTAGTTGAAGGCAAGTAAAGGGTCTTTTCTAATGTCCCTTATTCCCTACATCAATAAATTCACCAACCAAAGTAGCAGTTGGCAGCTAAATGTTGAATATATTAAGATTCCTTTGATTGTGGAACAAGGCTGCCATTCAGTGAGGATCTTTTACTCAAATGTCTACAACTGCAGTCATTTTTTAAGTGAATGAAGACCCCACAAATTTGAAAGAGAACTGTCTAATATTAAATGGGATACTATGAAATTAGAAGAAATAGTAAAGAGATGATTGATTTAAAAATAAATGTATACTTTACTACAAAAGCATAAATTTTAGAAGCACAAGTGGAATGGAATTTATTATAAATAAAAAGTGGAAAAACAATATTATAAAGATTGATGATATATCATACAGAATAGAAAAATTAATTATTCAATTTAATAGAAGATTCCAAATATGGATTAGTTTGATTTAAGCCTCAACAAGTTGTTTTTGAAATAAAGTAATAGAGATTTTTTATATGGATGTGCAAAATAATATTTTTAAATTGTCATGGAAAACATACTGGAATTGTTGAACAATTGAAAGATGAAAGTGCTATGGATAAATTTGATTACGGTGATTGACATGAGCAAAGACACAAACTTACGAAGTTTGCAACAGAAAAAACTGTATATAATGAATTCTTTTTTTGAAAAAATGCTAAATGCAAATGATCATGAAAGCACTCAAATAAAGCTAGAGAAGATTGTATTTTACAAGTAGAAAATATGTATTTCAAAAGCATATAATCTTCTTAATAGATTCAGCACAGGAAATGATGATTGTTAGAGAGCATTAATGCTAGTATAATTTCAATTTTTATCTTCTATTCAATCATATTTATAAACTACCCTGATATAGATTGTTGAATCATTTTTGTTAGGTTAACTTGCTTAGAACCATATAGCATATTACAGTTTTACATATTTATCTATTAAACTAATTATTTATTTATCTAATTATTTATTTATCTAGTATCATGTTTTTATTTGTAATAGTCATAAGGGAATCCTGCAACACATATGCTGTAAGAATTTATAAAGCTGAGGAGTACCTCACTTTTTAAACATATGATGGTGTCTTTTGGAGTTATAAGAATGAATAGTCTTATTTTTTTTACCTAAATTTATTTTTATATATATATTGTAACGATATATAAATATGTCATTACATTAATTTAAAATAAAAACTTAAAAGTTCGCAAATAAAAGTAAAAAACTAAACGCTAAAATTAAAATATTGTTAAACATATATACATTCGCACAGATGCCAAACTTTAAAAATATTTTTTTTTTGAAAAAAACAAATAAATAAGTATTTGAATGTACAAGATTTAAAAATAAAAACAGGTATTAATTAATTCCTGTAATCTGTAAATGGAAATGATTGTTTATTAATTATCCAAAAGCTGTCTAATTAAAAAGTCAGAGAGTAAATTAGATAAGAGAATAAAGAGATTTTAGTTTGACCAATGGAAGCACTAAGCCTTGACTCGGACCCTAACGAAAGTGATGGATTAGTGACGTTTTGTTGATTGAATCCGTGTGGATTAATATAAAAAGAGAAATATTGAGTTCCAGTTCCAGCATTGTGTGTTTGAGAGTTGTGGTAGGACGCACATACCACACTCTCTATTTTAAAAAAAAGGAAAAGGCTGTGATACCTTGAACCAGCTATTGCCATCTCCAGAACATTATCTTCCAATGGAGGCGTCGCGGGAATTAAAAACAGGAACCTGGACTCTTCTACCATAAGCTATATGAAATGAACAATTGTTAAAATCAATTAAGAACTTTCGTCAAGTTTTACAAATTGATAAACAAGCCAACTTAAATGTTAAAACGGACTCTTATCTGACTCTTGTAAGTTTTTAAATCAATTAATAATGTTTAATTTTATATGTTTTCCGATTGATAAAAATCATTTCCATTTTTTTTTTTTCTCTTATTGTATAAATTATTTGTTGTTTAAATTTTAAATGAGGGAATTTAAGGTTGGGTATAGACGTTGCATAGATTCGTTAGCGGTTGATAATATTGTGGTTTTCACATTCAATTAGAATATATGTCAACGATTTCACTGCAAGCATCTTACGATGAATGCTAATGGGATTTGTATATTCCCTATGCAAGTGACGTTTATTGATGACTTTGTATTTTGATCGGTTGTGTTTAATTTGGAATGTTTTTGACCGTGGAATCTGTGCAGCTGATCTGTACTCAACATTTTAAAACAAATTTTATAAAATGCATTTGTGCGAACGTATCTAAATGTTAAATTTAAGTCGGGCGTGAATGGCTGTATAGTTTTGTAAAGTTATATTAAGGGAGGGTAATCTTAGGTTATTTGTTTCGTAGTTGAATTGGCTCAATGGATTGGATATATTTGTGAAATTAGTAGATGTAGTATGAGATCCGCTTCGGGCAGGATTGCATATATACGCCACACACCTTCTGTTTGCCTATGGATGGGTTTGTAAGTCGGCAGAAGACCGCAGTCCATTCCTATGGAGTTTTTTGTTTATTGTTCTACTTGCCAACAGATGTAACATTCCTGTTGGTGGAGAGTCAATGTCTTCTCTAATTCTACTTACTGTTCAGATGTCCATTCCTGACAGTATAGTATTTTGTGTTGTCGTATCATGCTACATTGAATACATGAATGTATCAGATGGATTGGCGCCAGTTGATTGCAAAATTTGTTGCCTAGGGTTAAATCAGGGAAGAATATTTTCTTTTCAAATGCAGATCTGTGCAGTCTATTCATACTCGACTCACTAAATAAAAATTAAACTTATTGAAATCTTTTTAAATGTAAATTTACAAGTTAATATAAAATCTAAAGGTTAAACTTATTCCTCGAATCTAGAATGATTTTATATATGCGTAAATAAATATTTTTGTGTTAATTTCTGGCAGTGGCTTTTATTTATTGGTATTTAAGATATAAATTAAGATATAGATTTTTATCTCTGCGTCTCCGCTGAGCTAGTGACTTGGGCTAACGATCGGAATATTTAAATAAAGTGGAATCTTAACAGCACGTATCTGCCTACTCTATAAATTTTTCTAGGTTTAAATGCCTAGATGGCGCCTTGTAGAGCAGATATCGTAGTTTGCGGTTAGATTCAATCTTCACTTTCATTCTGATTGTTATAATATATAGGCCAATTGAAGCATTTAGAACAGAGAGCATGAGGATTTTAATCAATCACTTTTAATTCCATTCGCTATATATTAATAAATGGCATTTGCAATATTTTTACGATTTACTACATGCTAGTATTAGATGTAATATTAAATATATATAGCTAATAATTTATTTATCTAATGCCATGTTTTTATTTGTAATAGTCATAAGGGAATATGCTCTGCAAGAATTTATACAGCTGTGGGGTACTCTCACTTTCTAAACACAAGATAGAGTTTTAAAAAGTTAAATGATTCATTTTTATCTTTTCAAAAGACTCTATCTTGTGTTTAGAAATTGAGAGTATTTCTCAGCTCTATAAATTCTTACAGAGCATGTGTCAGGGTGATTCCTTTACGATTATTATAAATAAAAGCATGATGCTAGATAAATAAATAATTAGATATATATATATTTAATATCTTATCTAAAACTGATGGGCAGTAAATTATAAAAATTTTGCAAATGTTACATGTAGTGAATATAATTGATCTTCACACTTTCAGTTCTAGATGCTTCAGATTGGCCTATATAAAGTGATTTATTATTTTCTTTTCAAAAGACTCTATTTTGAGTTTAGAAAGTGCGAGTACTCCCCATTTTTATCTATTTTTAAAAATAATGAAACCAAATTTTTTACAAATTTCTGCAAGAAAAGTAATGCAGAAACAATCAAATTCCATGTATCTGTTTGTCACTAAAATATGACATACTCTTGTTCCCCCCAGTGAAAACTTTTTAGTAATCTTGTCCCAATAAAAAAAGTGATCCATAATTATTTTTTGACTAATTCCATTTATTGGTTTTCATAAGAAGAATTTAAATTTAAATCAGAAATGATTATAATTTGAGCACCTCTTCTTTCTTAACCAGCAATGCAAAGTAGTATGAATAATCTTCACCTGTTCTATGAAGTGAACAGCCCTAATGACTTCATAATCCTTTGAAATGTGGTAATGGTATTGCATGATGAAGTTACTATGGTCAGCTGGCAGAAAATTGAGGAAGTGTTAAGTTTAATTAGAGAAGATAGAAGTATTTTAGTGAACACATTATTATTGGTTACTTAACGAGACACCCGTAATTCTGCAAATTATTGCTGGAGAGAATGAGGAAAAATGTCTTGATTAATTATATGAATGCAATTAGGGTATGTATTAATGGGGAGAAGGCTGAACTAAGTTGCTGACCAATTACAGGTTGAGGAGATAGTCACTTTATAAATAATCTTGCTTTTTAAAAATGTGATATTGTTTTTAGCTTTATTACTTTGTATATAGCTACCAATAATTTTTTGCCAATGAATTAATATCTTAAAATCACTTGCCTATATCAGTTTGGCATTTTACTAAACTTCTAAATAAGGTCTACCAAAAGAATGTAGCTTGCTTTAGTTTCAGACTTCCACTAGTACTAGTCCTGATGAATCAGATCTCACATTGCTAATTATTGTATTATAAAAATTTGCAGAATTTTGTTTTGATATAACAATCTTTTAAGCAAAATATTCATAATTTATTTCATAGTTATATTTCTAAAAGTTGGATCGTTAACTTACATAGACTTACAAATACTTTCTCTATGTACGATTTTTTATTCAATACTTAGAAGTGCAATCGTCATTGTCAAAATTTGATTACTATCTAGGTTTGAGAGTAGAGGTGCCTATTCTTTATTTTAAAGAATACATGGACATTTTTTGAAGGGATAAAAAAAGTATATTTCTGTCCTTCATTTACCACTATTAAATTATCTTTTTGAAATGTCCAAAGTTAAAAAGAATCACTATGCATTATGGCATCTCCTTTATTGGAGTCGGGAATCTTTCAGCCACTATGCCCAGAGAAATCTGTTAGTCACCCTATCCTCCCTTATGTTCATAATTACAATGTAGTTTATTGATGTGAATGCCATCAGTCTATGAAATTAGAAATCTGAAGTCTGATGCATAATCTCTGTATTTCTATTTTAATGTGTTCTCACTTTTTGCAGTTAATAAATCATTTAATAAATAATTAAATCATTTAATTGACTTTTTTTAATAATAATTGTAGGTAATAGTTTTGGTCATTCAGTTGAATATATATTTATATAATAAATTTCAAAATTATTACATTACTATCTCTATAACTTTTGCATGCTATTTGGATTATCATTTTCTTTAAAGATATTTTATTGTGAATATTTTTGTATGAGTTTGAGGTAATCTGAAGAAACTCAGCACAATTCTGAATCAATCATTCTGATAAAAGCTTTATTTAACATAAAAAGTAGATGGAGAGTAGAATTGAATTATGAAAAGTTTGCAAATATATTTAAAAGTGCGTATATATGTTATGGTATTTATACTTGAAACATTTTATGGGTGTAAATAAAACTATGGTCATGTATTTGTTAATGTTAATTTTTCATTTTTATTTTATACACTGATATTGAATTAACCATATATATTTTATTTACAAAGATAAATAAAACTACTTTGGTTAGGAGCTAACAAATGCCTTTTGATACTAAAGAGCAAAATTTTGTTTATTGTAAGATTATAAGTGCATCTTATATTTTAGAATGCATTAGGCTAAAATGAATAGTAGATTTAATAAAAATCCTACATAAATAATAAATATATTAACTAATAATTAAAGTTGTTTTTTTATAAATAAAATAATTTTATGCACACAGAGAATATACCAATAGCTCAAACAAGCTCTTAATTAATAAGCTATTGGTACACTCTCTGTGTGCATTTTTGTAACTACAAGCTTATTAAAAGTAATGTCACATTATATATGACTTGCTTTTTTAATTATTAAAATAATTTTATTTGTGATATTAATATCTAAAAGTAATTCAAAATTTATTGTCTACATTATGTTATTTCTTTTGTAGGGGATCTTATATTGACATGGAAATTATCTGACAACGGATATCCAAATGGAATTAACCTGTATGAAAAAGCATATATTCAAATACCTGAAGATGGTGATTATTTGCTATATTGTCAATTATATTTTTTGACAACTTTATGCACTACACCATGTAAACCTTTATTTGCTGGCAACATTTATAAATTGGAATCATCCATTTATAATCATATCGCTAAATTTGGAAGGAGTAATAAAGCTAATGACAATCAATATTCTTTGTCAACCTCGATTGCTGTAAATTTAAAAAAAGGAAGTGAACTTTTCATTACTTCCACTCATTCTGGAATAGCATTTGGTAATGCTTTATCATTTTGTGGCCTCTCAAAGCTGTAAAACTATGTACATTTTTTTATTTATAAAATTGTTATTCAAATTTATTATGCAAAATATAATAAATTTAAACAATAGCTTCATTATTTATTAAATATTACGGAATTGACTTTCAGCGTTTTTAATTTGGATACGATAGTGTTTAACAGAAATTAACTCGTACTTAAAATAGTACCAGATTTAAATAAGTATTAAAGTAATGGATACCAGATGGCAGTGCAATAAACATTTAGCTGATAGACAATCTACTTTTTATGCTCTGTTAATATTATTTGAAAAATAAGCTGGAAGAAGTGGAACAAATGATAACCATTTGGAATTACTGACTATATTGAAATAATTCAAATTATGTATACTGGACTTCATTAATTTATTTATCTGTGATATCCAATGATAATCTCATTCATCATTGTTCACAAACTGAAACATTTCATTATTAAATAAGTTTTTACATTAATAGAATGAACAAGCAAATGGATTAACTTCAATATCTTTAATCTTTCACTGATTTTCATATTATAAATGAATATCAGTTAATCAAATACCAGATATGAAGAACTGTTAATATTGTTATCCATTGACAAAAACATAATTTACAAAGTTGGGTTTAATGAAATTAAAGTCATCATTGTGTAAACTAGAAACATTGAATAAAATAATGGAAACACTTTATGATCGTCATTATTTATCATTTTCAATTATTATTGATCTATTGCGGATGAGAATCTTTTCAAGTTTAATCCAGTTTCTTAATCCTTATTTTCTCTTCTTCACAACACATAAACAAACTTCCTTTTTTCATCCTTTCATTCATCTGTAGTCTAGTTTTAGAGTTTTTACAATCTCTTGGGATTGATATAAAAATTTCAACTGTTTATTTGTTATCATCTTTTTTAGCAACTTATTCATTCCAGATCCATTTCAGTCTATTAATTTTATCAATGGTATCAATGCTAGTTCTTTTGCCCATCTATTTTGTTTTTGATCTTTCTTTGTTATTCCTAATATATATATATCTTCATACTATGTTGAGTGTTTTGAAGTTTTGGTTTGCTTTTCTGTTAAGTGTCTTAAGTCTTAGATTTATAAATAAAAACTGTTGAACACATCTATTAAGAAAACTTTCCTTTTTAAATACGTTTTTTTTTCCTTTTAATATTAAATTATTTCTATCAAAAGCACTCGATTATCTTTAGTCCTAATTTATTACTTTTATTTGATAACTCTTGCAACATTTTCTGAAGCATTATAGATGCCTTAAATAATCTTCATTTTTGTTTACTTTTTTAGCTTCTGATTTTATTTTACAAAATAGCTCTTATAAAACTGCTTCAAAACATCTTGGAGACATGGAATTACCCAATGATACACACTTCTCACTATTAATTTGAATCTATATTACTGTGTAATCTAAGCAGTACTGTTGCATTTTGATAAATATTATTCAGAATGTGAGTCAGTATTCCAGGTCTATATTTTTATGATCTGTTGTTTTAATTACTTGAAAAATATTTATAAAATCAAATGCCTTGTCATAATCTACAAATTCAAAGTGCAATTGTAACATATTTATTGGTTAGAATCCAAAGTTTGTTGTAGATGAGTAGTAATTAATTTGAAATATTTTGTATGGAATTAATAAAAGACTGGTAGGGCTGTTATTATCTCTATCATCTTTTTTAAACATCTATATTTTTATTTCATTATTGTTTTTCTTGCCAATATTTTTATTTCATTATTCCAATCAACTGGTATGTCTGTTATTTAGGCATTTCTTTTACAAACTTGCTAATGAGTTCTCTTTCTTGGTTGTTTCTTTTTATGTATCAGTAATAAGTCTGTCATTTCCTGGAGCTTCCCTTCTTTATAGAATTAATTGCATGTCTCATTTCTTCATTTAAAATGCTGGGCAATTCAGATGTAATAACTATATGGGGATATTTTGTTTTCTTGTTCATTATTACTATGTAATGTCTATTAAATTTTTCCACACATTTCATGATGTTATCTCCTTTTTAGTAATAATTACATTTTTTCTTTTTATTATTGAAACAACTTTGTTTCCAATATCAAGATGATGTTTTAGGTTTTTACATTTTATTCTTCTCTATAATTTTACATCCAATTGCAATTCTATTTTCTTATATCATTATTATTTCTTTTTTTGTACTACTTTACAAACTCAAACTATTTGGTTCTTCCTAATGGTTCATTTAAAAAAAATTTATATTCTTAATTTTCTTCATATATTGCCTTCTGCCAGTAGAAAATTTACTGAAAAATTGCTTTTTTGTGTGTTATCTTTCTTGCAACCATAATATGGCTTATCAGTTATCTTATTATTAATTTCATTGAAATCTGACCATCTTCAAAATCTTTTAATATTTTAAAACAATTTGTAAGTTTTAATTTAAAATCATTGGAATCTTTTGGAAAATTAGTAACACCATCTTTCAATACTTCTTAAATTTTTCGCTTTTCTAATTTTGAATGAACATATATATATTATATTCACTAATACTATCACTTCCTGTGTTGAATCTATTAAAAATATTGCAATTTTGAAATACATCCATGTTCATTTCCATTTGCTATTTTTTTTTTAAAAAAAAATCATATACAGTTTTTCATTTTCTGCGAACTCCATAAGGCTATGTCCTCCTCATTTCTATCACTATAACCAAATTTGACCCCAATACTTGCCAAATCTAACATTAATACCTCCCAAGATGATTTTACAATTTGTTTGATCTGGTTAACACATTTGATACATCCATATAAAAAATCTTGACTTCTTCATCACAATGAGAACTTGTTAGCTCATAAAACTGAATTATCTATATTTAATATTAACTTGAATGACTAATCTGTCCACTCTGTCTGATATACCATAAATTTCCACAATGTTGTTTTTGCAATTTTTTGTATAATGAATCCTACTCCAATTGTGCTTTGTCCTGACAGCATTTGAATACCAGTCAGGCAGCATCAATGAATTTTAAATAAATTTAAGTGCACGTTTATTGTAACAAAACAAATTTATTTAATATCAATAACAAATTAAACAAAGAATAACTACTAGAATAATGAGGAGAGATTTCAGTAGAAATCTCTGCAGTCTATAAATAAACTCTTCTGTGTGTGTCACATTCTACATATGCTCAGTAAATAAATATAATTTTCTTGGGAGTGCATATTAATGGAAGAAAGTCCTTCATGCTTTCATTTGGGAATAACTGCAATATATATGTGTGTTAAGAATATAAATTTCTTATAATTATAACACCATTATGCAGAGTATCAGCTGCTACTGTAATATGTAAATTATACTCACACTTATTATGTTTGATCACAGTTCATTCTATACATTGGTCGGCCGCTTTATTAGCCTTTTGGCATGCACAAATATTGTTCCTCATTTACATAATTTAAATGTATGATTGACATATGCAAATTTTTTAGAATAGTTTAATACAATAAGGAATCATTTATTCATGTACTCTCTCTACATATTTACATTGTAAAAAATAATAATCTTTATTTGCATTCATTTATATATATTATACATGCACAGATAGTCCAATCTTCTCTATTGCTCTATAAATAAAACTCTTATTTACATACATAATCCTTTAACTTCACAAGTTTTCTATGAATACAAGCTCTTCTAGGGCAAAGTCTTTGTTCCTCTTATGAGATTACAGACATTCTAGTGATATCTCACTTGAAGTGTCATGATATTAAGCTAGTTCAACAGTTTGATCCCTAATTGAATCATTTGTTCCATCTTGTTTGATATCCATAATTTAGTCCTCTTTCTTTTCAATAACTTTTTCATTATCATCAGCAAACTTCAGCATTATAATTTTTTGATAACTCACTTTCACCAAAACCTTAAGTTGTTAACTTTTGAAAACAATAGTTGAAACCTATAACTATTGTCAAAGTCTTAATCTCTCTGCCAAATAGATTTGATATTATTTATACATTATGAATGTAATATTTTTTGTAATAGAAATAAATATTTTTGTATAAATTTTAAAATTAAATAAAACCATTAAAATTTTAGTGTAAGAAACTTTTTTTTACTTATTAGTGCATTATTGATCAAATTATATACAACTGCTTAGCATAAAAAATATATATATCATTTATTTTAGAAATATTTTACATATTAATAATCGTACAACATTTGTAAAAATGTTATCACTAAAAAAAAAAATTTTACATATAAATTTTTAGGCACAAGGAGCATTTTATAAATGCTTTTTAAATTGGTTTTTGAATTTCCAATATTATAATTATAATCTTTATTATGTTTTTGCTCATCTATGAGAACACTAAGACATCAAATGTTTTATATTTCAATGTATATATAACTGAACAAAAGAATCTGCTAGACCATGGTTTTAAAAAGTAAAAAAACATTGAATAAAGAATAATAGAAATATATAAAAATTGCATTTTAAACAAAAAAAAAAATTACATTTAAAAATTAATATAAAATTAAAGAAGATAACATCAATTATAAAAATCCCATGTATTTTGGATGAGAATTTGTTCCAAACACTAAATCAACAAAACAATCATTAGTAAAAAACGGTTGAATTGTAGGTTGTTTTTCTCTTCTTTAATTTCATTGTTAATCAGCTCTATATAAAACATTTTGCTCAAGAACCAGAGGCTCTTCAAATGTTCTGAAGTTTAACATTAGAATTTCAAATAAATGAAGATGATGTATATATATATTTGCAGGGAAATCAAGTCATATATCACATGACCTAATTAGCACACTCATTATATAACATGATATATATGTACAGTGAAAATAAATAGATATGACTATTTTAATTTATATATATTGAAATGTACTAACTAAATTAAATAATGTTCAGTGTCATGTATTATTATGTAGTGCATCTTAAAATGTGTGTGTTAGATTAATATTCATATACTTATTTAAAATATTGCATGATTAATTTAACATTTTGTATATACAATATCAACTTTATATACTTGTTAAATCGTTGATATATAGGTTTAGGAAATACAAAACAAGAGTGAAATATTTATTGTATCAGAATTGATGATAATTGCTGCTTTTAATACATAAAATTTTATTTTTGATGAATTTTGATTTTATTTTGTCACGATATAAATTATAATTTTAAATTACACAATGTTTATCATGCATATGTACGTTGGTTTATTACCATAGAACTGTTATTCTTTTTTTTATTTCCATAAATTCATTTATATAACTATAAGATCAGTTATACTGAATATTATAAAAATGAGAAAGATTTAAGTTTTTGGATCCTATTTTAAAAATGTGATCGGTGAAATTGAATGTTTTTCATAGGCAGATATGAAATGAATTGCTGATGGCGGAATGACATGATTGCAATAATAAGGCATTGCCTTTAGAAGCTGATGACACTAAAGACAAGAATTTTGAATTAAAGACCACAAATTGTGTTTACTGATACACATATCTTTAAAACAACGTATTAATTAAAACCAGAATTATAAAGAATGATTTGAATATCCTGATTAATACAATTTATATAATAAATATTTGACACTCATTTAATCATTTTCAATTTATTGCTTTTAAAATTATTTAAATTACACACATAAAAATATTTAATTTCTCTGTTTTCCATAACAATGAATTAACTATGAATAAATTATCTGCAGATTTATATACCATAAATATTTTTATGTGATCAATAGTATAAGTGTAAAAGCACCTCCAAATAAACTTGTATTGGTTCATGATTGCCTCATTGAAACTGTCATTATCAGTATAGGCAATATATTTCAATCTACTCTCCTCCCTAATTAATGTTGAAAATTGATAATTTTCAATACAAAACAAAAAAAATAGCATCTTCTAATTGGTAGAAAACATAAATAATGATACGTTAAAATTAATAATATCATTTAATTATGTTTTTTAGCAGTTTTAAATTAACTATTTGTCAATGAAGTGTAAAATAAATGATGGGAAAAGTTATATGCTATAAATATAACCAATATGATGTTAATCAGAGATTTTAATAAATATATTAAAAATCTTTATAGTACAATAATAAAATATTTATTAAAAACTGAAAGAATATTAATAAAAAAAACTGTACAAATAGCTAAAATAGATGAATTAAATGATTAAGTATTAGGATATATGATATTTATATTCTTTCAAAAATGTTAACTCACGAGTTTTATTAGCCTTTTTAAAGATTAATATTCACTCTAAACCAACTCCTATTATCTTTTAGTGTTGTCCTATCTTTATGTTTACTATGAAAGGTTATTTTCAAATAATAAGGCAAATATTTTTACTTACCCTAGGTTCAAAACCAAATATAAGCAAAAATAATTTAAATATATGAAATAGAAATGGCATAGACTAAATTTTATTTTGATCATTGCAAGTAGAAATGTGTCAGTTTTGTTGATACATTTTTCAAAAGAACAAAAATATAAAACTAATTCATAAGATGCAAAGGCATTTTTGAAATCTCCAGTAAGATAAAGATAATATTGAAGACAGGAATACATTCTGGAAATTCAAGAATATAACTAGAGATAAGAAATTAAATATGCATTTTTCCTATGTACTAGTAAGACATATTTAGTATTTTTTGGATGTCTGATATCTGTAATATCAAACAAAAGAATGGAATGTTTTTTTTTTAAAATTTTCAATCTTTTAAGTCAGGTTATATTGAAATTATTTAAGCACAATCTATAATATTCTGTATCAAACAAAGTTACTTAAAAAGCTGTATTATAGTTTAAGCATATATTAAATAGAATAAATTATAATATAAAAATTGTCATAAATTTTATGATATTTTATGCACAAATATAAAATAGCTAGAAATTTCCTTATTATCAGAAAGATCTATATTTATTCCAAAAACAGAAAATGCTTGAAGAAAATACATATGGGGTGAACATAATTATGGTTTTGAGATAATCTCTGAATCTTGCTGGTAGAAAAAACATCAAATAAATCTAGAGCAAGATAGAGAAAATTCAATCAGAATTTGGATTCTATATTTACCATCAAATTACTCATTTTTAGAAAAACTAGTTTAAATTTAAGTTTTAGTTTAAGACTTTATATTTTTTATAATGATAAGATACTACCATGTAAAATATTGAAACTTTCACAAACCATAATTTTTTCAGGCAACATTTTTTTAATATTTTACTATTGTCTTCCTTAATTTTTCCAATGGTAGTGATTTCTTTGAACACTGGTGATATTGGAGAATAAATTTAGTAGCACTGGGGACATTATAAGGTATAATATCAATAGGTCTTGGGTAATTTATATGTTACTGTCAATTTCTTTTTTCACAGCATTCTAGACGCATTGCACAGGCTCTTGTAAACTTCAGCATTTTTCAGGCATTTGACTGGTGTGGTTTTGGTTATCTAGCCACATATGGTAGGTAGATTTCATCCAAATAAAATCATCATACTGATTGCTATAATTGGTGTATTTAAAAATATTTTAATAACAGTAAAATATTGCTACAGTTGAAAATACTATTAGACAGTGATTGTTTATTTTGATTCATGAATCACTGCAACACTGCTTCAAAAATAGAATATACTGGTATTCAAAACAATATTAAAAGATAATTGTAGAATTTCTGTACTAAGAAAAAAATAGAATAAAAATGACTTCTTTCTTGTTTTGAATCTATTTATAGCTACCTGATGTTTAGAAAAAAATTTCCCATTGCATCAATACACCTTCTTCAAAATATGTTTTAGATACAAAATTTACATACATTCTATCATGTTTTTATATATAAATAAGTGAAAGAAAAAAAGGTTTCTTTTGTTTTTTATTACATTCATTAACGTAGAAAAAAGAAATTCATTGCTGACTTTAAATACAGCTTGATCATAATGGTAGCGCCACCAAGTGGGCAGCTTTGGTGCCAGCTAGCTGGTGAAATGTTCCTGTGCTTATGCATGGTGAACTTTGCCACCTAGTGGCTGGAACAAGCATTGCTGCTTTTGGGCCCCTACTGTAGACATTTCTGCATGTTTAAGCAGAAATGACGTCTCTAGCAGTGGCTCTCCAACAGTACCATAATATTTAAAATATTATCAATTCTAAAATTTTAATAGCATTTTCAAATCCACTATCAGATTTTCTATAAAAATGGGCAAGTTGTTTAATTAAAACTTCAATTTGAAAGACAGATTGAACAAGATGCAAATTTAGATTTTTAAAAACTACACAATTCAAATTATTTTGCATATCAAAAACATTTTTCCTTCTTTCTTTATAATGCAATTTATCATTTAGTTTTTCACATATTACAAAATAAATATGTAATTTTAATTTTCTCTTAACTTTTATATAGTTTACATTTTTATTTTTCAAATAACTCACATTTGCATGCAAATGGTGGTGGGAATGTTTATTAGACATTTCACATGAGTTTTTATTAAACATTTTTTTCTCTGCAGATCTGCAACATAACCAATAAGACCTTCATTGGATTCATTATATTTACAAATTCTCTCTCTTTATAATGAGTCAATAGACAGTGTAACTTTTCATTTCTGATTTGTATGTTGACTGCAAAACTAAACTTTTATTCATTTCTTTAATTATTATTTCTTTCAGTTTCACAAAGTGTTTTATAAAATGCATCTGACCATAACATGTAGAGATTTTCTTGATAATGAATTTTATAAAGAATGCATAGGATTTCAACTCTAGGATCTATGAAAAATTTCATCATAGAACATTAAGTTATATGCAGAAACATGGAAACTAGACAGATTAACTCAATTAGATTATTTATTAATCTATTCACAACATAGAATAAATTATAAGCCAGGCACCCATTTGTAAGGAGTATAACAGTTGAATGTAAAGCTTTGCTCTGTTTTGAGTTAGATGCTGATAAATTCCACAAACAGTCATCTACATCTTGCTTCCTCTGAGCTTACAGGTGAGTGAGTACCAATTTCAAAAAGAAAAAATGTGGTAGTACCTGAGGCAATATACCTTTCTATACATCACATGACATTGTGTCTCACATACATAAAGAAATCTTAATACATCACTAAAAAGAATACAACTAAACAAATTATAATAGCATTTAATTTTTTTCTTAATATCAATAATAGTTACTCTTGTTTTCTATTAAGCTGGTAATTACTTTTTTGTAAATTTTAATGACACTTTTGCGATTGTCATATACTTTAATTTTTGTAAATATAGCATTTTAATTCTCCTTATAACATTTTCTTTTTAACAGAGCCAGACTCAACAGAAAACAAGTCACCCTTTATTCTTCTACATTGTAGATTTTACCTCTCTCAAGATATTTCTTTAGTGATGGAAATTCCACTTAGAATAATGAGATGACCTTTTATTTTTTCCCTTTTTACCATTTTCTTTTTTATTACATTACACTGGAAGTAGAACTTGGCAATTTGTCAAAGATAATCCATTGATTTAAACTCAGGATACTATTAGAGCATTTTACTCTTTCTGATCATCTTATATAGCATTATTCTTTAATAGGCTTTACAACATTGAGCACCTCTATTCTTAACTTTCTTCGCCTTCTTCATCATCCTTTTTAATATTTAGGCAACAGAATACTTCAAATTAAAAAAATCTCAAAATATTCTCTAAACAGTAAACTCTGGCACTCATTTACAACGGGTCTTATTTTCAAGCATGCTTGAATAATAACTTTCACTTCATTAGCATTATTATAAAAGTCTACTTCCTTCAAAGGATCAATATTAGGTTCTTTAAGTAATTTCAAACTCAATACTTCATTTGTACCTTTCATTCCCACACCTGGTTCGGAGTGTGATGCTTCTCCTATACTTCTTTTATATTCTCCAACTATTTCATCATTTTTTATATTGTTGATAGCTTTTCTAGGTTCATCCAATGATTTTTCATAAATTTTCATAACTTCAGGAGGATTGGTATCATCTGTTCAACCTTTAGTTTTTCCCTGCTTATGTGGCACTTAGAAGTTTCCACCATTTTAAAGGCATTTTTCATGTCTCTGTTATATTTTTTCAAAAAAAAAAATGTTGCCTTTCTTCTAACTCATTCATCAATGCATACAGATTTCAATTGTAACTGTGCCCAGTTTCTTTCTGAAAATAGTTGCACTGTCAGAATAGTTTCGTGCACAATTGGCTCTGATTTCATTGGTTGTACTAGTTGTTGTGTTGTTTGATCCGTGTTTAATTATGCTGTTATAAAACTAAATATTCTATAATTTTCTCTTTTATTGAGTTCTTTGTTCAGATTTACAAACTTAAATATTTTTATATACTATTATTAATTAAACAGACACTAATCTCAACCCTTCATATAAACTCTTCTCCAGAATAATATGATATACCTCTGCTTAATGTTTATTTTTATTATTTTTTTATATACTGCCATTTATCAAATATTATTGTACCTAACTTAGACACAATTTTCTGCTTTTATCAAATATAAGTTCATACTTTTTTTTAAATATTAATCTCATTTCTCAATCCAAGCATTTATTGCATTATACATTTTATATACCACAATACGCTAAATTTATTCATGCTTTAATATCTAATACATTATGTGACTATATATAAGTACAGTTATGCATAGGAAAGGAGATGTTCAAACAACAAAGCTTATTGCACAAATATGTATTATACCAGAGTGAAATTTAACAGAATAAAAAAATGTTCAGACCCTAAAACATTGGTTGTGCCAATTATGTAATGATAATAATTTCCTAGAGTAAATTTGTAATACCAATTATGTTATGATAATTTTCTCTTAGAGTAGGTTATATTGAATGAAAGTTAAAAAATTAATACAAATATATATAATAATATTAATCAATGTGATGATGATGATTTATTAGTTAAAAGTACAAGTACTCTCAAAAGTATTTTATTTGTTTTTCAGTTTCAATGATAAGATCAATGAAAATCAGGAAAATATAATCATGAAGACTGACATGTGCGAACAGGATCTTTTAAAAGTACTGGAAGATGAGGAAACGCAAAGTGACAGATATCATCAAGACAAGGATGTAGAACAGAAAATTAGTGAAATTGACAATCTTGAAATGATACAGGACAATCTAGAAACAACAGATTCTAATGATGAAGTTCAGACAAAAAGTAGAGCTTACTTCGATAAAGATAGAAGCCTTATCATTTGTGACAAATATAAGGGTAGATAGGGGAAGAACCGATATGAAGTGTGGCTTCACCTCATCATCTCTAAGAGAATAACAGATAAAGAAATTAAATGTGAAATGCAGCAGAAATATCTTAGAATCATAATTAGAGGAAAGGTAATTATAGAAGGAACCCTATGGCATGTCATTATTCCTGGTGGGACATGTTGGTCCACATCAATGCAGAGAAAAGCCTGGACAGTTGGCATGTCAATAATGCCAGCCATAGGTGACATATGGACAAACTTTTTTACTGATATTGCCAGTTTGAACATTCAGGCCTTTGAGCAATTTGAAAGTTAAGAACCTAGGTTATTCTGAAAATTACTGATTAATAATGGTTTTCAAGTATGAAAATGGTGTCTCAAAGATACACATCAAACTAAGTTATTGTGAATACTAGTCACGGAGGCCTCTGGGATGAGGGGTTTTTTTGTTGCAATTGTGGTTTAATTCTCTTTGTTATTATTAGAAATTTATTGATGTATACTTGATAGAATCATGAGTTAAGTTTTCTATGACATATGAACTAAGAATGTAAATTTCAAACAATTAAACTGGGGATGATGAAGCCCACTGTGGTTTCAATCTCATGACAACCATATATGTATCCATATACACTTAGTAAATTCATTGATTAAACTTTGTAAAACATAAGATGTAAAAATGTAAATTCAAATTTTAAATGAAGTCAATAAAGCTCTTTTGATAAAAAAAAAAAAAAGATGCCAAGTCTTCTAAAAAGAAAGTTTACTTTAGGAAACTTTGAAAGGAACAATCATCATCAATTATTACTTCCATCCCTGCCTGTCCCCCAATGGAATGCATGATTTCTCAGGGCTGTGGATATTAACTAGCACACATAAGAAAAAAGCATTTATTTGGATTGAGTTACAAACTCAACCTAACTGGATTAATAAAAAAAATGTAACAATTTATTAATGAATAAATAAAACTATTGTGTATATACCCACAACTATTAACATGTAGACAAAATATTAAATATCATAATAGCAAGAGATAGCATAAGTTTTAGTTTAAGACCTTACAGTATTTATAATGATAAGATCTTGTCACATAAAATATTTAAGCATTCATAAAACATGGTTTTTTTAGGTACCATTTTTTAAATATTTTACTATTGTCTCCCTTAGTTTTTCCAATCATGTTAATGTCCTTGAACACTGATAATGTTAGAGAATAAATACAAAAACACTGGTTACATTATATGAAGTATAATATCAGTAGATCTTTGATAATTTATATGAACTATTCATTTATTTTTTTCATGACACTATATATGCATTGCATAGGCAGGTTTTTCAAACTTCAGCATCATTTTCTGGATGTGATTGCATTTTCAAGTCATTTTGATGGGTGTGGTTTTGATTATCTAGCCACACATCATAGTTAGACTTCGTCTAAATAAAATCATTATACTGACTATTCTAATTGAAGTATTTAAAATATTTTCAAACGTGAGTAAAAACATGATTATGGTTGAAAACACTTTTAGCTTGTGGTTGTTTCTTTCTTCAGCATGAATCACAACAACACTGCTTTAAAAATAGAATGTGTTGGCATGAAAAACAATATAGAATCAGGTTGCTGCATTTCTATATTTAGAATAGAATAAGAATATCTAGTTTCTTGTTTAATATCTATTTGATGTTGTTCAAACAACATATACACCAGCTATGTAAAATCTCATCTTTATATCAACATATTTTTTTTGAAAAACACCCTCTTTAAAATATGTGAATAGTCAAGCATTGAGGGTCGAGTGGTCAGCACAGCTGCCTTAGAAGCAGTTGTCCCAGGTTAGTGGGTTCACTTCCCGAACGATGCTATGACACATGGAAAAAAAAACGTGAATACAAATTTTACAAACATTATTTCATGTTTTATACATAAATAAGTGAATATATAAAGACAAGTATATTGTCTGAGTTTAAATCCCTTCTAATTATAATAAATAAGTGAAATAAAAGAAGAGAAAAAAGTTTTTTCTTCTCTCTCTTCATTTACATTCATTAACCTAGGAAAAAAAATTGTCAATTTTTAAATACAGCTCAGTAATTTTTAAAATATTATCAATTTCAAAATTGTAATATTACTTTCAAATCCACCGCCAGATTTTTGATACAAATGGAGAAGTTGTTTAATTAAAACTTCCATTTCAAAAGCAGATTAAACAAGGTTCAATTTAGATATTTAAAAACTACATAATTCAAATTCTTTCCCATATCAAAAATATCTTTCTTCTTCTTTATAATGTAATATGTCATTTGATTTTTCACATATTATACAATAAATACTTAATAATCTTTAATTTTTTTTCTTAATCTTTAGGCAGCTTCAATTTTATTTCTCAAGTGACCTGCATCTACATGCACACATGCAAATGGCAATATATATATATATATATTTGTTAGTCAGTTCACATGAGTTTTTATTAAACATTTTCACTACATCTTTGCAATATAATCAATCTGAGCTGCATTGGATGTTATATTTACAATATAAAAGCCGTTAGCTCCACTTCTATGAAAAGCAGATTATAATACTAATTTCACTCTACAATGTTTACCAATGATTCTATTTATCTAATTTTTAATCTTTTCTAAAACTGCCAAAGAGTCCCACTCCTGAATTTTCTATCCATAACCTCAGTAAATACTCCCAAATATCAGTCCTACATTTTTTCCTGGATGACTTTCAATTATACAAAAGTTCAGATTCTTTTTTATCAAAGAAACTGTAGTCAAATAGCCTGAAAACCAGCCGCCTCAAAGTCTCACACAATAATAGAGTGATTAGACATGAGTTGGAAATTTCATGAGTTAAACAACATATCACGATTTTGTATTTAGGATCAATTTACTTTTATGATCAATAATCAATAAAGTTATTTTTCTAATAAATGTCTAAGTTTTAGATCAAAAAATAAGCATATGTTTTAAAAACATTTTAGGCAAATGAAAATATGGTCTTGTAATACTTATTTTTATCAAAAGTACTCCAATATCAATTGTATGTATTACCTTAATCTATTATATTTACTTCCATATTGTTAATCTGATGGGTTATTTATAGTAGTTAACTTCATTTTTCTTCTCACAATAATCTTTATTCTATTCTTTTTAGACAAGTCATTATTTTAGATTTATTATCATTTATCTTTAGTTCTTTTTGTCTTTTGTCAGACAACTTTGATAATATTGTTTGACGCTCTGGATATTGTTTGTCAAAACAAAAGATCATCTACAAAATAGAGATGACTTAAGAATTTTTTAATCTTCTATTTCATTTATCAAAATATTCCTGTAAAACTGTTGTAGGATGTTGCGAAAAGATCATTTTGTATATCTTTGCATCAATAGTAATTTTTAACTAAAAAAAGTCAAGAAACAATTCTAACAGTCAACAATTAGAAATTAATATTTTATTCATATATTTACACATGAAATTTAATTTCTTACTAACGATTCATTTCAAATAAAGATTTATCTTTAATTAAATTTATTTTATTCATCTTTATAATCTAATAGATAGCAAATTGTGATGTTACAATATTTTTAATCTCTTTATTATTTAAATTTGGTTCTGAATTTACATTTGATTTTTTTATTATGTTTAAAGACTAGATTTTATTCTTTAAAACAATAATTCTGTCAGACACTTAGATTTTTTTTCATGGATAAATAGAACAATGCAAGTGTTCATTTATTGACCATGATCATTCAAAGCTTCACTTGATATAAAAAAATTTCAATGGGTTCAATGCCATTAATTACAAAAGTGCTTCCATCTTTTTTTAATCTTATGACTGTCTCTCTTAACTTTTAAAAAATGTAGTATTTGCATGTTTTTTTTAATCTTTTACATGGAATTTTCTATCACTTACTTTGATAATTATTAATTACCTCAAACCAAATTCTTATGAAAAAATTTTTGTAGATTTGATGATGGCAAAAAATTTTTTGATGAAAGATAATTTGGTGTTTGAATTTTCTCATTAAGTATCCATTAAGTAATTCTACTGCTAAAAGGTTAATTGTTCCTTAAAATCTTTGTATAACTATGATGTAGTTATACATTATCGTTATCATCATTATAACTATAATCTTATTCATTATCACTATCAACATGTTCATGATTTCACTGTTTTGAGATATAATTGGAGTGAAATCAAATTAATCAAACATACTTTTAATATCTTTTCAACTAATCTTAAATTGATTTTGCTTTCATTACATCTGAATTTTTTCATTAGACAACATAAATTTGGAATTCATAAGTTGACAGCGAACACATTTTTGTTTTGTTAGTATGAAGCCAGTCTGTTTCTTGGATAGATATTTCGGTATTAACATATCAGATTTTCAACATAGAAGACATGCTATGCCTTTTTACATTCGTGATAAATATCTAGCCTTGTGATCCTGTCAAATAAATTCTGTTATCTCATCTAATAATGTGATAAATTTACACTTTCATTTATTGTCCAGATTTCATTTGGGCAAGTTGTTCTCAAAGTGTTTTTTACTTCAGTGCTGATTTATTTTTCCATTTTCTGATTAATACTACAATTTTTTTAAACAATATAAAATGATGAACATTTGGAGATCAATGTAGTCAAGTACATACACACTGCAGACAATTTATTTTCAGCTGGGCTTACAAATTAACAGGGGGAAAATGGAGCTTAGTTTAGCAGAGAAAAATGTAACGTTGAAGGCCCTAACAAAATCATGGAAATTGAAAAGAGCCTTTTGAAGCTCTGGATATTATTTGCTAAAGCAAGATATCATCTACAAAATAAAGATAATTTGAAATTTTCTTAATCTTCCATTTCACTTAACTAAATATTTCTGTAAAACTGTAGAAGGATGTTTTAAAAATGGAGTAATCTTATGTACCTTCCATCAATAGTAATATTTTAATTAAAAAAAAAACAGTCAACAATTAGAAATTAATAATAGCGACTGATTATGATTTATTCCTTGTAAATTGTTTGAAATCAGTTTACATTTACTCTATGATTTATTCATATAGATATATACACTTACATATAAAATTTTGTTTCTTACTAATGATTCATCTCAAATAAAAATTTATCTTTAATTAAATTTATAATCTAATTGAAAATAAAATGTGATAATATAATATTTTTAATTTCCTTATTATTTAAATTCTTAATAATATTTATAGACTAAATTTTTTCTTTAAAACAATAATTCTATCAGATACTTAGATTTTTTTCATGAATAAATAGAACTACTAATGTTCATTTATTGACCATAACCACTCAACTTCATTTGATAAATAATATTTTAATTTGCGAAGCACAGATAGTTGAAAATTGATATAAATTGAGATACTGCCAAATCTCTTTGTGGTCGTTACAATACTTATCTGACAGCCAATCAGATGTCATGATAGCTGTCCAAATAACCAAACCTAAACACACGACAAAGATTTTATGAGAAAAGGGCAACCACTCTTTTCTTTACTTTTCTTTCTATATATCTAAGCCAGTCATAAGTATTTAGGTCTGAAAGCATGAAGCTTTAAATATCTTCACAAATAACCCACTGAGTCAAAATCATAAACTTACAACACAAAATCCTATGATTTACTATGTAGTAGTTTTTTTTAGAATATATAACAAGCAGTAAAGTATGTAAATAATATTTTAATTTGCGAAGCGCAGGTAGTTGAAAATTGAAATAAATTGAGATACTGCCAAATCTCTTTGCACTCGTTACAATACTTATCTGACAGCCAAATAACAATCAAGTCTAAACACATGACAAAGATTTTATGAGAAAAGGGCAGCCACCCTTTTCTCTACTTTTCTTTCTATATATCTAAGCCAGTCATAAGTATTTAGGTCTGAAAGCATGAAGCTTTAAATATCTTCACATTATAACTCACCGAGTCTAAATCATAAACTGAATTTCGCGTTGTAAGTTTATGATTTAGACTTGGTGGGCTATTTGTGAAGATATTTAAAGCTTCATGCTTTCAGACCTAAATACTTATGACTGGCTTAGATATATAGAAAGAAAAGTAGAGAAAAGGGTGGCTGCCCTTTTCTCGTAAAATCTTTGTCATGTGTTTAGGTTTTATTGTTATTTGGACAGCTATCATGACATCTGATTGGCTGTCAGGTAAGTATTGTAATAAGCGCAGAGATTTGGCAGTATCTCAATTTATTTCAATTTTCAACTATCTGCACTTCGCAAATTAAAATATTATTTACATACTTTACTGCTTGTTATGTATTCTAAATAAAAACTAGTACGTAATAAATCATAGGATTTCACATTGTAAGTTTATGATTTAGACTCAGTGGGTTATTTGTGAAGATATTTAAAGCTTTATGCTTTCAGACCTAAATACTTACGACTGGCTTAGATATATAGAAAGAAAAGTAGAGAAAAGGGTGGCCGCCTCTTTCTCGTAAAATCTTTGTCATAGATTTAGGTTTGTTTGTTATTTGGATAGCTATCATGATATCTGATTGGCTATCAGATAAGTATTGTAATGACCACAAAGAGATTTGGCAGTATCTCAATTTATTTCAATTTTCACTTGATATTAAAAAATTCCGAATTGGTTCAATGTGATGTGATGTACTGTAGCTTCTCCTTGAATGAAGTCAAGAATCAGCAATTATACCCAGAGAAATCTGTTAGCCACTTTTTTTCCATTCCCATCTAAGTTTTCCCATATTCTGCTCCATCCCATTTCCACAATATAATCTTTGTCAACTCTATGGCCTTTATATCTAAGTCCCCCTTATCTTTTCCCAAAACCAGCATAAAAACCAATAATTCACTTACTGCATAATCACTTTTTTCATATTTATTCTTCCATAACTTCATTATATGTGCCCTTTCTGTTTTCAAGCATTTACATTCAATTAACAGATGCCTAATATTTTCTATTCCTTCCTTACATAATTTACAATTATAATTCTTGTCATTAGTTACAAAAGTGCTGTTCTCTTTTTTTAATCTTATAACTTTTTATTAAATAAATTTTTTTAAAATCTTGCACATGGATTTTCTATCACTTACTTTGATAATTATTAATTATACACCTCAAAGTAAATTCTTATGAAAATTTTTTAGTAAATTTGAAGATGGCAAAATTTTTCAATGAAAAATAATTTGGATTTGCACATTAAGTATTCATTAAATAATTCTACTGCTAGAAAGTGGGTTTTTCCTTAAAAACTTTGTAATACATTGTACAGGCTTAAACCTGCATTTATAAATGTAATATATGTGGGATTCGAACTCAGACTTTCACACAACTCACTACTCTCAGTGCCATCTCATATTGCTGACCCCCTTGATCACACACATGTTGAAAAGATAAATATTCACCAATATACATATTTCATCTACAACTGCAATCATCAGTTGGTCTACTATCTCCACACATATATACAACCAGTGCTCAGCTTTATATAACTATGATATAGTTATATGTTAGCCCTATCAATATATATGTGATTTCACTGTTTCAAGATATAATCAGGGTGAAATCAAATTAACCAAACTTACTTGATATCTTTTTAACTAATCTTGAATCGATTTTGCTTTCAGCACATCTGACTTTTTCCATTAGACAACATAAATTTGGAGTTCATAGGTTGACAGAGAATACATTTTTGTTTTGTTAGGATGAAATCAGTCTGTTTCTTGCTTAGGTATTTCTTATGCTTCATCCATAATTTAGCATGTTAGACATTGTAATCAATATAAAACACACAATAACTTTTTATAATGAGATATTATTTTATATAGCGCTATGTTTTTTATGTAATAGTAATATTAGCGATTAAGCCAATGCACATGCGCTTTAAAGATAAATTATAAATGAATACTCTCAATTTTTCCAGACATGAAATATAGTATTTTAGAAAGAAGCAATGAATCCGCCCATTCTTTCGACCCAAACATTTATGTATGGGCAAATCTTAAGTTGTTACATTTTCATTTACCATTGTCAAACTTCCTCCACTCACAACTTTGACGCCATCCATTTCAGATAAATACACTAGTGATTATTATTAATCATTTTCGAAACTAGAGATTATCTCTAGCACAGATATAAACTTTAAACCTCAGTTAAAGATTAATATATCTGATTTTTTTTTTTAAATTTACACACACGGAATTATTCACCTTTCTCTGTCCCGTATGTAATATCTTTATAGATATAATAAACATCTCCGTACTCCCCTATTCTTTTTAAATACACATAAATAAAGATATAATAAAAGACAAATGACCTCCAAGATGCATTTCGTGCTGAACCGCACTCATCAATTGGCCCAGGTCACAATCTCTCATATACATCTTTATTATATGCAATGTATTTATCTAGAGTAAATTGTTACATTTTCATTTACCATTGTCAAACTTAAGTGTGTGGAATTAAGAGTGTGAAGGTGTTACATTATCACTTTAAATTACATTTGTTATGTTTGAACGAATGACACTTGCGAAATCTTTACAATTTACGAACCGTCATTCTTTAGTTGAAATTAAACATATATAATGAGATTCTTTTTATATAGCGCTATGTTTTTTATGTAATAGTAATATTAGCGATTAAGCCCATGCACATGCGCTTTAAAGATAAATTATAACTTTTTATGAAATTTTTGTTGTCTTCAAAAATGGAATCATTTGTTATATCAGTTTCTACATGTATGAATTCCGTTTAGAATAAATTAATGTAAAGAATAATTTCCCAAATAATTTTGATGTAAGAGATATGGTACATGTGCTAATATAATTATCAAAATTCCATGGAAATATAAGAACTTTTAATTGATTTATTTTTTAATCCAAATTCCAGTGTTTTCAAAAATAATTGGAGTAGTATGGCAGCATATTTATTCATTTGTTTTTTAGGTTCCAGTAAATAAATGATCTAATTTCATCATTTTTGTGCTTCTATAATATTTGAAAAATAATTGCATGGCTTATTAAAGAAAATTCCACAGGGTGTAGTGTTTGGTTTATGTCAATGTACTTGCAAGTAGTGTCTCAAGATAATTTCTAAGCAATAATAGAATTTGTAATAAATATCTTGTGAGATACATAAATGTGAGAAGGAACAATTCTGCAGTGATAATGATTTATTGGAGTATATTTAAAATACATTATCTTTTATTGCAACAAATATATACCCTATTAATTAATAGCTTTTCTATAGTAATAATGTTTTTATGAGTATAGAATTCTTTACACATTAGATTTTTTAGAAAACATTTTAATAAATTTGCAAATAATGTCCTTCCATATCAAACTACAGATTTTTAATAATATATCATTGTCATCTGGTCATTAAAACTTATATGGGAAGCAAACTAATGATTATTTTTATAACCATTTTTAAATGATATCATAAAAATACAAAAAAGGGGGAGCACTGATTAAAAGATTATAGATATTTGGAAATGTTGTTGCCAGTGTATTCAAATACATATGCTAGAAATAAAGATGCTTATAAACAATGAGGATTGCCAATTCCTCTACAAGCTTTGTGATAAATGCTTAGACAGAGCCAGTGCTTAAAATATCTCTGTCAGGAACCCCTCCCCAAACCCCTGACCATGGTTTAATGCCCTAGCACTCCTCAGAGAGGTGTCAGGGTAGGTTCAGTGTCAGGAACCTCTCCCCAAATTCCTGACCATGGTTTCATGCCATGGCACTCCTCAGAGAGATGTCAGAGTATGTTCAGTGTCTGAACCTATCCTGACACCTCTCTGAGGAGTGCCAGGGCATGAAACCATGGTCAGGGGTTTGGGAAGGGGTTCCTGACAGAGATATTTTAAGTGCTGGCTCTGGCTAAGCATTTATCACAAAGCTTGTAGAGGAATTGGCAATCCTCATTGTTTATAACTTACAAGCTTAAGAGATAGGGTTGTGTGATCTATAACTCTTATTTTGACTAAAGATGCTTATAGTTTTTGATAATCTAAAGCAAAATTTTATTGCATAAATATATTTCAAATAATTGTATATTATTTGGACCTCACCACTTTAGAAATTAGTTTTCCACATGAGAAATATAAAAAAATTACTTTAAAATTATTTTTATTATATTTAATAAAAGTTATATTTTTGAAATAGTGTTGTTAATAATTATTTAATATAAATATTACAAAAATATACTTTGATTACCGAACTTTCTCCTAATGCACCAGTGTAGCTGGAGTAATGGAGAGAATTATAGCTTTTGGTAAAGAGAGAGAAAATTTCAATTGGTATTCAGTACATCAAAAATCCAGAATGGAATTTAAATATGTAAATATATTTTAGTCATCAAACATTTTACTAATGTGAAGGTACAGCTATAGAAATGGAAAGAATTTGCAAGGAAATTTTTGATTTATTCAATACATTAAAAATTGGATATGGAAGACATTAATATATTTTATTTATGAAACTCTCTATTAACATGAGGGTACAGTGCAAAAGAAGGAGAGAATTAACAAGGAAAATTTGGTATTCAATACATAATAAATCAAATATGTAATGTGTAAATATATTTTAATCATCAAAATTTATACAGAACAATGTTACAGCTGGAAAAATGGAAAGACTTAGTGAGGGAATTTTTTATTTTTATCGATCAGATCAAAAATCGAAAATGGAATTAGATAATAAAACATAAAAAATTTCTATTGTTCAAAATATATCATCTTTTTATATATAAATTTGAAATATATTTTAATTAACAATTAGATTATATTTTTTTATATTTTTCTTATTAATCTGCTAATGCAAGCAATAGAAAACAGAAATATTTCTTAATTTGCTTTGAAAATAAATATTAAAACTATTATGAATATAAAATTTTATTATTTTTATTGTAGCATTTTACCAGATATTTTAATAACATTACCAAATGAATGACCATTCTATATTCAGTTTAAAATAAAATAGTACTAGCATTTTTCTATAGTGTCTATAGTGAGAAAGATGTTAACAATGAGCCTAATTCTGCTCACTGCAATATCTTTTATTCAGACATCTGCTGCAGCATTTTTACTACTTGACATCTCTACTGCTGTATCTGTTTTGATTGTTGACTTTTTGTTTGCTACTTACTATTTCTGCAGCACCTACAATTGATACCAATCTAGTATCCAATATAAATTCTGCTTTCCACCATGATGCCTCATCCCCCACTATACTCTTCAATATAACAACTTCCGTTACATATATAGTGTGTATTATTAAGCCTAACATTGTGAAAAGTGAGTTAAGTTTCACTAGTAAATGCACTATCAGTTCTTTGCTCATTTCCTGACAAACTTTTATTGTGAGAACTTTGAAATAGTAGACATATAATACAGCAACAGTTCCTCTTCAGGATTTTGACTGTAGTCATATACAAATATTATTCCTAATTCTCTTCTTAACTATCCAGCTGTTACTACGATGCAGCATATTGTTATTTTACTCGTTTCCATAATTTGCATGAAGTGAATAATCTCACAGACTGATGACAATCTGCCCAATGTCTTTGACACTGTATAAATAATATATTCAGGATAAAGACTGACAAGTATTGCAGGGCAATTCTTTAAATGTTTTTATATATTTGTGTAATTTTCTTCTCTCATTTCATTTGTATTAATATCTTAATAACACAAAATACAATTTCACATTCAATCAAATCCTTCCATTTGTCCATTTATTCAAACATCAATACTATTTCTGCCCTCAAGTCCCAGACACCATTGATAGAAGCCCAATTAGTAACTTCTATACTGTTATACTTAAAGCATTGTCAATAAAGTTGTCTAGCTTCCATATACCATGAACAACAGTCAATTGCAACAACTTCACCTATACGGAACTCCTTAATCATTTATTCTTTTACCACTACTGACACTAAACTTGCTATATGTGTGTTTTACTGTATATTTCAAATATCAATCTCACAACTCAATATGCATGATTCTGAATTGTATGAGCTGCACAGATCTTCCATCTCCAAAAAAATCCAATGAAATATCTCTATGGTCAGTCACCCCAAGATCTCACACTTCCACTAGCTGAAAGAATCAACAAATTTAAAATATTTTAATAGTAAGATAAATATTTTATAATAAGTTTGATTAAAAGCAGGAGGTTGTGTTTAATTTCTTTTTTTTTTTAAGTCAAAACACAAAAAGTATTAAAAACATTTAAGAGTTGTTTATCAATTAATTAAAAGGATTCAGATCATGATTCCCGAAGATATAACGAGTATTTTCTATATTAATTTATAAATAGAATGATTTATTTACAAAAAATTAAAAAAGATACTCTAACAAGAGATTGGGATTTATCTTTGAAAAAGATTTTCTCCAAATGAGTGTTAAAACAAAATTTGTTTTCAAAACAAAAAAAGAAACTCTTGTAAAAAGAAAATCACTTAGTCGAGATGAAATGCACTAATTTCTGAGATAGTCATGTGATTATAATAGAAGACTGATAGCAGAGTTATTTTTTAAAAAAATCAAAGGATAATGTAGACATGAATTTATAGTAATTGAGTTCAGCAATTGGTACTCAACTTGAAAATCTGATGCTAAATTGATCTCACTCTTGTTTATCAAAAACATTGTTATTATATTTAGAAGTTAACCATCTCTCCTCACTAGAACCATACTACAATATAAATCAGATATATTAAATGCAAAAATACTCTCATCATAGTCACAAGATAAAGACTTTGAGAAAATAAAAGCAATGACCTTATTTCTGAACCTAAATGCACTTATATAGGCAAATCTTGAGTGTCCTGGAGTTAGAGCATGAATATATAATGTAAGATGTGGCCTTACATCCCTCCAACATCATCTAAAACACCCTTTGTCTAACTTGAATCTAAGACCCAATATAACATTGTCCACCAACTATTACAGTAATGAGAATGAAGATGTATTAACATTTGTTTCACTTTAAAAAAAATGAAATTAATCACAAGCACTATAATTGAGCAACCATTAACTGTTTTATCCATTTAAACACTTTATGATAAATAGATATTTCAATTAAACTATACAATTAATACACAAAAACTAATCTTTTGTGAAAATCATCTCATTAATTGGGAAGAATTCCTATACACTATAACAATATGGTGGAAATATGATCAGATAGATTTGAAGCAAGCAAGAAATGAAAGATTATTTCAAGAAAATAAATAAAAAATTTATTGTTACTAATATATTATATATATAATAATTATTAATAATGATGTAAATAATTAATATAAATCATAATCAAGAACTTACTATTCAAAGTCATCAAAAATTAGCTTCTAGTCAGGCATTGTTATCATGATACGTGTTATTGAAATCAAAATCTATACTCAAATAATGCATTTCTTTATTATCAGAAAGTATATACTGTAAACTACTATTGGAAATAAAACTGAAAGTTTGGCATTTAACAATTTAATTTTTTTCAGTCTTTCTCCAATTAAAGTAAGTATTTAAGTGTACTTTCCGATTCTTTGCTTATGTTTTGATGTTTTTCTTTAATTAGAATTGTGATAGGAAGTAACAAAAGTTGGAGCAGAAACTGGTGTGGACATGATAATAGTAGTTTAAGCATATTTGCCTATTTAAAAAGTTAGCAAAGAAATCCAAATTTTAAACAATAATATTATCTCAAGTAAGAAAGCTTAGCCCAAATAGGGCAATCATAGTGTGTATGTGTTTTAACAATTATTACTTTACATTTACTCTGATAAATGGAAAGCCATCTTACTGATAAATAGCTATCAAGCACACCATCATATATGGTCATGAATCCATATAGAGAGAAACAATAAAATTCAATACTGTATAATTATGAAGTTTATTATTGGTATACCATTGTGAATAACCTCAAACAACACTACTATTGAATAAATTGTTGACAAGTATTCCATCAAGCAGCTGTTTTCTAATGATGTAAATCATTGTTTAAATAAGTATAATATTTACTCAATTTTGATAATATTACCTGATATACATTCATCTTTTAATCAAAATTACATCTCAGTGGTGAAGAAGAAAATTATATAGCCAAAACAGTGTGATAAAATATATAATTCAATGGAGTCATACAAAATTTGCATTCAAAGTCTCCTTTCAGATATTATAAATTAGAGGATAGTATATTATTTATAATCCAGGAAGTGTGCCATGGTTTTCAATATAAACATATAGAAGTGTTAACATTTGTATTTACATATACTGTACATGATTCAGCTTAATTTGAAAATTAAAGAACATATACTGTTTCAGAATCTAAACACCATTAAATTAAAAAAAAAAAATAGAATCATGCACATGTGTGTCCATGTACTTGGGCATTTGTTCAATCACATCATCTCAGAAAATATAAAACTTAAAACTAATTTTATAATTCTTACTGTTATAAATATACATTTGATTTTTCATTTCATTATTTGATCAATGAAATATTCATTCTTCTCAACAAAGTTGGATTTGAATTTATAAATTTTTATTTAAATTAATAAATTATCATTTAACAACAATAGTTTATAATTTTTTTTAGATTTAGAAAAATTAACATGATCACTAGCTTTATATTTTTTAATTGTTTCAAGCGAAATTCAACATTTTGGGCAAAGAAAAAGAAAAAGATGCTTATCCTTCAATGGACAAGTGCAAGTATTTCATTGAAGGTGTAATATTTGAAATTACAGAACTTTTGAAATAAAGCAAAAATGAGTTAAAAAATGATATCTAAATTACTAATAAAAGTAACATGTTTGAAACATTTTCCTGAATCAGTTATCAACTTAAATACTTTTAATTCATTACCTTTTTCATATTCAGTGGTAGTAGCATAGAATGGAAGATGATGTTAACACTTAGATAATAATGGATTTTGAGACTGCAGATAGAAAGAAATAATGTTTGAAGAAAGAGTGAATGCTTTGGATGCATTTTCTTTTCTTTTCAATTAATACAGCCTTTTTCTTAAACTCACATCTCATTTGCTTAAAAAATATAACTTTGATAAAATTAAAATTTTCAAAATAACACATTGATTTCTGCATGTTTTATTTTAGTTTTATGATTTCATTTTCTTTTCATATATTAAGTATTATACTATTTGAAATTCTGTGACTTACCTATATGGTACAGGACAGTGGACTCAAGAGCTTTCCATAACATTAAAAAGAATTATTTAATTATTAAATATATATTTTTTCTTCACTAAAAATATGGTCTAGTGAGAAGTATATTTGTAATTGTAATAGAATACATTTAGTATTGTCTACTGCTTGGATTTTTTCCAAATTCTATTTTCATTGGGATTCCTTAGTTATGAGGAAAAAATTGATCATTAAAAGTTAAAAAGATTACAAACAGATATAACTTTCTTATTTAGACATACTTCTTAATACATCATTTATAAAATGGATTTTTTATAAAAAAGAAATTTTTAGAATCTGCCCTTTTCCACTCTTTCTTAATAAATATTTACTACAATGTGGCCTTAAATTTTGAACTAAATAGTTCTTATTTCTTTTGTTAATGTTTTCAGTTAATTAATAAACGTTCTTTCAAAAGATCTAGATTGTTTGCTGTGTTTGCTTTTTTCTTATTGATAAACAACTTTTGCTGTTCTTAGTCCCATTTCTATTGTTTCCCTCAACAAATTAAAATAAATGAAACAAACAAAAAAATCTCTCCCATTTTTTCCCTTTAAAATAAAACCTAATAAAATTTCACATTTATATTATTAAAATGTCTTAAATTTATCACATTATCACTTCATGAATAAAGTATCATGTGACTTATGACATTCTTCAGCTTATTTATTGCTGCATTAGTAGCAAACTTTCCCACTTTTGTTTGCCACTCACTGTAAGCTTTAGAAAGTAATGATAATTGCCAGCTGACAGTGATTAATAAATCCCTGTCTTATGCTTTCCTATCCAAAATTACTATAATAATTTAAAATTTTATGGCTTTCATCAACAGTATGATTTGGATCACAGATCAGTTCAACTTCCAACTCCTACCATTTACCTCTATGTTATATTTTCAAGCTATCAGCTCAAAGTGAAAAAACATAAGCATTTTCATTCTCTGCTAATGTGCTAATATAGTCTTATAAATCTGAATCCAGATTGGTTTCTACATACTATAGTATCCTAATTTTTTTAATAACAGAAGTCACATCTATCTCATGGTATTTCAGTATGTTTTGCTTAACAAAACAATTTAATATCAATAAATTAATCACCAATGAATTTTTAACTCAATGAATAACTTTTAATGTGAATAAATGTGAAACTAAAAATGAAAATAGTTCTGTTCTAATAGTATATTGCATAATATGTTCCTAAGATGTATAGTAGTTGTTGTATATGTGAATAAGAATAGGAAATATTAATGTGTTAAAGAAGACAAGTAAATATAGAAATAGAAAATGATTGAGCTGGCAAAATGAACTAACCAATAATAGAAGAATAGAAGTTTTTCTCTGAGGACCATGTGTGCTCTGTAAATACCTAGTAGCTATTAATTTTGTGTCTTCTATATTGGTGCCAACATGCATACAGAATCTGAACCACTGAAAGTGAAGAAAGGGGATTTAGGTATAAAATAAACTGCTTTGGCCTATATTATAATTTCTGTATGACTTATGGCTTAATTTGTAAATAATGATTACTGTACTAATAGTTTATCTGTAATATAATGTATTATAATTACACATAACTAATTGCCATTTATATATGAATATAGGAAAATACTATCAATTTCATTTGTATAATAATAGACAACCAAATACACTTCTGTTTTTCTCATTTTTTATTGTTCTAGTTATCCCAATATACAGTACAATTTATCACAATCAGACAGTAAAAAGGAAAAGCCAGCATGGCACAGTCAGACAATGAATTGGAAAAATACAACTTGTCACAGTTGGACAGGCAATTGAAAAGAAAAGCCAGATTGGCTCAGTCAGACAGTGAACTGGAAAAAAAAAGCCACCTTAGTGCAGTTAGACAGGCAGTTGGAAAGAAGAGCATGGAACTAGATATGTTGAGGCATAAAAGTATAGATCATAAATAGGCACCTAAGAATTGATAAAGATAAAGAATATGGCAACTTCTCAGGTGTAGAAGAATTTAATGGTAGCTACCCATCTGAATGACCCATTTATACAACTCAGTTATCTAAATATTATGAAGTCACTAAGGTGAAAGATGATGTTGCTGAAATCACTACCCAGTTGCTTTTCAGGGGACCAAGATTGATTGAAGGCATAAACCAATTATGTGAATCTGATGATCCTGAAAGTTTAACTTATGCCAAAGTTATTATATGACTAAATAATAGTTTTCATCCTGAACTATCAAAATATGTGTCCAGGCTACACTTACATAACAGATGCCAATAGAATGCCAAAAGTTACAGAATCTTTGGTATGGTATTAAGACCTGGCCAGACACTGTGCATATGGTGATTATTTAGACAGGCCTTGTTGAAACAATTCTTATGGTGGATAAATGATGACAAACTCTGTCAAAAGCTATTGGCCATCCCTCAGTTATCTTACATTGAAGCAATAAAAAAAAAAATTACTTACGAGTTAGTAATCAATAATGCAAAAGAATTTTTATAATCAGATGAATGTAGCCTAAACCAAATGGCAATCCTAAAAACAGACGGGGAAAAAAAATGAAAACTCAAATTGGGAATATTTTTGTTGCAGAAAGGCTGGTCATCTTACATGTGAGTGCCGCATCAAAAACATGAGATGCAATAATTATGAAAATATGGCCACCTAATGAGAGTTTTCCACACTAAAACAAAAAATCTAAAGAAACAAATGAGTTTCCAAAAAACAAAATGAAAAATTCCAGATGTCTCACAGAAATTAATAAACCTAAAACCGACAACATCAAACAAATAATGCTGATAGTGAAAATATGTGGAAATCCAGTTGAAATGGAAATAGACAGTGGGGCAGGTGCATCACACTAAGTGCAAAATCAAAACAGAGAATTGAAAGTACAGGGATAAGGAATAGACACAAATGGGAACCCCATCGATTTAGTTGGAGTGGTCAAAGAAGTGGTGAATATAAATACTCATAAGAAAAAAATAAAACTATTCATTGTTAAACTAAAAATATCATTATTAATAAATAGGGAGTTGTTCACCCCTTTGGGAATTAAAATATGTTATCAGAAAAATAGTCTGATCAGACATGCAGACATGTCATAAATTTCTTGGATCAATGGAAGACAGAGTAAATTAACAGTAAAACAGTAACCAACTGGACTCTGGAAACCACAGAATATAAAATTCTGATGGGGTGGATTAGAAATGGATTGACAAAGTACATATCCACCCTATCTAAACCATCACTATAGATGGCTCACCAACAAGTATCAATGTTGAATGGATGTATTATAAATGGTTACTTAGTTTTGATTTCTCCTGTAAATCAAAAAAGTATTAAAAATAATTCACCACGGATATCCTGGCATGATGAGGCCAAAAGCACATGCTTGTAATTATGTGTACTGGCCAAGCATGAGCAATGACATAGAAAAATATTTTAACATGTGTAGGTGTCAGTCTAACCACAAATTTAGCCCACAAAAAGTATTCACCATGGCCTAAAGAATAGATTGTGGAACTATATACATATCAACCATTGTGGTCCAATAGATGGCAACATTATATTGTATTAGCAGATGCTGCTTCAAAGTGGGCAAAATATAAACTTGTAAAAAGTACAAGTGCAAAAGAAACTATATGCACTCTTAAAGAAATCTTTACATATTATGATTCTCCAATGGTACTCATTTCCAATAATGAGACTGGATTCACTTCAGAAGAATTTAAAGTCTTTATAAAAGAGTAGGAAGTATAGCATGTATTAGCATCATCCTATCATCCCAAATCAAATGGAATGTCAGAAAAGGTGGTGCAACAACTGAAGTTAGCTCTAAATAGGCTGTTACCCAAGCATCAAATCTCTGAATGTAGCGATGCTGCACCAACCCATCCCACCATCTACAGCCACCGGTAAATTGCTGGCAGAAATTATGATGGGAAGAAAATTGAAAGACAAACTGTCCACTTCATGCTGAAGAAGGAACAACCACCAAAAATTCCAGTAAATAACCAAGCTGCTGGAGAAAAAGTATGGATAAAAGATAACCTTCACAAAGTATATATCGAGGGCCAAATAATGAAAGTAATCTCAAACCACATTACAAAAGTACAAATCTCTACAGGAATTATCTTCAGATGCCATGTAAATCACATTAGAAAAAACTGGGCTGAAACAAATGTAAAACTTAATGCTGAAAGTTGGGAAAACCCAACCAAAATTAAAAAAAAAACTATTCATCAAGATTGTGCAGATTCATACCATTACAAATATTGAACCAGAGGAAGAACCTATTATGATGGACAACCAAGTTTTACAGAATATCTGAGTACCATGTCAATAACAACTCCCAGCTTATTGGCTACTCTGGATAAAATTTAAAATAAACAGTTGGTAGCATTTTTCAGGATTAGGAAGAGGTAGTGCTGTGTGTGCATCAGAACTGGAAATGCATTAAAGCAGACAAGTAAAGAACGAAATAGAAAACACATTGAGCAGGCAAAATGAATTAATCAATAATAGAATAGAAGTTTTTCTCTGAAGGCCATGAGTGTTTTATAAATACCTGCTAGTTATTTATTCTGCATTTTCTATATTGGTGTCAACATGTATCCAGAAGTTGAGTGGACTTGAACTCAGTAGAATCTCCACTAAAGGTGAAAAAAAGAGATTTAGATATGGAAGAGGCTATCCTGGTCTTATCATTTTTGTATGCCTTATAGGCAATTTGTAAATAATGATTACTACACTAATAGTTTATCTGTAATATAATGTATTATAATTACATGTAACTAATTGCCATATGTATATGAATATATAAACATACTATCAATTCCATTTGTATAAATTAATGTTTATTGTTATTATTAAATAATAGATAATCAAACATACTTGTGGCCACATTTTTTATTGTGATAGTTAACTCAATATATAGCCATTGTATATCAATAGTACTCATAAACTAACATATAAATAATTATTTATGGGGACCAAGAAAAAAACTTTTATAAAATTTTATGAACCAAAGAAAGACAATGGTTGTATGTTAGATGAAATTGTTTATCAATTCATAAATGTTAAGTCACTTGATGAAAATATGTAATGAATCTTTACATAACCATTTTCCTATTAGTCAACTGATAAACCGATTTGAAAAAAGATATATTTGAAGAGATAAACTGGCCCGTCTTAATATTAAAGATAAGATAGAATGCCATATAACTCAAATAGCAGACAATGATTTATCAGTAATGACATATTCCAGAATTCTGTCATAGTGCCAAAGGAAAATCCAGCTTTAAAAGGATTATAAAATATGATAGAATGTAAATCTTTGATTCATACTGATAGCTGATTTCTTTATAATATTTTCTAAACTAGAGCATTTTGTAATAAAACTAATTGATGGTTATCAGAAAAGTAATTTATAATTAAATTTAACCTTCATCCATGCCCCAATAATCAAGATTCTGAGTTCATAGTCTCATTACAGAAAAACAATAAAAACTGTATTACCATTGCGAGGATTTCTATAGCTATTGAGATGTAAAGCCACATTTCAAAAGAAACATGGATATTTTGTTCAACAGATCCAATATGGTAAAAAAAAATTAGTGTGGCCTCAGGGATTGTTTCATTCATTAAGTCCCCTATCATCATCAACCATTATCAATCCACTGCAGGATGAAGGTCTCTCCAAGTTCAATCCATCTTCTCTGATCTTTAGTTTCTCTTCTCCACATTACCCCTGCACACTATCTTACTTCATCCACCCATCTCACATGTGGTCTATTTTTGGGTCTTTTACAATCTCTTAGAATCCAAGTTTAAGATTTCAATGGTCCATTTATTATCATCTCTTCTAGCAATATGTCCAGCCCAACTCCACTTCAATCTTTTAATTTTTTCAATGAGGTCAGTAACACCTGTTTGTTCTCTTACCCATACATTGCGTTTTCGATCTTTTCTTGTAAGTGAAATATGGATTCACTGTCAAGCAGATATTAATTAAGACTTAGTTCCTATGTAATAATACAAATAAGTTTTTAACATATTAAGTTCTGTTTTGAATTCTGAAGTATACGTACATTTATTATATGCAATAAAATCTTTTTTTTTTTTAAAAAAAAAAATTATAGTATGGTGAATTTATTTTGCCAGTATATATTATTAAATGAAAAAAAAATCAGTGAAGATATAAAACATAGTTTTTGATAACTAAAACGTAAGAATATGCAACACCTAAGTATAAATGTAAACAATACTGAGACAATGGCGTGTACATGTTGTATAAACAACGAAATCAAAATTGTATTGGATTTTAAGATATATAATAAAGTTGGGAATATCAGATTAATGTTGATTAAAGAAAAGATAAATTTATCGAAAACATAAAAATCAATTTTATGTAAAAAAAAAAAAAACAGGAGTTGTGGACTCTAATAAAATACAAAAAAAATGATGGAAAAGAAAATCTAAAGAAAGAGAAAATAAAATAAAAGAAGATGAATATTTAATTTTTTCATTTATTTATAGTTTAGCTTTTTAAATTGTTTACATGTTAACAACTCTTGGGCTATCTGTCGATGGTTAATATAAAAATAAATTTGCGGTAATAATAAAAATATTAGATAATATGAAAACACGTGAATCCAAGGTTAAGCACATCAGTCCGTACATTGGACAATTAAGAGTAATATTTTTTTTATTTTTTCCAATACTGAATCTTTCTCTCTTCTGCGCCACCTCCTTTTGTTTAAACAAGTCATTGAGAATAAGAGCCACATTATATCATTTCTTTGAAAATTTTACAATCCCAATAGATGGCGGTGTAAAAAAAAACGAAAAAGACGAACCGCCATTTTTCTCGGCAAAAAAGTAAGTAGTAGGGGTGTAGATAAATACTTTTAAAGCTTTACATATATTTTACCATTGTGTTTATGTTGGATATTTAAATATATAAGAACTGCATAAGAGAATGCATAACTAAATTAACTATAATGCTTTTTGTGAGTAAATATTTAAATTTGTCAAACTGTTGACGTAACAGTAATAGATCTGATGATTATGTAGCCGTAGTTTTTCAAATATACGGTATTTAAGAATTATATGAAGTTAACTGTTTGTAACTTATTTATATCAAATAAATCTAACTCAAACGATGTCAAACTTTCATACCTAAACTTGATAATCATGTAATATCTATGACCACATTTAAAAGGAAATTAGTTTGGACAGTAAAATTGAAAATGAAAACAAATCCTTTAAAAGTAATATAAAATGCGGGGAAAGTACAAATATTTGTGCGTGCTTTTGCTGCCTTGGAATAACAAGTCTAAAGTGTTCATAGATCACAAAATATGTAAGTCATTTAAATAATTTTGCCATAAAAAATGTTTGTTTACATTATTTTAAGAGAAGCAATCTAAAATTGCCTTCAACAAGTATTGGCATAATAGAAAGAATTAAGAATTGATGGCTAATAACGAATGAATAGTACCTAAATAAGAGTATCCTTTGCTGCTTTTAAAAATAAAATGTAAATACTGTATTTTGTAATCTTTGCTAACATCTCATTGCGCATGCTTGTGCTTGGTTACTGGTAAGTTATGACTTATATAACAATATCTAAGCTACCATATACTGTAAGGCACTTATTCAGAAGCTGATATAATATTCAATGTATAATTGTGTTCATTGAATCATTGGTAAATCTTAAAAACACAGATTACCACAATTTTTATCATATATTATAACAATATTTTCTTTTAAAATATATATAATTTTTTTTTTTATGTTCTTCAATAATATTAATATACACAATCGTCTCCTTTTTCTTTTCAAAAACTTTATTTTCTTATATTAATAATGAACATATATATAACACAAACTCCAACATTTCAACTGTTATATATTCTTACAGTCATTTTCAAGGATATCTCCCTCCTCTACTTTTTATTATTATTCTAATATACAGTTGAAATGTTGGAGTTTGTGTTATATACAGTATATATATATGTTCATTATTAATATAAGAAAATAAAGTTTTTGAAAAGAAAAAGAAGAGGATTGTGTATTTGTTAACACAATTTTTATGTCATTTATTATATTACCATGTAATGAAAAAATCTAAACAATCTCTGCAGGATTAGGTAATTACAGCAGGATTCAGTTATCTTCATGGGCATTTAGAAAGGCATTCCTTGATGGTTTTTATTTTTTCATCATGTTGCAATAAGTTAAAGGTAATTACTTACATAGAGTAAATATTGAAAAAATTAAATACAATCTTAAGATATTGGTCATGTTGAGTATCTTTGTCAAAAAAAAAGCAACTATTATATTTAAAGAACCCCAAAATGGAAATACTTGATTGTAAATTTAAGTGGTAATGTTTTTAAGTGAATTCTACTGAATGTTATTTGGGTCTATATTATTTATGAAAAATACTTCATTATTTATATATACTTACTTATTTTTATATCAGTGCAAACTATTTATACTTTTTTAGGTTTAACATCATGAACAAATAAATATTTGCCTATGTTCTAACAGTATTATTGATACTTTGGCATTTATTTTAGTTTTATTCATTATTATCACTTTTAAACATTATTGATTCACAGCATTATGAAAAATGCTTTATTATTTAAACACTTTCCTATCAAATATCGTGAACAAATAAATATATGATTGTGTTCCAAAAATATTCTGTTAATACTGTATTTTAGTGTTATTATCATTTTCAAACATTATTGATTCTCTATAAGATGAAAATCTTTCTCCAGTTTCTTTGATCCGTAGCCTTTCTTTTTTACAACATACCAGTAAACATTCTTATTTTTCTATACATTTTATATGTGGCTTCAAGGTCTTTTGTAACTGTTGTGAACCAATTTCAATCATCTATCTACTATTATTTATATTTTCAAACAATATATCAAACTTAGCTCCATTTTAGTCCCTCAATTTTTTGAATAGCATTAATAATAACTTTTTTCTGTGTTTTCAATCTTTTCTTGTTACTCTAAATATTTTTTATATTTTGATGACTAGTCTGAATTTGTGTTTTGTTTTTTTTTTTGAGTGATCAAGTTTCAGATTCCTAAATAAATTATGAACTGATACATTAAAAATCTTTCTTTCTAATGCATAGGCGTGCATGTTTAATTCTGTAATGAATTTTATTTATTATGGTTTTATCTATATTAATTATCTGATCAAGGTATTTATAACTATTTAACATTTTTAAATTTATGTTTATCAGTCATTATTTTCTTCTGAGAAAATCAATATTACTTCAGCTTTTTTTTGCATTTATTTTTACTCCATCTTTTTTTTTTGTTTTCATCAGATAATAATTGTAACATTTTCTCAGCCTGTGTATCATTATTAGTAAAATCATATTCAAAATCAAGATAATTTATATAGTATCTACATAATGCACAAAATACTTTTTGAACAATTGTTTGAAATGTTTTGGAGATATGAAATCGCCTTTACACATTCTTCGATAAAATTAAATCATTGTTTTTGCATTTTAATAAATATTCTCCAGAAAATGACAATATTTTCTTTTCTGCATCTATAGTCTGAAGTGTTTTACTATTGATGTAAATGCTTATAGAATGAAATGCACTTTTATTACCTACGAATCAAAAACATAATGGCCACTCATACTGTTTGATCCTTTTTTTCCTACGCTGTTAAAACTATTTTTAAATCTGCCTTTTTTCTTATGATTGTTTCAAAGCTTCATCATTTAAATATTTATTAATGAACTTGGTTAAAAAATTTTTTATTTCTTCACATCTTTTAAAATGTCAAACATAATTCCATCATTTTCTGGGACTTTTTCTTAATAAATTTAATTTCATATTTTACTTCTTCATTTAAACAAGACATTTATTTTATATAGCGCATTGTTTTATAAACTGTAATACTAATAAGCTAATGCACATACGCTTTGTAGATGTAACTATATAAATGAATACTCCCACTTAAGTCTTTGGGAAAAGATAGAATGAATCCATCTATCCTTTCGACCCAAACGTTTATGTATGGGCAAATCTTAAGTATTTGAAAATGAGAGCGTGAAGATATTAATTGATCACTTTAAATTACTTTTTTACTATGTGAATGAATGACGCTTGCGAAATTTCTAGAATTTACGATACATCATTCTTATTAAATTAAAGGCAATTCAAAAAATGTAGGGACTTCTTTCTTTTTTATATATATATTCTTCTTTCTGAAACTTTTCTACAATTTCATGATGATATTCCTTTTTGTAATAATAGTTTTATTCATGTTGCTGAAATAATTTCCCACTATTCAGGTATTGTTATACACTTTTTGGTTTTATTCTCTTCTATAAATTTTCTGCCAGTTCAGTTGTATCTTTCCATATCAATATTAATTCTTTTTTTGTATCATTTTGCAATTCTAAATATTTATGTTTTTTAGTAGTTTATTTTTAGAAGCTTTCATATTAATTCATTTTATTGTGCATTGTCTTTCTGTAGCATATTGTGGGTCAATTGCTTATCTGTCTTGCAGATCTTTATTGATTTCAGTCCAATCTGAATCATTATTAAAGTCTGATTCTGATAGTATTTTGAAATGATTTCCAAGTTCTAATTTCAATCCATTAATGTGAGTGGGGCTCCTGAATGTTAGGAATATCAACTTTTTTTTTAATAGTTTTCATCTCTCTGATTTTGCATTGACACATATCATATATGTCACTAATTGACAATCATTTTTTGTGTTGAATCTATTGAGAACATTGCAATATTGAAATATGTACTTTTGTTTAGTCAAAATATGATCGAATGTCAAGCGTTGTTGGTCGAGTGTTCAGTACAGCTGCCTTACAAGCAGTTGTCGCGGGTTCGTTTCCCGGCCAATGCTTTGACATATGAAAAATATATATATGATCGAATTCTGCTATATCTTAATTTGTATGTTTTCATGACATTTTCCTTTAGCATTTTTGTTAAAGAATTCATATAGTTTTTGTATTAATTCCATAAAACTGTATCTTCTCTTATTTCTGTCATTATACTTACTCTCCATACGATCAATCATTGTGTCGTTTACCAATTGAAGCCTTATAGTTTCACATAACAATATAATATTTGATTTAGTCAAAAGCATTTTTTGTATATGTATATAAAAACCCACAACTTCATCAGCACATTGAGAACTTATTGGCACATAAACCTGAATTATTTATATTTGGTTTCAGTAAGTAAAATAATTACTAGCTCCTGTATTTAAAATGCTATCAATCTTCACAATGTTAATTTTCCACTTTTTATGTATAATAATTTTTACATATAGTTTCAGTATTTATGTCTTCATAGTAAAGTACATGTCAATTTTTTAAATGAATTAATTCATCTTCTAACTACAAATTCCAACAAATGTCCCACTTATAATTTGACAGTTTTCCCAATTCATTCAAATGATCAGCAGATATTTAAATTTACAATTGGCATTGAGTTTTATCCTAGATACATCATCAACAGTCTTAACACCTTCACTTTTGACTGCTAATTGCTGTCATGGAATGATAAGTTTACAGCCTCTTGAGTAAGAGCCATAATTTACTTTGTCATGTTTATAAATATCTAAAAAAAGATCATTCACATTAACATGCATTCTGCTTTCAAGATATTTTAACTGATATTTCAGTTCTATAAAGACAGGCCTAGAGATAAAGCCTATAAATTCACTATGTGAATATCACATAATAATATTTTTTGAGTGGGCATAATTAATTTGTTCTCATTTTCTTTAATCCTTAAAAGAGGATTCAATATTTTAAATTAGCAGAAACTCCTTGCTGTTTAATATCCTGAACTTACAGAAATATTTAATCCATAACCGAGAATCAGGTTTGTAGTTACTTTTTCAGTTTAGCTACAGATATGAAAGTTATTATGTATAGTATTTGGAGGATTTAGAAAGAAAAAGACAGCATCAATATATAAGCAAATTCTGCTGGTATGATTTTTCATATTTAAAGATATCCTAAATATCCAAATAATATGAAATATCTTACATTTTGCAAATTTTTTTATCTTCATTAATTTTTAGATTAACATATTCATATACAATATTAATATATATCATATTAATTATAATGGGAGAGTATTTAGATATAAACCTGTGATAAAGTATTGCTTCAACCATTTAATATAGCATTTTAAAATATCTGGATGATAAAACATTTGCCTTATGTTTTCATGTGTAGTCTTTGTAATATAGATAAAGGTTGTTGAGAGATTTTGAGAGCTTTAATTTTGATTTTCTAAATTATTGTAAGTATTGATGTTTATATTTTTGTAACCAACTACTTCTCATATTAATATTGTTTTTTTTTTCTTTTGTTACTCTTACTTTTTCGCATTCTAGTATTATTGATCCACACATTGAAATTATTTTTTCTTGTCATGGTAATCGTGTATTTTACTGAGTTTTGGTTGAAATAGGACTTGGAAGTTTTTTTATGTAGATGAAAAATTGTATCCTAAATAAATATTTATCATCAGGTATGTACAGTAGGGTCTTCTATAACAAACTAATTGATGTTTCAAAAAGTTAGTCTTTATAGAATTCATTCATTGCAGTTGACATGGAATTTATATAGATAAATGCAAAACATCTTTTAACTCGTTAAGTTTTTTATTTTTGAAGGATTTTTTTTGTCTTTTTTCTTTATTTGTCAGTGTGTTTTTTTTCTAAAAATATAATGCACACAAACAAAATCTATATGTCAACATCAAACACTTATTGATAAATAAATATGTACACACACATGTTTATGTAGGGGAGTTTTTTATTAAGTGATTTTAGGAGGACAAAAATTTATATTAGTTGTCAAAATGTAAAAACTGTAATCGAGTAAAGGTTTTCCAATAGTACTTACATATTCATTTCTTATTTTTGATAATAACTTGTTTCTAAATGATATTTTTGTTTATAAAAACTGCACTTTTTGATAATTCACAGAACATTTTAATATGTAAGGCGGGGTGAAAGGAGGGAAATGTAGATCATATAAACACAAAATAGAAAATGATAAGCATATTCTTTTTATAATATGTAATTTTGAATAAGTAAACTATTAAAATTAGAATATTGTGAGAAGGAATTTAAAAAATGAATGCAGATAAGGTAATAATAAGGATATATTGGTATTAAAAATGGAAAAAGTTATAATAAGAGATATATGATTGGAAGTTATAAGATATTTTTGAGAAAAATGGAGAAATTGGCAAGGATTGTATAAATATTGTAATGGATATCATTATTTATTAGATTTGTTAAAGGTAGTATCATAATAGATTTCATTATCACTATTGAACGAGTTATTTGAAGTAACATAATATTTTATATATTAAATTAATCATTCTTTTCCTCCCGCTGTGAATCCATTATAGTCATGACTCTTTGTCACTGAAGATTCAAAAATAGAATAGATCTTTATTTATTATTAATAAGATGAACAATGTTATCATTTATAAAAGTACCGAATGAAAATATTTTAGCCAGATTCATAGTTATTCGATTAATATCAATTATAGAAAGATGGTGACTGAATATCTCATTTAATGCATTTGTTTTAGTAATCAAACTCAAGTTAATAATTGTATATATTAATTTTAATTCAGTATATTATATAAATAATTCATAGAATATAATTTTCTTCAGTTATATATAAAAATTGTCTAAACTCATGTCTGTCTTTGAATGTGTACACACAAAGTTAAGTTTGGTTTTGTTAATGAAAATACTGAATGATAACTATTGTATATCAAAGAAATTTGAAAAAATAAATGGAATGACAAGTTATACTTTAAATTTTTTTAATAAAATCATTATTTATTTGCTGTATTTATAACTTTATGCTTATTTTATCAAATTAGGTAGTTGTGTTTTTAGAAAGATAATCACAAAATGGAGCAGGAATGAAATTTGTATTTTTTACTGTTGCTCTCAAAATTCCATATATAAATAGTTTATTTTTCTGAAATTGACCAACAAACTAATGATAGTTACTATGGAACTCAAATTGAGAAATTCAGACTTAAATCATTATGAATATTCATAGAGTTCTTTTTGTTTTAAAAAAATGAAATTGTATGAATTGTAGTAAAAAAAAATTAATAATTCACCAATAACTTGGGGAATATTATACATATTAATGTTGGATTTATTTTCTGTGTTTATAATTTATAAGAATATATATGGGATCGTCTCCAACTTTTTTCTTGGATATTCTGTAAATCAAGAATAATTTTATTCCAAATAATAATTCTTAACATGCTAATAAAAGAGGAAAAATTGTTGAGATTTTCTTTATTAGTAATATGAAATGTATTTGCTTGTTTTAATAAAAATAGTAAATGCATTATCTGATAAAAAATTTAAATAATTGCTTTTTTTAAGAATGTTTCAATATTTGCACCCTTAGTAAATTATGTATTGATTATTATTAATTTTTTATTCTCTTTTGTATAGGTCCAAGACAGAAAAAGAGAATGGTATTTGGTAAAAAGAGCATAACATTGGATATTTACACTCATAATATTAAAGAGATTGATTTCAGATTTACTCAAGTCTTTGTATTCATTTAAGGATTGTAGCATTTCTAATCCAGAAAGTATGACTTTACAAAAATAGTATAGTTAAAAAGTAAAACATCTATTTTTATGAAAACTTATAAAATTAAGAATTATGATTATCAGAGATGAAATGGCATAAAATTATTGAATTAAATGCATGAGTTCACATTCACAGAAAAAATATATTTATAGATATTTTTATTTATTGTGATTTTTCTTTATTGAGAGATAATGATGTTTTGGAAAATGCACATTCTATGTGATTTTCTTCCAAACACGTATTATATGCTAGTCATATGGCAAGTACCATCTTGTAGGATATGATATCAATTGCATGTGAAACATGAATTTATTTGAAAAAACTAGTAAATGAAAGCCGAACAGTTTTGATTAAATGAAATCTTGAAAAACACTAAAAGGTCAGTCATTTCTGTTCATAATTATCTTAATAATCAGATAAACAATTAATTATAACAAATATATTTAAGATAAGAATATATTTTCTGAATATATAAATGTTCACTTATAAAACTTCTTAATAGAAAATGAAAATCAATGAAACATTTAAAGTCATTTAAGCCATAAAATTTTTGTTTAGCCATTTTATCAATATTTGTTGATATTTACATATAAAAAATCTGTTGTTTATGAAGATATAGTATTGCGAAAAATGAAAATCTCTTTGTTGATTTATATGATTAACAGAACTAGTAAAACATTTGAATGGCATGTAAAAGATTTTCTATAAGCATAAGAAACTTTAGGAATGAAGAAAATAGCTATATAAAAGAAAAAAGCAATAGATGAAAGATAAAAAACTTGTACCATTTGTTTTTGGTAAAACTATTAGTAAAACAATATGGGGAAATCTATTATAGGAGAAAAGGTACTCATTGCCCTTGATATGAACTTCAAACACGTTATAATAGACGTATAAGACATGAAGTCCTCATACTGTAGAAAATCTTTTCAATCTGTTATTTTAAGGTTGCATGGAAGCAAAATATAAGAGTACATACAAAACAAAATCATTTTCAATGTGTAGTTTGTCTGAATTCAAAACAGTTGTTAAAAGTATTATACGAAACCATGAAAAAAGAGGAGAAAAACCTTGCAATTGCAGACATTAAGACTTGGAGGAAATGATATTTAAGAGCACTTGAAAGAACAAACATGGAAGAAAAACCTTTTCAATGTCCTTTGTGTGTGATTTCAATGCTGCACAGAAGTGAAATTCAAATGTTCATAGAAAATACAGAAGAAAAAACAATTTAATGGTGAAAAAAGCTTTTTTTCAATGTTCTTTGTGTGATTATACAACTACAGGTTAAAGTAGTTTAACAATACAAGAAAAGAAGTACAGAGGAAAAAAAATTTTTAATGTAGTTTTTGGGAGAATGAAAGATGGCAAGTAAAAGTCCTTTAACAAACCATGCTAAAAAACACAGAGAAGTCTTTTCATTGCCAGTTATTTAGCTTTAAAACTTGTTTAAATGGTATTTAAGAGTACATACAAGAGAAACATCATTTCAATGTACTTATAGTGAATTTAATAAAGCAAAAAAGAGCACTTACACGAGAAAAACCTTTTCAGTGTGGTTTGTGTACATTTACGGCTGCATAGAAAGGCACTCTGAGAATGCATGAAAGACCCCAAACAGGAGAAAAACCATATTGTAGTTTGTGTGAATTTACAGCTGATAATAAAGGGTAGTTTTAAAAAAAAAAAATGCATGAAAGAATACATACAGGAGAAATACCATTTCATTGTTTTTTGTGTGAATTTACAGCTGTTAATGCAGATAATTTAAAAATTCATGAAAAAACACATACAAGAGAAAAACTGTTTCAATGTCATTTGTGTACATTTTGTACCAGCCAAAAAGGCAATTTAAGAGTGCATGAAAGAAGCCATACAGGAGGAAAACCTTTTTATTGTGGTTTGTGCAAATTCAAGACTTCATGGAAATCTGTGTTAGGAATGCATGAAAAAATCCACACAGGAGAAAAACCATTTCAATGTAATTGGTGTGAATTCAAGACTTCAAGGAAATCTGCTTTAAAATTGCATCAAAGAATCCATACAGGAGAAAAACCATTTCAATGCGATTTATGTGAATTCAAGACTTCATGGCAAACTTCTTTTAAAATACATGAAAGAATCCATACAGGAGAAAAACCATTTTCTTGTATTTTGTGTGAATTTACAGCTGTTAATGCAAGTAATTTAAAAATTCATGAAAGAACACATACAAGAGAAAAACCGTTTCAATGTCATTTGTGTAAATTTTGTACCAGCCAAAAAGGCAATTTGAAAGTGCATGGAAAAAGCCATACAGGAGAAAAACCACTTCAATGTAATTTCTGTGCATTCAAGACTTCATGGAAAACATCTTTTACAATGCATGAAAGACGTCATATAACACATGCAAGAGGAAAATTTTGTACCTACCAAAAAGGCAATTTAAAAGTGCATGATGGAAGGAGCCATACAGGTGAAAAACCATTTCAATGCGATTTGTGTGAATTCAAGACTTCATGGAAAACCTCTTTTAAAATGCATGGAAGAAGACATACGGGAGAAAAACCTTTTAAATGTAGCTTGTGTAAATTTATGACTGCACACAAATGCACTCTAAGAATGCATGAAAGAACCCATTCAGGAGAAAAACCATTTCATTGTAGTTTGTGTGAATTTACAGCTGCTAAAAATAGTAGTTTGAAAATGCATGAAAGAAGACATAGAAAAGAAAAACTATTTCATTGCATATTGTGTGATTTTACAGCTGCTAATACGGGTGATTTAAAAATTCACGAAGGGATACATATAGAATAAACCCGTTTCATTGTACTTTCAAAAACTTATTTGAGAGTGCATGAAAGGATCCATACAGGAGAAAAACCATTTCAATGTGAATTTAAGATCCAGTACAAAGGTTTTTAACAATTCATGAAAGAAATCATAAGGAGAAAAACCATTTCAGGGTAGTTGGTGTAAATTTAAAGCTGTAAGCAGAAGCAATTTAAGAATACATAAAAGAATGCATGCAGGAGAAGAACCATTTCAATGATTATTACTACATTCTTCCAGTCATCTGGTATATCTTAATCATTTAGACATTTAATAATGAACTTTGGCCAAAAAAAAATATTTCTTCACTTTTTTAAAAATATTAAAATAATTTCAATTCAAAAAATGTAAGTTATTTTTTGTTTCATTGTTTTTTTTTATACACTTCTTGGTTGTTTTACAGTAGCGTGTTAAAACCGCCAGAGGGCATTATTTCTGTGATAGCGTGCAGAAATATGCCATTTCGGCGGCCTACCACCGCTAGCGAACATTCGATTTCTAATGCGTAAGCCTAGAAAAAATAGTCTGTTCCGGTACGGGGTGGCTACTAAGTGTCTATTTCTATGCTAATGCACAGAAACATGACATTGAATCTGCCGCAGAAGCTATCGTGTCAGCTTACAGCTCAGATTTGTGCTAAGCATTTTCGATGTGCGATCACATTTCACTTTTGGCTACAGTATCGGGTGAGGGTGTCTGGAATTCGAGTGTCAAAACTATTTCAATCTTCATTAAGATTACCTCCCCCTCTATCTGCCATCTTTTAGGAATGTCTACTAACAATTATCAGCAGAGTCTCATGCTTCCCTAGCCCCCATTTCCTGCTCAAAAAATTCGGCAAGTGTAGGTACAAGCGCGTTTCGGATCAAATCACGCTCTAAGTCCCGTTTCTGCAAGAACAACGGCGAGCTTCATCAAATGGCTGAAATGGGAAACTTGCTGCGAATGTCAAAGATTCTCTGACTGTTGCTGCTGGAACCGGGTTATCAAACTAAAGAGCTTTGAAGCTGCATGTGTGCTGTTGTTCATGAACAGCCCTAAAAGTTGCTTTGAATTGCCATAAATATATTTATGTGGGTTTTGGTAATTACGGGTAAAAAGTTTGTCAACCTTCGAGTCAGAGCGTTACGTTCGCTTAGGAGTTGTAACCACCCACCCCCTCTCCCAAAGTTGGACCTTTCGGTTGTAAATGTTTGGTAACGTTAAATGGAAATCGATTTGGTATTTGTAATTTATTATAAAACAACAAAAATATCAAAAAGAAAAGAAGCTGATTTTGTTGTAGAATACCCGACCGCCGCCAAAAAAAATGTAAGTAATGAGAAGAATCAAAAGTAACTACTTTTTTAAAATTTATTTCGATCGATGTACCCTTTTTTTTTGTTGTTGTTTTCGTTGCAAAAATTTTATTTGATAGTTTTAGTAATAAGTTTTAAATGTGATCAACAAAATCAAAAACATACATATAACAAAAAAAAAAAAGAATTCCCGGCCCCAAAAAAATCTAAGTAATGAAAAGAATAACAAAAAAAATTTAAGTACTTTTTTTAATTCAATTTTTTGATTTCTGCATATATTTTTGTTGTTGTTGTTGTTGTGCGTGTTCAAAAATATATTTGATATTAACTTTACTTTGAAATGTGATAATAAACAGACCTGCCGGTGGCGGCCCTGCAAACAGTATATTTATCTTTGTTTACAAACAATACCGCCCTCCGACGGTTTCAACATGCTATTGTAAAACAACATCGACTTCTTTCTCCAACTTTTCCACACATTTCATAAAGATATATCCCTTTTTGTAATAATAATCCTCTTGTTTTTATTGGTGAAATATTTTTTTTTCTAGTATTCAGATATTGTTTTGCACTATTTGAACTTTAAATTTTTTTGTATCGGTTCTATTATTTTTTTTGTATCATTTTATATAATTAATTATTCAGGTATTTAACTTTTTCAACTTCTCTTCTATAACTTTCCTTGCCAATTCACAATTATATTGTTTTGTATTAGTATTATTCCTTTTTTTTTTTTGTATCATTTTATAAAATTGTAAATATTCATTTGTTTTAACAATTTATTTTTGAAAGCATTCTTATTACATCATTTTAACATGCTTTATATTTGTGTAGTATATTATGGGTAAATTGCTTCTTTTTGTATCAGCTACTGATCTTGCATATCTTTATTGATTTCAGTACAATCTGAATCATTATTAAAGTCTGATATTATTTTGAAATGATTTCCAAGTTCAAATGTAAATTCATTGGGGGAAAGGGGAGTGTTCTGAAGGTTAGGAATATCAACTTTCTTTCTAATTGTTTTCATCTCTTGTTTTGCATTGACATGTATATCTCACTAATGGTTGAATCTATTGAGAATATTAAAATATGTCCTTTTTTTAGTCAGAATGTGATAAATACTCTCTGCTTTAATTTGTATGTTTTCATAACAATTTTCCTTTAGCATTTTTATTAAAGAATTCATATAGTTTTGTTTTTTTTATTAATTGCACAAGTCTGTATCATCTCTGATTCCCATTATTATAATCAAACTTATTCTTTACATGATCATCATTGTGTTGTTTGCCAATTGAACCATTAAAATTTCTCATAATAATTTATAAATATTTGATCTAGTCAATATCATTTTATACATGTATATAAAAATCTACTCATCAGCTCAATGAGAACTTATTGGCACATAAACCTGAATTTGCCTTTGATATCTTCCATTAAGTAGAATAATTGTTCTAGCCCCGGTACTTAATATACTATCAAACTTTACAATGTTAATTTTCCATTTTTTATGTATAATAATTTTTATTTGTGGTTTCAGTATTTATGTCTTCATAATAAAGTACATAGCAATTTTTTAAATGAATTGACTCTTCTAACTTTGCAATGTCTAACAAATGTCCCATTTACAATTAGACAGTTTTTCCAATTCATTCAAGTGATCAGGCATTGAATTCATTATCAAGTCTTAACACCTTCACTTTTGATTGCCAACTGCTGTCACGGAGTGATGATTTTATAGCCCTTTGTGACTAAAAACCATTATTCATTTTTATCTGCCATGTTTATAAATATAAAAAAGATAATTCACACCCACTTTTAATCTCCTTTGAAGATATTTCAGCTGATGATTCAGTTCTCAAAAGATGAGCTAAGAGATAAAGCCAATAAATTCATGATGTTAGTTTATGCATGTTGCTGAAGAACCTGTGTTTGTTTACCATGTGAATATCACAAAAAAATTACAATAAACCCTATATAAAAAAGAAAAATTCATTTCTGGTGAGTTTTTACAAAATTCTGACTGACAATTAATGTGTAGGTGCTGATCATATATGCAAATGATATATACAGTGTACATACTGATAAAATTTAATTTTAAAATCTCTATAATATATTTTACCTAAAGAGGTAAGTTGGTTTAGGAAAAAATGATGGATTTTGCTTAAATAATTTAATTACATTTTCTTTTGAGAAATGATTACTGGTAAAGATTAATTAGTGAATAATAAATAGAAAACTTAAATTTTTAAGATTATTCCTATCATTTAAATGATTTGCAAAATAACAAACCAAAACTAAAAGAGCTTATTTATTAATTATTTAGTGGTAGAATTTACATCTGCTATAATTTTGACCGGAGAAAATAATAAACTAGGGTTGTAATATACTCTTTGAATTTTGTACTTAACTTTGCAGCTTAATCTAAGTCAACATTAAAATAAATAAATCGCTGTATTAGTAATATGGAGTTCTAATAAGATTAAAACGGTTAAATTTGATAGAAAATAAAGTTAATGACGTATTTAAAGGAAGTGGTATAGACATTACATATATAATATTTTAGAGCGAATAAATGAGTATAATCTAATCATAGATTAATATTAATATAAGACCCAGGTTGTCAAAAGATCAGAGGCTTGCGGCACACAGGATTGCTTCAAAACATAGCTAGAGACAGGTTTCATTAAGGCAGGTTTTCTTGACGCAGTTCTTACCATGGGATAGATGTTGACATCATGATCGGCTAATGAAAACCGAGTACAGGAGGTGATCAGTGTTCTTTTACCCCGACATTATTTAGATAAAACTTAAACTGGCTTGAAGTATATTCACTCTGAAAACAAAACTCTAACTCACTTGACAGCCAAAATCTTATCTATTTATATGATCCAGCTGTGTTTTTTGGATTCAAGATACATGATGTTAAACTCATGATTCCTTGCTGTGGTTTGAGTTTTCCTAGTGGCCTCAAGTCTCCTGCCATCATTAAACATGCCCTAAGGGTTTATTTGCTAATTAAAAAAAGCATGAATGCAAATCTGTTTTTAATTTTAATTAAATTTCACAAGTCATCGTATTAAACAAAGCCTATTTAATTGGGATTAAGATTTGTAATAATAATAAAAAACTTTATTCACAAAATTAGAAATTTTATAATACATGGCTTTTAACTTACATTTGATATAAAATTTAAAGAATAATTTTACAAAAATATACTTTTCTACAAATATTATAAAATAAATGACTATTATAAAAAGATTAGCTTTAATATAAATTAATGAAATATGAATCAGATAAAAAAAATTATAATGTTGATGATAAATTATACATATACTATCGCCTCGAGCAAGACGGGTGTCAGTTAATATATATAAGATTGTATTCAAACCCATACTAATACTGATGATATTGGCACTAGGTAAAGTATAAATAGATGAGATTATATTTATAGCTTCAATATATGCAAGTGCTTTATTAAATATCTGAGCTTATTGAAATATTCTCTTTCTGTTATTTTATGTATGTTTTATTTAATGAGAAAATTTAGATATTCCTTTTTTTAAATTTTATTTCATATATTATGTATTTAGTATTTACACATGGTAGTCATTTCATTAGTTAATTAATCAGATTCTTACAGCCTTACCCACGTATATATTTCCCACAGCCTCAGTACCACCCACATTGAAAGAGCTAGCCAGTGGCCGGTCATTTAATGCTTTTCTCATCCCTTCCAGCATAATTCCTATAAATGCATAGGATTGACGTTTGAAATCAGAATAGGATGACATCCATAAATATGCTGGGCAGGATGTATTAAATATTTAAGTCATCGTTCTTGGTAATAATTAAACTATTATATTTAATATATTTTAAAAAAATGATTCTTAATCTAGTGTTAGTTTAAAGTGGTTAAATAATGGTGAGAAAAGATGTAATCCATTACAATATATCAAGAGAAAACAACTTATGAATTTATTTTTTTTAAGACTGTTTTTATAGTTTCAAATAAATATAAATATCTTTATTTTACATCTTTGGGCACAGACAAATACATAACTAGAAGTAAATTTGCTACAAAAAATTTCTCCATGAAATCTTTTTTTTTTTTCTATTTTGAGTAATGGTGGTACTTCAAGTTACCAAAGACTAAATGTAGTTCTCTTTTATGTTTTAATTCAGTCACCATAAGGAATTTAGTGATTTTTTAGAATTATTTATAGTGTAAAGTAGGCAGAAATTTGATTTAATCTTAGTATTCCATTGGTTGATGAGATTTGCAATTTACTCCATGGTTGTTATTAATAATTTGTAAAATTTGGGGACAAACTTCCTGCAGAAAAGATTGCAGATAGAATGAGTTCTTATATGTCTAATTTGGAAAGGCAAACTGCTACATTTCCTTCACAATCTAAAATTTCCTTAGCCTTTGCTTGTTTTAATCATTTAATTATATTCTCTCCAAGCTTTTTTCTTTTAAGGTTTTTAAAATTTTATTACCTATGGATATTATATTTTTAATTATTAGTACAAATAAATATGAAAGTTTTTTTTAATTAATCACATGAAAATCATAAAAGTATTTTTTCTAGTTAATCTAGAATAATTATAGGATTTAACAGACACAAAGATATTCTTTTAATAATATTCGAACAATGTAGTGCTATTCCTTTATAATTTTACAGTTGATATTTTTTTATTCTTCTGCAAATGGTTTCCGACTAATAGGAAACTCCCTTGAGTACAGATTTGCAATCTTATAGAAGAGTTCCTTGTTGACAAAGACTATGTAAAAATAATAATTCCTTTGACTTAACCATCTTATCAGCAAATAAATATTCAAATCTCTAAAAGAATTTTTTTATTCACAAGGTTTATATATATATATTAATTGTTGAATTATTTAATGTTTTTAATTAAATAAATGAATTGTAAACTTTTATCTTTTGAACAATGGTTTGCTTGGAATGCTTGACAGATTATTTTCAAGTTTAAAGTTTAAGTCTTGATTAGTTTTCCTGGTTATTAAACAATAGGTTTGCTTTTATTTTATATATGTAAGTGAAATGGGTTATGTCTAGTTGGGAAAATAAATTTATTTAAAACTAATGTTTTTTTTTAATTAACATTACTAATATACATGTAAGTTAATATATATATTTTTTATTATGTTGACTTCATTCACCAAATGAGCTTTATACATGTTTATTTACATGCATTGTAAGTAACCCTTCCAATATAGATAGCCAATTACTAAGTGATAAACTTAACACCCTCACAACTTTGACAAATTGTGAGAGAGATAAGTTTGCTATGTATCAACTAAACAATAGTAATTAGTTATCTATATATACTGAATAGTGATCATCCAACATATGTGTGAGATTGTGATCTGGGCCAACTTATGAATGCTGATTCAGCATGAAATGTACATCTTTGGGATCATACTTCTTTCATGTCTTTAATATATTAGGATTACATACCCTTCACAAGATATTAAACATGGATAGAAATAACTCCCTACCTTGTGGGAAAGTGCTATAGTGAAATTACAACAGAAAAATATTATTCGTTAAGAATAAATTGTTTCAACCAAAATTTTGGACAATTTTGATATTAATGAAAAAGTTTTTAAATTTATATCCTATAATTATTTTAGATTAACTAGTAAAAATTCTTTATGATTTTCATGTGATTAATTAAAGATAAAAAAAATTTATTTCAGAAGTCCCAAAATATTTGAACAAATTCAAGTATTAGTAAAGATGATGATTAGAAAGTTATTAAAATATGTGTTATTGCAAACTATGTGGAAATTATACAAAATATATTATGAATAGCATCTAGCAATAAGAACTTCAAAATAGGCAATTTTCAGATATTGCTAATTTATATCAATAAATAATATAATTTACTGGAATATAGCTTTACTGAAAAATGAATATCATGACTAGATGATTTTTGGAAGAAGGTTGAAAAATAGTAAATATGAATAACAAAACGTTTCATGACTCCATTTACAATGATCATAGACGTTTATGCTGAATAATGATTATATATTTATACTAACAAATATCTAAGTTTCAAGTCAATAAATGAGTAAGCCACATATATTAAATTTTTTTTAGATACATGGTCATAAGTTATTTTAATACTTAATTTTATCAAAAACATTCCATCTAAGTTCATATTTATTACCAATCTGCTCAAGGTTATTTTTCATTGATAATCTCATTATATTTAGCATTTCTTTAAAAAAACATTAAAATGTTACTTTAAGAGTTCTTTTATGAAATAATTTGATATTTTGAAGCTCTGAATATTATTATCCAAAACAATAAAATTATCTATGAAATTGAGATGGTTTAATATTCAATTTGTCTTTATTTCTTTAATTTTTCATTTCATTTAATAAAATATTTCATAAAATTGTTATTAGAAAGTTTTGAGAAATTGGATCACTCTATGTACTTCCTCACCAATGTTAATCTTTTACTACAAAAAAGAACATCAGAAAACAACTAATAAATCAACAGGTATAAATTAATAACAGTAATTGATTATGATTTATTTATTTATCAATTATTTAAAACACAACTCAACTTTATTTTAAATATTCTATATATACATTATACTCTATTTCCTACTAAAAATTCCCTTCAGATAGAATGATCCAAAATTATTTTTTTATCCTTCTTTATAATCTAATTTGCAGTAATTTGTACTTTTCTAATAATTTTAATTAGTCTTTATTACTTATGTCCAATTTGAATTTTTGTTTGATTTGCTTATTACATATACAGATTACATTTTTTTAATTTAAAAGCCACTAATTCTTTGAGACAACTTGATTTTTTTGTAAATAAATTAAACAATATGACAATATATTGTTTTATTTATTGTCTATGATAATTCAATCAGATATATTAATCTTTAACTGAGGTTTAAAGTTTATATCTGTGCTAGAGATAATTTCTAGTTTCGAAAATGATTAGTAATAATCATTAGTGTATTTATCTGAAATGAATGGCGTCAAAGTTGTGAGTGAAGGAAGTTTGACAATGGTAAATGAGATTGTCTAATTGGTTCAATGTCGTAACTTATAAAGTGCTGCCTTTTTATAATCTTATGACTTTAATATTTTTTTGAAATTTTAGAATTTGCATAAAATCTTTTAAAATCCTTTAAATAGATTTTGTATTATTTACTTTCATAATTATTAATTACCTATCAAAAGTAAATTCTTATAAAGAAATTTTAGTACATTTGAAGAATACGAAATTTTATAGTTAAAAATATTTGATCTTTGGATTTACACATTAATTAGCCTTTAAATAATTCTGCAGAATAATTCATATTCTTTATATCCTTTTTATGTAACTATTATTTAGCTACATGTTCTTATATATTTAAAGTGGTCTTCATAAATACATGATTATATTTTTCTTAAATTAGAAGTTGGTATCTTACTGATTATAAGTTTATATTTTCCTTGGTAATTCATTAGTGTAGCTACGTGCAATGATATAATTTGTAATGTAATTTCTTTGTCAATGTACTAACTATGTAGTGCTGCAATTTATATTCATCAGTGTATCTATATGCAAGGATGCATGGATTAGGGAGGGCAATTGAGACAAAAGCATTAATTGATGTTTTCAATCTGAAATCCAATGATTTTTTTTCAAGATGAATTGTGATAATATGATCAGTACTTTTATTAATTTATTGTTTACGTTTTTTTAAAATTTCATGGAATTCCAATTATTGGTATTGCTTTGATAATATTAGGAAATAATCTCAAGATTTATTGGACAATGGGTCTGGTAAATGACATTCAATGTGGAACGTATCTCAAGCTGAATTCCAAACAGTTGCAGAACTAAAAAACCCCACATGTGGAACACATAAATGTGATTGTGTAATTCCTATAGTAAGTTGAAAGCAGTTCATTAAAATATATTTTCATTAACATTAATTAACAAATTTCTGAAGCAATAATTTGCATACAAGCATAAGAATCTTTTATAAGTGATTTTTTTAGAAGATCATTTAATAAGCATGAAAATAATAACCTTCACTATAAAACTACATATCAGATAACGTATATTAGTACGATCACAAACATATATTGGTATATGGATATCAGGATTAATAATTAATATTTTTGGTACTTGGGGATGTATGATGTAATCATGATGAACTTGACCCAGAAACAAATCTGTACATAAACAAATTAAAAACATTTACAATCTTCTAAAAAAGAAAAATTATTTTACATTAATTACATAAATTATTTAAAATTTGAAAAAAAAGTTTAATAACAACTTATTTAATTCTTCATAAAGACTTGTTTGATTACAAATTTGTTTAAATTGAGTGTGCCATGATTACATCATACTAGCTCTAATTCTAAAAAATCATACTTTGTTAAGACATGACATTACATTAGTGCTGTGCGGTCTGGTCCAGTTGGTAGAGCATTCTGACTTAGGATTGGGAGATCCCAGGATATTGGTAGTCTAACTTTTTATGAACTCCCAAGCAATAAAACCCTAAGTTTTTTTTCATTATATTAGTAATAGTCTTAGAAAAACCACAATTTAGGGTAATGTTTCAGCCCTACATTAAATATTCACCTGCTACCCATATAAGGTTCAGGGAATAGTTTAAAACACTCAATCTTTATCTGACTGTATATTGACACAATAAGCCAATATTTCCATATTTATTAATATGACATCTTCAGAGTTTATATTTTAGAAGACATTCTTATAGAAATCAGATACAATGATTATTCCTTTAGATTTAGTATTCTCAACCAAACATATTAAATAGTTATTTGTTTTCTGGAACTGCTGATGATAATTTAGTTTAGTGAGATGTCAAATAGGGTAAGTATGTATTGTTGATGATTTGATTGGATTATTTAAACTTTGAGATTTTATTTGTATATTGTGGGCGAATACATATACTGCAAATATATACATTGAATCAAAGTTTTAATAAACTTGCATAATGTGCTCACATAAATGAGCATATTTTATTTTTAAAAATTGAATGTTAAATAGTGTAATACATGGAAGTACAATTATTAATTAGTTGAAATGTAAACAAGTGAAGTATCATGAACTTAAAATGCATGTTTGTCAGCTTTAAGAAATTTTAATCTTGAAGTTTGTGTATGAAATATGCTTTGTTTTATTATACTCTGAAAGAGTAAATATATAATGTTCAACCATGTTTATGATTTCTGAAAGAATTAATGTGTTTGTAAATTAATTAAAGATAATTATCTTTTTTTATAAAAGACAAAAAATTGACTTATTAATGCTTTAAAAATAATTTAATACTTTAAAAACAACCAGATGCAGTAAAATTAATTATTCATTAATATATATATATATATTTACCTAATTTTGATTACATGATGAATTGGAAAAAGTATTTAGAACTGAATTTAAAAGAAACAAAAGAGATTGACAGCTTAGAAAAAAAAAGCTTAATAAGTCCATGAAATATCAATTGATCAATGTACAGAAAGCCAATGTTTATCCTGTAATTGAATCATTAGACTCAATTAAGTTCCAAGTGTTTGTGACAGAAGAGATGGCAATAGTGTTATGGAACATCTTCACTATATTATTGGAAATTTAAGAATAGAATATTATATTAAATTGTACTGCATCTAATTGTAAAAAATTTAACAGATTCAATAGGAATATTTATGATTGCTCATTCACATACTATTAGAATGATGTGTTTGCTATTAACATGAGCGTTATAAGCCACCCAATATTAGCTCTGTTGATCCAATGGGATTTAAGCTTCTTGTGAAACTTACCTGAATGAAAATCTATTTGAAGATGAATCCTTTCTAATAAAAATTTGTGGATATCCCAACTTTGGTTTTGAATTGTATCTGATGAACAGCAAATACTTACTATTGATATTCTGTCATAATTGGGAATTTTATAAAATAATAAGATAATGTGAGAAAAAAGCAGAACATGTCAAGTGAAAGTTCACATTAGTAAAATTTGAAGAACATTCTAAGGAAAGAAATGAACTTAATTGAAGTCATCCATTCGGGGGGGGGGGGGGCTTGCACTTCTTTGGACATACTGAGTTGAAAACAAAAATAATTTGAAATAATCTCGTGTTTGTGGGAAAAGACAAAACTTTTCAAGAGAAGGTGTTAAAACAATTACAAATACATTTTATATTTTGAGATTAGTCATTAAGATCAAAGATATCAAGATGAGAATTTTATTTTGTCAAATTTTTTCCATCAATATATTTTTTTCTTAATTTATATTTGTAAAGCTTTTTTTCAAAAAAAATTATTAGCATACAAACGATTATAAATACCTTACATGTTTTTTAGATGCATGTATATATAGTTTTTATTTGATATTTTATATTTGTATCAATTTATTATATATGTAACAGCGGCATTTATATATAACCCACATGTGAAAGTTAATTATTTCAAAGAAATACTACAGAATAAGCTAATAAAATGGTTGCAGATTTAAAATTAAGTAATGTGTTTCTTTACAAATCGTTAATGACGAAAAGGTATGTAATTAGTATTTTAAAATAGAGTAGTTATATTTATATGTCAAAGCATTGACCGGGACGCGAACCCGGGCCGGCTGCTTGGAAGGCAGTTATACTAGCCGATAAGTCACCAACGCTTGACTGGTTATATTTATTTATCTTTATATTAAAGGATGTAATTTATATATCAAAAAGTATTTAAAATTATTTATACTTCAACGATTATTTGTTTAATGAGAAAATGATTAATAAAGAAGGAATAGAGAATTTATTTGTTAATAAAATAGTTACTAAACTTAATTGTCGGTTGATAACTATCAATGAGAAACTTTTTTTAGATGGTCAATTTTACATGATATTTATTAATGAATAACAAGACAAAAAGACAAGTGGATATTTTTATTAATCAATTAATAAAGTTTGTATAATTGTAATATTATATTTTAAAAAAGGGTAATGATTAAATCTTTCAATCTAAATAAATTTATAGTAAGTTGCCCTATCAATAAAGATAATGCTTCAGTTATAATGGATACTATTGATTGCGATAACAAAATATGAGAATGCTTCATTGCAGATCAATACAAAATGATGAAAAATCATTCCTATGCCAACTGTAAAACTAAACCTGTAAGCATTACTAAAAAAGCATTGTAGGATTCATTGATTGGAGGGGAGAAAATTAACATATTTCAGCAAATTTCTACATTTTCATGGTTGTCCTATAATCCATATAAGACTTTTGTTTTATTAAAACCTACAGTTAGTTTAAAAATTCATTTTGTCAAAACTTTTATTAAGATTTTTTTCTTAGTTCTTATTCTTTAGCATGTAAGGCAAAATCATTTGTCAGGAATTCTAAATGCTTTGAGGAATTAATCAAGAATATGAAAATAGAAAAATATGATATTATATCGGTAAACTTTGATGGATTTGGGAAGTTTATTCAAAATGTCTATTATAAGAAAAAGATTAAATGTTTGCAAAGCAGATCAACTCTTACTTCTTGATAGAATTATGAAAGTCTTAACATATTGCATAATAGTAACATATTTTCAGAAACCAGTAACTTAGAAAAAGTAAAATCCTACAAGAAATAAATTCTCACAAAAAATGTTTCTCCAACAGCTAATGAACAATAAACAAATAAAGAGGAAAACCAATATATGTATTGTAGTATGTTCACACATATCCAGAAACAGACAAATTAATGAAAATGTGTAATCATTATAATATTAGAAAAGTTTAACTGAGCTATAATACAGTATTACGAATCCTAACATCTCCAAAATGATGAAAAACAAAAAATGCATTCACAAAATATGTCAATATCAAAAAACAGATATGAATCAAAACAATTTCCCTATTAATAAAAATTCACAGAACAAAAATAATAATTATAGGGAACAGTTAGATATACTAAATAAATCATGCAGGTAACAAAAATATATTCTATTAGAAAAGGCTGAGAATATTGCACAACAGAAAAACTAAGGATGTTATTTAATAACAATGCAAATAGTTCAGATATGATCATTCATAATATATAAAAACCACTAATTGATTTTTCCCTTGAAAAAAAAAGGAACAAATCAAATGGACCATCATAGATAAATATATAAACTTTCAACTATTTTTGTGCTTTTAACACAATAGCCTAGATGGGTGAAGCATTTCTGATCAGACCATTACCACCTACATAAAATTTGGATTATAGACTAACTTATGTGTTTCTCGAAGTCAAATGAATTAGAAAAGTATAAATAAAGTTTGAATTTTTCTAAAGATGTTTAACAATTCATATCAGATAGAAATTCTCCTACATACAATTATATAGAAAAGCTTATTTTTAAGAGACTACTTTTTACAATAAGTGGTACTATTTCACTATATGTTATTGGCACTGTGATAACAATAATTTGTCTTTTTAAGAAAAAAAATAGTTTTCTCAGATAAATACTAATGTAGAATTGATTTTATTACATATTTATTGATTCAGGTGTTTAAACAAAAATTAAAATTATTTGTTCTTCCAAATTTGGTATTTTGTGCTTTTGTTATCTTTGTAGGATTTATGTTAAAGTACATATTTGGATTTCTGGTTATAAATAAATATTTAGCTTCCATTTAATTAAATATTTGAAAACCAGGCACTCTTCACAAACCTGGGAGCTTAATTGTAAGTATAGGGGATTTGATCTCAGATTTTCAAGCACCCTTCAACTATCCACACTATCTCATACAACTGACACACATGTAGAAAAGATAAATAATCACCAATATAAATATTTCATGCTAAATTGAGCACTGATTATATATATATGTGTGTGTGGGAGTTGATAATCTGGACCAACTGATGAATGCAGATTTAGCATGAAATGTGTATATTGGTGATTATTTATCTTTTCTACATGTGTGGTCATGTCATTTTTGCTTTGCTATTTATAATTTTGAGTGAAGGAATAAAGTTTTAAAAATGTTATATTCGATGATGACTGGTCCATAAGCACTGAAGTGCTGCAGTATCTCCAGTAAAAAATTAATTACTAAATATGTACTTGAAAATATCAATAATATAATCATTGTTAAAAATTTGCATCACTGCTATGGATTCAAATCACAATACTGATTTCTCTATCACCAGGATCCTATACAGATGTGAGCATCTCTATCAATGTAAGATCAGAGAAGCTGTTGAGATACTTAAAAGAACAAATGTATAAACAAACATGATCACATATGCAAACTTCCTATTTGGAAGAATTTATAAAAAAAAAAAAAATTAGTATGAATAACTTTTTGACTTTTATTTTTTTTACAATTTATATATTAGATTTTTTTTCCAAAGATGAAACTAACATTGTTATAAGTCAATGTTTGTAATACTTTTACAACCATTTTTATAATATTATATTTATCATTCAGTTGATGGTTTAGGTGATCAAATGAAAATGTCAGTATATTTATAATAAAAATCATACATAGATGAACCCGAAAAATTATCATTTATATATATATATATATACTATTTCTAGAAATTATAAAGTTAATTATAAAAATCATTTAACAAATATTCCATTTTGAATGCATCCTGAAATTCAACTCAAGATTGAATCTTAGAATGGATTTCTAATGCAGTGTTTAATGCCTCATATGTTAACAGTTGTCTATAATCTCTCTTAGTAGCACTGTGATCAATTAAAACACTCATTTAACATTAATTTCAAATTGTATGGATTTTTATATGATCTAATATTTTCAGGATGAACTGTGGGTCTTTTTTTTTAAAAAAGAATATATGTATATACACACACATACATATATATTGTAACCTACTGGGGCGGCAGGGAACAACTTATTGAGATTTTCACCTTAAATTCAATATATACATCCAAAAATCCGAGTTTGATTCCAATGTTAGTTTGTCAGTGGTTAGATCAGCAACAGTGTGAGGAAAGAAGAATATCACTCAAAATGTTACTTTCAGTTTATTATTTTTGAAAAGCTTAAATAAATTTTGAATTATTCTAAAGCATTCAACAATTAATCTAGATGATAGATATAATCCAACATATAAATACTACTATGGAATTTAGTCATTAAAATGAAATTTTCTATATCGTGCATCTAAAATAGAATGAGTATAAAAAATAACATGTTTATTAAAACATTGTAAATATAAAAAAAAAAAAAACCTAGAAAAAGATAAAATATGAGATGGGTGGATGAAATAAGACTTAGATAGTGTGCTGTAGAGAAGAGAGGCTGGGGATTGGAGAAAATACATTAAAGGTGAAGAGAATTTTCATTCAGTTAGTGGATCAATAATGGTTAAAAATGATAATAGTCATACATAAAATATAGTGTTTTTTAACATACATATATATATTAAATAAGTCTGTATATTAATCCATTTTTAATATTCCTCTGTAATTTAAAATTTGTAACCTAACTATACATCTTACAAAAATTCTGCACATCAAGGAAATCAATCCACCTTTTTGAATAGTTGTTTATAAGCACCAGAGACGAAATGTCACAAATACAACATATAAAAGATTTTTTCTTTTTCCACAAACCTCTCCCATTTGCCTGCCTAGCAAATGCATCAATAATGAAGATCAAAGAAATATTTAAACTATTTTCTATTTCCCTCTTTATAAACAGTGTGCCAAATATATATATATTACTCACTGCTAAATACACATATATAAAATTCAAATCAAATGCGTATTTTTATTTAAAGAAAAAAGACTGGAAAATATTTAAGTTAAACTAAAGTATGTGAGTGTATAAACGCAATGGACATATTAAAAATCTATAACCTAATTAGGCAAAATTATTTTAAAAGATCAGCAAGTCTGATAAAATATCAGAAATAGTTCGATGGCAAATTTAATTAAAATACCATTACAAATACTGATTAGATTCCTGATAAGAACTATCAAAGAAAACAGACTTTACTTAATTATATGTTAAACTAGAATACAGGTTGGAATGAAATAACAATGGTACTACCATGTGGTACAGTTGAGACACCAACCAATCAGATTATTAACATGATAACTGGGAGCCATAATCTTAACCAGAAGAGGGAAAAGAATCATTAGCTTGTTGAAGCCCTTGAAGAACAGGTACTCTGGCAAAACTCTATCAGCTTTGCCTATCTGACCTCTCAGGGAACTTTATCTCTGGACTTATATGAATATCGTGGGACTGCAGTATCAGGTCGCTGGACCCTTATGAATGAACTGCCTTTGACCCGTTTGTATATATATCTCCGTATGTATCAAGAGAGATAAATCAAATACTTAAAGCACTGTGTACTATTATAACTAACAATTAGTATATTAAAGGATTATTATAAAGTAAATTGCTGAGTCATCTGTTATTATTTAATATCCTTTACTAATTGCAATCCAGCTGTAATTAGGTCACCACTGGACATAGCACTCACCAAAGACTTAAAATTGTACTTGCTCAATATCATGAACTAGTTACATTAATCTGAAATTAAATCACAAGCCAAAATCAAATAAAATCAGTGACTACCAAAGATTCCTCTATGAAAGCCTTGTAAACGACAAAAAAAAAAAAAAAAAAGATGTTATCCTTCACAATAGAATTACTTTAATTTTCTTTCTTACAATAAAATTTAGACTGATCAATTCATAAAAATTTTAACATCTAATAAAATAAAAGTGAAAGTTATTATAAAATTCCAGTGAGCTATATATAACCAAATGCAAATCTGTCAATAAGTGAAAGGAATGGAATGGATTACCTATTCTTTAGCTCAGATGATATTTAAGCATTCAATTTATTAATGTGTTATAATACAAAACATATTCAGTTCACTGTAGAATTACATTTTAATATCTCTTACATCAGAGGTTCTCAACCTTTTTATGGCACGGGTGCATTCGAGATTGCAAAAATAGTGGCGGATACAATCAGAGTAAAAAATAAATAAATAAAAAAGTATTATGTCCTTTATTATAACATATTATATATTTATTATAAAAGTCAAATTAGTGTGATCTTTGACACTGCATTTTATTTGCTAATTTCTCATAGTTGTGAGTGTAAGATTATAATCTCAATTGTAAACAATCATCAAGGTTGGCATTAGTAAGTTGAGATCTGATTTTTGATTTTATAATATTCATGATGGAAAATAAAGATTCGCACAAATATGTGGAACCAAAACAGGATTTTCATTTTGAAGACTCCTTTCTTCAAAAGATTATACTTTTTATGGTTAACTAAATTCCAAAAATTTTCATCCACATTGTGAGATTTTAATATGATGTCATTTTGAAAATCTAAAATCTCTTCTTCAATTTTCGATGTTTTTTTTTTTTTGAAGAAGTTCTGCTATACATTTAGCAGTTTGAATAATGTCTATTTATGCAGTAAAAAGGATTTACAAAAAATGTAGCCATACGTTTGATAATGGTAAGTTGCTTAAATCTATTTTCAAACTGTTCCAAAAGTTTTTTAAGATGAGTGATAAATAATGTTAGGTCAAAATTATTTTCACCAATCATTTTTTTCATCCTTGGAAAGTGTACAAGAGAATGTATTGACAAATTATTTATCCAAAACTGTATTTTGGCTTATAATGCTTTTATAGAGCTAATCATTTCAGCTAAATGTTTTTTCCCCCTGGAGATCAAGGTTTAAACTGTTCAATTTTTCACATATGCCAGTTAAAAAAGCCAAGTCCATCAACCATTGTAGGTTATCTAATTATGGAAAAGCTTGATTTTTTAAAATAAGGATTTTTTTTTCTCTTCCAAAAGATAAAAAAAAAAAACAGGTAAGTGCTTTGCCTTTACTTAACCATCTTATATCTGTATGTAAGATAAGGTCAGTTTGGAAAAATTCATCCTTTTCAACAAGGGCTTTAAACAATCTGTGATAAAGGATTTGCTCAAATTTTGTTAATTATTTTAACAACAACATTCATAACATGTTAGGATAATATTTTGGCACATAATGAAATTTTGTTAATTATTTTAACAACAACATTCATAACATGCTAGGATAATATTTTGGCACATAATGATTCTTGATGTATAATGCAATGATAACACATAATGTTCAGAAAGAATTCATCTTTTTTTGCAATGGGAAATGAATCCATTATTGCAGTTCACCATTGCTGGTGCACCATCAGTAATTATTGCTGATAATTTGTGCAAAGGCATATTAATTTCTGATGAGTAATTTTTAAAGATTTTATAAATATCTTCACCCCATGTTCACTCTTGCATAGATAGTACCTTTAATGGTTCTTCGTTCACACTAAAATCACCGAATATCATTCTTATCATTTCTGCCAATTGCACTGTATCTGATATATCTCTTGATTCATCTAATTGTAATAAGAAATATTCACATTCTTCCGAATCATTTTTCAACTGATTTTGTAAATCTGTTGAAATCGCCTGGATTCTTTTTGTACTTGTATCATTTGATAATGGTAGATCTTGCATTGCTGAAATAATTTTTCACTTATTAGAAAATCCTTCAAATAACGAATCAGCTCTAATGAAAAATGCTTCCTTAATTAGTTCACTTTCTAAAAATGTTTTTTTTCCCCATATGTCATAGCATCGGTCGGGAAGCAAACCCGCAACAACCGTCTGCAACCAACTGCTTGCTTGCAAAGTGGCTGTGCTGACCTTCAACAAATGAGAAATTTTAAAGGAAGTAATAGTAGCATTTTTATTTATATGGTTGGTAAAAAATGCTTGCTGGGTAGATAACCCCGATTTTAGTTGATTAAATTTTATTTTTCTTAACTTGGATTTAGCCAGATAATTATCTTCAAACGAACTGTGATTGGTTTTGTAATAGTTCAATGTTATGTTTTTTTTTTGCCACTAACACAACACTGTTACATATTAAGCAAATACACCTCCTTAATTTCGATAACAAAGCAGTCTTCTTCCCAATCTTTGTTAAAATGATAGATTTGTTGTTTTTTACTTGGATTACTCATTTTAGGGGGTGAAATGTTGATATAAAAAAATGGGGGGGGGGGGAGTATATTTATGTACACGCGTTAGAAGTTATGCTTTTTTGGGATGACTAAAAAGTTTCAACATTAGTTTTAGCCATCTTGAAGACTAAAATAAAAACAAAACTGTATATTAAAAACTTATAAATTAAGAAACAAAAAAATTAAAAAATAATAATAAATGACCGTGCAAGGTGCAGATGTATGATAATATATTACATTTTTAAATAAATCAAATACCAATAGATGAATGTTAAATTAATTTAAAAAATTTAGTTGTAGACATTTTAAAAATATTTTATGTGCATATTTTTAACTTTGTTTTAATAATAATAATTTAAGTTTTGTTAAAAAATATCAAATTATTGCCGGACGTCTGCTATTTTCAGAATATAAAATAATTATAAATCTTATTATCATTATTATTAAATTAATAATTATTATTTTACTAACAACAAATAATACTTACAGAGAATTAACCTCAAATCTTATAACACTTATTGATATTTATGTATAGAATTTTTATCATTAAAAGGTAAATAAATAAGGTTATATGAACAACAATAATCACAATATAAAATATTAATCACTTTAGTCTCTTACGAGAGAACTTAACTAAAATATATACAAAATAAACTGTTTAACAGCTAACTTCATTATATTTGTTTTCGTGTGACAGTGTGCGTGCGCATGTTAAAATTTCACTCTCATCTCCCCCCCCCTAATTGCGTAAAAGTATAACTTCAAAAAAACACATCAATAGCATGTCTTGACAACAGTACGAATTTACAACGACAGCACGCGTGACAATTAATACCATACTACTAATATAACAAAGATGCCGATGGAGGCATGATTATAATAGGCAGTCAATGTACCCAATTTAGCGAATTTCTCACTAGCAAGATTTTAAAAACTAAAGTAACTTTTTATTTATTTATTTTCATTATTTCAACACTTTGCCACAGGCACATGTAAATAGCTTTGAGGACGAATGTGTGCCCATTAAAAGTACAAAGGGAAGTAGGAAGACATGCATTAGATGCTGAGGTATGGACAGCAAAAGAGGCAATTCAAGGAGAAATGGGATGGTCAAGTTTTTATATGAGGGATGCAAAAAGCAAATTGAAAATGTTTGGTAGATTGCAGTTCATGGATAATAAAAGAATAGCCAAAATAGTATTTAATTGGGTTACAAGTAAAGGGCAGCCAACAAGATGGGTGAGAAAGGTAATGCGGTATGCAGAAGATTTGGATAAAGAAGTTATGTCAGTATACTTGTACAAAAGATGGGATGATTGTGTTAGGAGGATTGTTGAGTGTTACAGTGAGAAGGAGTGGGATAGAAGAAAACTAGTTTCAATATATATAAAAGTAAACGGAACATTGGTTGTGAGTTAATTTATGATAATAGTAAGGAAAGTAGTTTATTGTTTAAGGCTCGAACAGGATCTTTAGCAACAAGGGAATATACACATAAATGGAAAAATATGGGTGATTTAGTCTGTAAGTTGTGTAAAGAAGGCATAGAAAATATTAGGCATCTGTTACTTCAATGTAAATGTTTGGAAGCAGAAAGCATACAAATAATGAAGTTATGGAAGGTTAAATATGAACAAAGTGATTATACAGAAAGTGAGTTATTGGTTTTTATGCTAGGTTTGGGAAAAAATAAGGGGGATTTAGATATGAAGGTCATGGAGTTGACAAAGATTATGTTATGGAAATGGGATGGAGCAGATTATGGGAAAACTTAGGGTAGACAATGGAATGGGAAGGTAAAGTGGCTAACAGGTTTCTCTAGGCATAACTGCTGAGAGATTCCTGACTCTGTTTAAGGAGAAGTCACAGTACATCACATCACATGAGCACAAGGTTGAGAAACCCTGACTTACATTAAGCTATAATTGTCTATATTTACAGTTGATATTTTACATCATATTTTTAAAAATGAGGTGTGGTCTTTATTTTGTGATTGTTTATAGTTATTTCAGAGTGATTTATACTTTTACTGAAGACACATTAATATACAGGCAGGCCTGCTGCATGGGTATGAGCCATCCTTTGGCTCAAGAACAGAACTAGCCTGAGTGCATTGCAATTATGCATGATCTAGCATTTATCAAGGCCCCAGATATGCTTAATCTATGTCTTTTGCAAAAATTAAGATATTTTATCATATACAAAATGAAATTATGTTTTCTTTTTTTTGCTCTTTTAATTTTTAAATCCTACAATGAAATCATATGTGAAGTAATACAATTCTAGATGTACTAATATGCAGTAATGTGATTGATGTTTACCTAAATGTTTCAGAATGTTTTGGTCATGTTAATATGAAATCAGCTCTTCATTAGCATTTTTATGTATTGAATCAGAATATGCAAAAAAATAATAATAAAATTAGAATGATATTATTAATGGATTCACAATAAAACAAAAGAAAATAAAAGCAATTTATCCACTCTCCTTTGAACACTTTTTAACAAAAACCTTTTTATTGTGCACATATGCATACACAATCTTATGTTTTGATTGTCCTGCAATTTTCTTCAGGGTTGTGATACAATGAACAAAATAAAATACATAATTACATAAATAAAACCATAAAAATGTAAACACTAAAATAAAAAATAATAAAAAACATCAAATATAACAAAATGTAAAACTGTAATAAATATAATCAACCCCAAATAAAACAACCCAGATAGTATAAAAGCAAATAAAATAAATATACAATATAAAATATAAATTATACTGACTGTATATACACATATTCATGATCAACTACTAATTTAAATATACTATTCATTTTTATTATTTTTAATTATCTCCAAATTACTTCTATTCCTTAGAAACTTACACTTTGTTTTATTATTTCCACATTAATAAAATACTTATTAGTTTATTTTCATATAATTCTCAGTTCAACCTTAATTCATTTATTAAGAATATTCTTTTTAATTTTTAAATTGTATACTACTATTTTTTATTCATTCTTCTGTTATTAATATTTTATATTTATCTTAAATATAAAGTATTAATAACAGAAAAATGAATATAAAAAAATAGATAATATACAATTTAAAAATTAAAAAGAATAGTCTTAATAAATGAGTTAAGGCTAAACTGAGAATTATATGAAAAAAATAAGTATTTTGTTAATAAGGGAATAATAAAATTAAACTATGTTTATAAGGAATAGAAGTAATTAGATTATTAAAAATAATAAAAATGAATATATTTAAATTAGTAGTTATTTCATGAATATGTGTATATAGAGTCAGGAATACACATGTATAATTTACATTTGTTTTTTATTTTATATTACCTGGATTATTTTATTTGGGTTTGATTATATTTATATCAGTTTTATTATATTTTGTTATATTTGATGTTTTTTTATATTAATTTTATTGTTTATGTTTTTTATGATATTATTTATGTAGTTATGCATTTTATTTTGTTCATTATATCATAGATCTGAAGAAGACTGCAGGGCATATATATACAATAAATTTTTTGCTAAAAAGTGGGCGGTGGTATATTCCTATCTGGAATGATAATTTTGTTTAGCTGTCTAACATCTATACAAAATCTAGACTCAGTTTTCTTCTTCACTGTTACAATAGTATTGCAATATGGTGAGGAGCATGTGAAAATTATTCCCCAATCGATCATTTTCTTGATCTGTTTATTAATCTCATTTTGATATGGTATTGGATATGATTTGAGTTGAAATAGTTGTTTTTAAATCATTTAATTCTTTGCTGGAATCTCTCTATTACTCCTGGTATTTCTAAGAATATTATACTATATTCATTAATCACAGACCACAACTTTTCTATATCATTACTTTAATTGAATTTGAGTCTGCATTTTTTTCTTTCAACAGTGCTTCAGGTATGGTAGATATACAATCAATTTCATTTGTCATAATTTGGTAGTAATGTCATTTCTACAACCTCATCACTTACCCTAATTTATTTTCAAAGTTGACCATATACTGGTTCATATGTTGGAAGTCTGCCCCTAAAAAGACATGATAAATACATGTCTGGTTAATGGTCAGTTTGACCCAGATTTGTTTTCGAATTAATTTGGCCTTATTGTTAGGCATGGTAACCTGTATTGACTTGAGGAGTAGCATTTAATATTTGGATTTGTATTCATAACCTTTCTGTAGAATTTGTCAGAAATAACACAGATTTGGCTACCAGTGTCAACAAGTCTTTGACTCTTAAATCCTCAAATATTAATTTCATCATGGGGCAACTTTGTAAAGCATGATTAGGCACTTCATCTTCCCATGAACATGTTAAGTTGGTCAGGGTCCTTGAGGAGAGGAACCACTTCCCAAGTCCCTTCTTAGTTTGCTTTATTTGATGCTTTGAGTATGTTTTTATTATACCAACCTTTCATTTGATTTTATTTACTAGTGGATGCTATATTACTGGGGCTTGATACCTGATGTACCATCTTTTTTATTGCTTTACCTGGCTGATGATTAGAGTTATTATTATTCTTTCTCCTTTTGTAATTAATAGTATTTATGGATATTTCCTCTTTTCTTTTTTCTGAGTATTTATAAATGTATATTGGTGCATAAAAAGGATTGCTCTATCTTCAAAGGCAAGTTACGTTTTACTATCCAGATTATTTGATTTTGGCTAAGATGGTATGTATCTAAGGTTTTTAATTTAACCGCTTGCCTTCTAAAAAACTTAGTTAAGTGTTTCACCAGGACTACTATATTTTTCCTGCAAGATTTGGTATAACAAAGCTTCTTGGTAATTGATATTCCAAAAGTTCTTTATTAGCAATGTTTGATAGAATGCCACTATTAACTTCTTACCTTCTAAAAGATTGTTAGTAACTGAAAAATACTAATTTAAACTTTTTAAATGCTCAATTGGAGCTTCATTCACCAGACCATCAAATACTTTTAATTTCACAAACTGATTCCTGTTGGTTGATTGGGCTTTGTATTTACATATTCTTCCATGGTATAAATATTTTCATTATTATTTTGTGTTATATGTATGTATTCACTCTCATTTCCCATTTTATATTGATCACCAATCTTATTTTTCTTTTCCTCAATTCTATTAATAGATTCCAATATACAATTTAATTTTTTTATTGTTTCTACTTCATCCTTGGAAGATTTAACATTATGAAAAATTTGATTGTTTTTCTTTCATTTTTTCTATTTTTTATCATATTCATTTCAAACTTTTTGTTTAATCTATTGAAGTATTCATTTCTAATTAATTCAATATACACAACATGATTTTCTAATAAAATTTCAATGCTATTTTTATTTTGATTTATTTCTATGTCCATTAAATTTTGTTTAATGTTAAGACATTGATAGTCATTTTCTATCGATTGACTTTTTTTTTCATACTTATCTACTTTAGTTTCTTGCTCTTTTTTATAACGATTGTTTTTTATATGGATATGCTTCATTTTTTCAGTGATATTTTTTTTTATTCTTCTTGATCTTGATGAATTTTATCTTCAAAATTATGTATTTTTTTTATTTCCATATATCTCATTTCCATTTTATTTTCTAATTTTCTTTCAAATCTAATAAATCTTTTCTGACAATTAAGATATTTTTCTTCAATAACTTTTCCAATTTGTTGTATCCTGTTATTAAATGTGTCTATATTTGAGATATTTCAGCTTTCAGTTCAACTTTTAAATTATCTAAATTTTTTGATAAATCACATTATCCATCATTTGTTGTTGATCTGCTTTCATATTTGCTCTCATTTTTTCTTGATCTTCTTGTATATCTGCCTTCAGATTAGTGAACATTTGTTGCATCATCAACATCATTTGTTTAAATGATCCATAATTAGCATTTACTTTCTCTTTCCTTGGCTCATCTGGAGGTTTATTATTTTTGGGGACTTGGGCATTTGATACTGTGGTCTCCCCAGATACACTTATCCCCTGTTCTTTTTCTATACCCTCTAAAATATTATCCTTTATTTCTTCTCTATTCACTTCACTTTGTATTTTAACTTAGTTTTTTTTTTCAATACTTGTTTTTAATCGCAACATTTTGATCTGGCTTCTAATAATCATGAATTTTTCTACTACTTTATTTTAATTTTTTATACTACTTATTTCAAATTTTGAACTGTAATAAAGATTTATTATACTGTACATCATAGAAATATTTATCGTCACTATTACTTTTATTATTCTTGTCAAAACACAATTTTATATTCACAGGAACTGTTATTTTATTTTATCTTTTTCTTTTACTATATAATCTCTCCTTTTCAAAACAATTTAAATTGTTGGCTATCATCTATTTTACTTGGGTTTTATTTCTCAGTAAATTTCTATATTCAAGTTCAATTTGTCATCTCAAAAAAAAAAATTATAAATATATGTTTGATTGTTTTACTATTGAAAATATAGAATTGTATATTAATATAAAATTAGATTAACCTGCAATTAGATATATTTTATATGTATAACCAAGTGTGATACTAATATATAATTCTAGACCCCGCAATTAGTAGCACCATATGTAATGGAACGGGCCTTTATTTGGAATGAGAAGAGGTTAGTGAAGTTATCACAATGAGTAAGAGAACATATCTTTGATCCTTGTACCTATATATACCACATACACTTTAATTTCATTCATAGGGGAGAGGTTAACAATCAACAAAATATTAAATACATACCTAAACTCACCTCATCCATGCAGTCTCAATTCCGTTATTCCCAAGTTTCAAACTCATAAAGAATTTTCATAATCATCTAGTTCAAGGTATATTAGTATCATTTAAAATACAAATAGATGTAAACATCTGTAGGTGTTTAATAGTAGATGTGAATATGAAGTTATATGTAAATGGGCAAAAGTATTTATAAATATGTGAGAAGATATGGCCAATTGAAAATTGAATTTAGAAAATGATACCATGAGTTTTTAATTTTACATTTGAATATACTTTACAACTATATTTACAATGATCACTATTTTTAGCAAAGAAAATTTATAACAAAATTATAAAACCTTTAATTCGACATTTATGGTTACTCTTTGCTTATAATTGATTCCAACTATTATTCCAAATCCTTATCCCCACAAAGAATAGCCATTTGATGTCCATATTAACATAAATGAAATTTATATTATGATTATATCAATCATCTTTGCTTATTCATAATTCATTTTATTTTAATTAACTTGATATATTAAATTCCTATCTGTCATAGAGATGATATGGGATCTCGCTGTTATATACTGTGGTCATGATATAGACAAAGAAGACTCTTTATGATAGAAATAGTTAGTCAAGTATACCAAAAACATTTAACACAACTATTCATATAAACAAAGAAAAATATATGTGGTGCAATTGTACAAATGTTTGAACTAAATACGTATTAGGTAAAAGCTTACCTTTATCCTTTGAGGATGATCAGATTTGTGCACAAGCAAGAACTCATTGTAAACTATATTTTATTTTATACTAAAGGCAACAATATTTCTCCATTATGTTACATACTAACACTTATATTCCCCTTTTTGTATCCATATTAAAGTAAAGATAAGAACAAAAACATTTATATCAAATATACAAATAAATAAACTTAATGATGTCAACCTAAATTCAGTTTTGAAGTTCCTAAGGAAAAATGTCTTAGTGAATCATTTCGCTAATCCTCATTAATCCATTTCAGATATAGATTGTAAATTGTGAGGGTTCTAGAACATCCATTAAGTCACTTATCCTTTATATCCTTGGAATTTTTGTTTTGAAGTGGAGAGTTATTGAATCTATTTAGTAGAAATTGAGTTAATGTTTTGTAGTGCAGATGTAAAGTGTTAGATCAATTCCATCCCAGTTCTGACAGTTATAGCTCCATGAACGACTACTTTCTTTTCCCAATGTCGTTTCTGAACTTAACAGTGCATATTTGTATCATTATTTATATATTTCTTTAATGAATTATTTTGAGTGAATTAATAGCAATATTTCTTGTATTATCATTATTAGATATCCTCAAATCTAGATACTTCAGTCTATAACTTAGGATTACAGACACTTCAGAAATTTGAATGATCTGAATTTACTTTCGAAGATTCCAATTTTGAATTTCTCATTTGGATAACTTTAATTCTATACAGTTGTTCTTGCTTTCTCAGATATTGGTTTTTAATATTTCAACTCAAAAGTGGCTGGTGTTTATATTTAAACTGTAAATTTGAATTCTCTACTTAAATTTTTGTAGGTTATTCAGCAGATGAAAAAATTTTTTCTCTCTTTGGAGAAAAAGTTCGTTGAAAAATATCAAGTTTATGATTATGATTTAGGTCCATTGTTGATGTCATTATTAATGAATATTATTATATGTAATGTGTTAATAACAATAAATTTTTTATTTGATATTTTTTTACTTTAGAAATTTTCATTTCTTGCTTGCGTTCACTTTATCTGATCATATTTATCCTGTATTGTTATAGTGTGTTGGAGTTATGTCACACTTAACAAGATAACAATTACTAAAGATTAGTTGTCATGCATGTTTTTTATAATATAATTGAGATACGTATTTATACTATGATTAAGTTGGTGTTTAAATGTGTATCAAAATTAATGATTTGTCAATTATAGTGCTTTAATTTTTATTAATCTAGTGATTAATAAATAACATTATCATGGGTCTTGGATTTGGATTAGGCCACAAGATATGTAATTGGTAATGGAATGATGTAAGGGACATGTGTTACAATATATATATATCTTAAATTTATAATAAAGTAGAACTAATTAATTACATGTAACTCTGACAAATATATATATCTACTTACTCAAAAGCAATCAGTATATAAAATGTTTAGGATCAGTATGAAAATATTTCAAATATATTCATACCATTCAAAAATTAATAATAATTCATATTAACAGACTAAAAAAAGAATAAAAATCTCATTCATTAACAGTAAAAAATATATATTTATTGTTTATCATAAAAATTAACTTTGAACAATTTAATGTAAGACTATATATAAATATAGTCAATTTACAAACTCATTATTTTAAATACAAACATATGTTTTAGTCAATATGTATTTTACAAAAGCATAATAATTCAAAGAATATGATTTAATATATTATGATAAAGATTTATATCATTTACTTATTACATAAAATCTTAATGATTACATAAATTGGGAAATGGACATATTTGTTAAAACTGTACAGAAAATCATATTATTAGCTGAGTATGAAGACTGAAATGGTATTGAAATCAGACTTGCATAAACTATTATCAACCAATATTGAGCTATTTAACATGCCATATAACATATAAATTATACTTGTCTATTTTTACAAATAGAAAAAGAAATCAAATCATTTATATATATTACAAAATATTCCTATTTCATACTTTTCTACATATTTAAAACGTAAAATCACATGAATTTAACAAAAAAGTTTTTATTCAAAAAATCACTATAAATATGATAATTTGGTAACAAGTAGTATAAAAAATTTTAAAAAGCATAATGACTGAAGAAAATTTGGGCATAATGAGATTATGGATAAATTTTACTGCATTTGTAATTTCAGCCAATGAATTATTCAAATTTATTCATCAAAATTAATAATGATTTTATAATCACCTTACTGAATGTGTATATTAATGGAAAGCATAGAGAAAGTCATGCAACATTTTATACATTTTAAATTAATAGTCAAAGTGAAATTCTCAGGAAATAGTTCCGAGAAATGAAGATTGAGAATTAAATCCTAACAGCCAATTAAAATCTGTCAGGAAATATGATCAAACACTTTAACTGTACAATTTCAATGAATAAAATTTCTTGGCTTAAAACCACAAATTACTATATCATTTAGCTTTAACACTCATGAGCTGCTCCAGGTTATAAAACATAATCCAATGAATAATTTATCAGAAATTCTGTATAATATCATTCACTAACATATCAGAATTCTGAATAATATCATTAAACATATATATAAAAAAAAAAAAAGGTGGCTCAAAATCCTTGACACATTTTAAAAATGTGTATGTAATATGTGTGTAGCAGTTTTGGGCTACATATCAACATTCATTGTAAAAATATCTATTCCTTCTAAAAAAAAAAAGTCAAAAAATATTTTTTTTATTAAATCTATTACCACAATTCTAATAAATCCTATACCAAGTCTTAAAAAGTTTCTCTTTTTTTTTTCCATATGTGATAGCATCGGCTGGGAGGCGAACCCACAACCGTCTGCAACCAACTACTTGCTTGCAAGGCTGCCGCGCTGACCTCTCAGCTAACAATGCTAGCATAAACACATACACACAAAATGTTCTAAGTGTGTTTAAATGGGAGAATGGAAGATGTTTTGCAATTATATGCATTAGATGTACTTCAATCTATTAAGAAAATCTATAAATCCTAAATTTGTATCCTACTTATAATTTTTTATTCTCTTTTTAATATTTGTTAAGGATTTTGGTCCACCCTATAAATTGCGTCTACCAGGCCTTGTATGCTGCTGAACAGTTTATTAAAATATTTTTTTACTTTGATGAGAATTTCATTTCTATTATACTGTAATAATAAAAAATTTATTCTATTCGAAGGTAAGAATTTATTTTGATGAATAACATATGTTCATCAGGTAAACGTATTCAAGATGACGCAATCAGCATATATAAATTTTTCTCATGTGTCATAGCATCAGCTGGGAAGCGAACCCGCTAACCCGGGACAACTGCTTGTAAAGCAGCTGTCGCTGACCTCTTGGCCATCAATGCTTGACAGCAAATTCAAAATTTGAATAAAAATATTAAGCTTCTTCACAGAGCTTAATTAGCAATCTTATTGCTCACTAAGCTCTATGAAAAAGCACAATGAGCAATAAATGATTGCTTATTAAACTTCTTCATGAAATTTAAGATGCAATCATTTATTGCTTGCTATATACATAAAATGTTTCTTCAGTCTTAAAAAAATACAAAACAAACATACATATAAAGAAAGAAATGAGTGTTAAAAAAAAGTAACGGCTAAAAAATAAAAATGCTTTGTCACGTTTGAATAGCGATCTTTCTATCTCCATACTATAATCATTACCCATGCATTAACTCAATTAAAACAATATGGATAGCACAACTAATAACTCCTTCCATTTATCATTGGTTATTTTAAAAAATCAGAATACTCTATACATTTATCATCATAAAAAAAATGCTACATATCGTAGTCTCGGCCAGGATATATCATATTTAGAGTAATTCTCAGCTAAAATGTGTCACATTCAGATAAATATTGTACATTCAACTGAACTCAAATAGTTAAAAAAAATTTTTTTGGGAATATAATTTTAAAAAAATCTTAACTCTAAACCATCACCTTATCACCATTTCTATTGTATGGAGAGAGTTGCTACTACTTAAAAAAATGTTATCAAATTTTATGAATTGACATAAAAGATGATGAATGAAGTCTCGATAGCGTGTTTGAAGAAACACCAACATGAAGAGTATCACCTTGGTTCAGAATTCGTATTCTTGCGACAAATTCAGAACCTTCTGAATTACTCATGTGACTTCGACCACTTTTACAAATTATTTCTTCTATACCATTACTAATTTTGTAGATATAAAAAAAATTTATCTTAGTTTTCACAGATATAAAAAAATATAATTGAATTCTTATATCATACACTCCACTTTCTTGAATTAAAAAATGCTTTTCCTCGTATAATATAATATTCTTGCTAAACTCCAGCTTCCATTTTATAATATAAAATTTACCTGAAATAATATATAAGATATAAAATCCATATTAATTTACAATAAAAATAAAAAAAGGCAACATAGTATTACAATCACAAAAGAACATCTACAATTAATAACTATAAACATAACAAGCAAAGCACATATTTTCCTATCAATGAAAAAAAACACACTTCCAATCTGTGCAGAAATGGCCCTGTTCAAAAGCCTACTAAGAATTTAAGTATAATATTAATTAATTAACAGTGTGAACCACCCCCCTTCATGTTATGAATAGATGGCATTTTGTTAACAAAGGTTCAAAAATAAAATGAATACCTATTCTTTAAAGTTTTGATGTTGATAAGCTTATCCCTGCTGGAAATATAAATTGAATTCAATATATAAGCCATATAAAAACACAGCATTGCTAATTATTAAATTAGCAGTTAACTACTAATTTAATAAGTATTTACTATAAAATTATTTAATAATTAATACCATTTTCATCTGGTCTTTATATTAAATTCTCTTTGCATTTCCATTAGTGTTGACAGGGTTAAGCTTATAAACATCAAGTGGAATTGTATTATTTTCAACCCTCTGTCAACAGTATTATTTATTGATAGTCGAAAGGGAAAATGCTTTACTTCATAAATTACATCTATGTTGAGTTATACTAATTTAATTTATATAGTATTAGCCTACATATAAAATTTTAAAATAATGCTTAAAAAATATTATACAATAATTATAAAATTAAATGAATAAGTCGTCTCACCATTTCCATCTTAATATTTTGGGTATCCTGAGTATTAAGAGTACAAGAATATAAAAGTATGCATTAATTCATAGTATTTTTATTACAAATAAATGCATTAATTCATAGTATTTTTATTACAAATAAATAGTAACTATTTGCTATTAACTGAAGAAGACCCTTTGATTTCTCTTTGAGATCTTAAAAAAACCCAAGGAGGACGCATTCCTAATGTCCACTCCATACATTCTTATCATTGTAGCTGTTATTACTATATGCCTATTAATATAGTATATAAATATGGGTGAACTGTTCATCAATGTGCATCAGCCAGTGTAGTGCATTTATTGAATTTTTACCTCTAAGGAAACTTGGAGAGATTTTCAACTTGCACTAGATGATAATGATGATGACTCCAATACTATCAACAATTATCCTATAACTGCACAAATGCAGTCAACTTTTTACAATAAGAAAACAGCTATTTCTTATAGCAGGCTCAAGATTTTATATAGAAAACTGTCTTAAATCACAACCTGCATGGGAACCCAAAATTTAAATCAATTTAATTATTTAAAACAAATTGATTTAAATGTGCATGTGCACAGTTTAAATGAAGCTTTCATTCCATTTAAGCATATTTATATATATTCTTTTCTGTTTATTCTTCACTATCAAATAATATACACTAATTTTTTTTTTTAACAAATTTATTGTTTAAAAAAATTAAACAAATCCAATTTCTTTATCACTGTCACAATGCTTATTTTATTAAACCTGAACAACCTCACAATTTTGATTAACTAGCAATTTTCTTCAGAACTATAAGATATATTTAAATATATGAATAGATAGAAACAAACAACTTAACATTATATCTCCTTATAAATTGACTAATTTTATATAACATAATCAATACACAAATAACAAATACTCAAATGACAAGAGAAAAAAAAAGTAAAGAAGCAATTCTTATGAATAGTATCAAACCTACATAAATAAAGATTTTGATTTAAAATCTTGTGATTTAAATAGGATTGGAATAATTTCAAATAATAAATTTATAAGAGATGTAAAATAAGTTATATAAAAAATAAAAAGAGGAGGTATTACACAACACTAAAAAAAGAAATTTAAAATTCAAATTGGTGGAAGTTGAAAAAACTGAATAATAAAATGGGTAATATTAGTTAGATAAAAATTCAAAAAAATATTTATAAATACATTTTATAATTAAAATAATTTATAATAGTTAATACATTATTAATTATAAAATTTATACATTATATTTTAATAGAAAATTAATAAATAAATAAAACATAATAAGTTTTATAAGTTAGCTATATTTTTTATACTTTTTATATGTATGATAATATATAGGGTATATGAGCACAGACTTTCACACCACTCTCCACTCTACCTCATAACACTGATACATATATAGACACAAGGTATATAAAAGCCCGTGTTTCAGTTATTATGTTTAATTAGTATAAAATAATTTATAAATTAGTAAAGGATTACTGCTCTTGATTTTTTTGTGATATTTTATGATATAAATGTAATATAAATTTCGAGTATATTAGTATATGTATATGATGTATTTAAGGTACACACACACACACATATATATACATACATGGTATATATATTGAGTATGTTGTATGGGAATGGTGCATAGTATATGTATATATAGTGTATTTGATGAATATATAAATTTAGTGTATATGTATTATAACCTTACTATCCATGTATTCTGCTATCCCAACACAATAAAACCAACTACTATTATTATATAAAATTTCTTTCTATCTCATGTTCAACTAATGTGATTACCATATCCTCATATGCAATATTATATCTTTCAAAAATTATTTCAGTATGGAATATAAATAAATAATTCCAGTTAAAATTTGACAATGAAACTCTTTTATTTCAAGCACTTATTCAGCAACATGTGATAACATATCTGGTCCAAACTCATAGATCACATTAAGTTTTCTTAGGATCAAAAATTTCAATAATATAACCAAAACAATTTTATATACTTATACAACTTTGACAATATACTACCTGAATTTTAAGAATGTGATTTTTATATACTATGTATTCTTATAATTCCAGAATTATTATACTTTTGTATAATTTGAATTTTTGATTATGAAAATGGTGATAATGAAGACAAAGTCATGAATTAAGAATAAAATAAAGACTTTATTAATAGTATAAAATATTATAAATATAAATGTTTCATACTTTAATGCAATCAACACAAAATAATTATAACAATATTTTTTTAGCAATTAATTCAAACTCATAAAAGAAAATATATTCATCACTTATGAATAAATAAAGTTCTTTCTTATATTTAATCTAGCTACCTTTTTAAATATGACACCTGTATAAAAATCTTTCAACCATGTATTTTTAACAGACAATATTGCCAACAAAACCACACTACGTTTGGAGTAAGCCTATGCATTCTAACCACTTGAAGTTTAGACAATGTTTTATCATAATCTTTACATATCCAATATTCATATGAATATTAACATGATTACCAATTTCAAAACTACTCATAAGATCAAGAGTACATAAAGACATAAGTCTTAATAAATATGCCTTCACCATTTACTTCTAACACCAATAAATATGATAAGCAAAATGATGGAATAATCAAAAGTACACACTTATCTACAAGTGCAAATCTATCATTAATATCATATCAGCAATTTCTACAAACTTGCCACCTAAGACGTACTTTACCCTAAAAACATAAATGGAAATAAAATATGAAAATAGTTTTAACTACCTACTATTTATCATATAATAAGACTATAAACAAAATAAGACTGATAAAACACATGGTATTCATAATTAAAATAATTAGGCATAAGAATTATAAATTAACAATTTATAAAATTTAAAACATTGTTTCCAAGTGTACATTCATTCATCCATACAATTCATTAAACAATCTTAAACCAAATGTTCATATTACCTTTGTTATATATAAAGTAAGTTAAAAACAAACTCTTAACAAGCTTCAAAAATACCCTCAACCTCAGACCGCGGTTTCTGCATCTAGCGTCATCAGTGAGATGTTAGGGAATAAAAATACTAGAACTAGTCCAGCATTTTATCAATGCCTAACTATTGAGAAGAAAATCTGAAACTTTCAGACATTTAAATGTCCAAAAATCCAGCTATCTAACTCAAATAGCAGTATGGGACTGAACCAAATTCAGATACACCATATATTAATAGCTCTATATTAATAGTCCCATACTGCTATTTGAGTTAGATAGCTGGATTTTTGGACATTTAAATGTCTGAAAGTTTCAGATTTTCTTCTCAATAGTTAGGCATTGATAAAATGCTGGACTAGTTCTAGTATTTTTATTCCCTAACACCTCACTGATGACGCTAGATGCAGAAACCGTGGTCTGAGGTTGAGGGTATTTTTGAAGCTTGTTAAGTTTGTTTTTAACTTACTCTATATATAACATTTGTAAATATGAGCTTTATTAAAATTAAGTCATCTGACTTGATTTTTTATCAATTTTTATCAATTTACCTTTGTTAATACAATATACTGCAATTATATTCTGAGAACTCAAATACCCATACATGATATACAGATTATAAACAAATTATTAATAAAAATATTATATGTATAAAGAAAAACCTATAAATAAATTTACACCTAAAATAAAAAAATATTTTCTTTTACTACTTCTAGACAGTTAATGAATCCTGAAATCACTTATTCTAAGACCCACTTCCTAGTGTTCCAGTTCAAATAATGATTTCATTACAATCCAGACTATTTTATTTAATAATAATTTTAATATTTAAGGTTATTAATGGATAAACAATTCTTTAATATCTGAGACAATAAAAAGACTTACAATCTTGAGCAAGACAAAGTTTATATAGCACATTACTGTAAACAATTCCTTAATATCTGAGACAATAAATAAAACATGGGCACAATTCAAGCAATATGAAGTTTATAAAGCACATTATTCATTCTATATTCCTAGGCAAATAAAATTTCCAATACAATAAAGCACACTTTAGCAAATATATTCATTTAAAAATAAATGTAAAATGAATGTTAAATATTTCATATTATCCTGGAAAACAATATAATTTCTGGGAATGCAGTAATTTTCACTTTTCCAAAATTATAAAAGCATATCATTGTCAAAGTAATTTATTCTAAAGATAAGATAAATATATTTCCAATATGCTAAAACTAATTGTGTTACGGTGAAACTTTTAAGTTTATTAATTAGTAGGCTTTTTTTTATCTATTCTATCTTTTAGACTTAGCACTTTCAGAGCCCTTGCAGCTCCATATTCATAGTCCTTTTCATATTGTTAACTATATGCAAATGCATGCAAATCGCTTATATCATCCATTTTTTCGAAATCATGAAGCACGTGTCCTTTCTGTTTATTGCTCTGGCATCGCTGGTGATGAAACATGCTTCTTTGACCTTCCTCTTGACATCGTTTATTTCTGTGCATACGATGTTGGCCTTAGAGGGCTCAAATTTGTGGTTGTATTCCTGCTGATAGTCAGCAAATACTGAGCTGCCTTCTTTTTTGGTTGTAGCTCTTGTGTATACATATTTATGCTGAGCCAGTCTATTGCCCACTGTGGCCCAAGTTTCCCCATAATAAACTGAATCACAACCTGTCTGTGGGCACACAATTCTATAAACTACATGGGGGGTTTCTTCAATGTTTCTTTTGTCTTTAGTATTGTTGATAAGCCTATTGGTGTTTGGAGGGTTTCTGAATCCGAGTTTGAATTCCTTCTGTAATATTTTACTGAAGTTTTTTGCCACTGCAGGTATGTAGGGTATAGTCAGATGTTGTCTGTCTTCTTTTGTGTTCTGTTGCAGTCTTTTATAAAAGCTTTCTATCCTGTTGGTTATTGTTCTATGATCAAAACCCTCGCTTATTAAGTCCCTGGTGTAGCTGGTGATGTTGTTTTTCTTGTCTGGCTCTAATTTACATAGGTGGTGATTGCGAAATAAGAAAGCAGACAGCCCTGCGAGTTTGTGTGATTTAGGGGATTTTGAGAGTGGATGGAGATAACCTCTAACTTGTAAGGGTTTAATTATCACAGAATAATTAAATGCCCGCAGACAGGTTGTGATTAAGTTTATTATGGGGAAACTTGGGCTACAGTGGGCAATAGACTGGCTCAGCATAAATATGTATACACAAGAGCTGCAACCAAAAAAGAAGGCAGCTCAGTATTTGCGGACCATCAGCAGGAATACAACCACAAATGTGAGCCCTCTAAGGCCGACATCGTATGCACAGAAAGAAACAATGTCAAGAGGAAAGTCAAAGAAGCATGTTTCATCACCAGCAATGCCAGAGCAATATACGTGCTTCACTATTTCGAAAAAATGGATTATATAAGCGATTTGCATGCATTTGCATATAGTTAACAATATGAAAATGACTATGAATATGGAGCTGCAAGGGCTCTGAACGTTCTAAGTCTAAAAGATAGAATAGATAAAAAAAAGCCTACTAATTATAAACTTAAGTTTCACCGTAACGCAATTAGTTTTAGCGTATTAATAATTACAAAGTAAGGGTGAAATAAAAATTGTTATTGTTATTTCCAATATCTATAATTAGTATAGTTTAAAACTACTTTGAGCATGGTAAAAAAAATATTACTTTAGTCAACACATAGTTCAAATTTTTATTTCCAAAAATTTAGCATGACGAATAAAATATTACTCTAGTCAGCATTTAATTCAAATCTTTGTTATTTCCAAAAATTTAGCATGATGAAGAGTATAATTGTTCTTATATAATTAATTTAGGATAGTCTCAATAAACTATTCATAAATTTAAGCATCATTGTTATATCCATAATATCAGCACAATAATTTTATTTTATGTTCAATACTAGCACAAACAATAAACTGAAGTTGATAATAGTTCAAATAATGTAATTCTATATACATGAATTTTCCAATGTTAGGAAATACATGTTACAGTTTGACATTTCCTTTCTCTGCTAAAGTAAGTTGAAGTTCCCAAATGGTGTTTATTTTGATGGATATATATTGAATGACATGTATGGGTCAATTCGTAGGAGGCCTAGAATATAGTGTTCTAGCTTTCCATTATTTTGTATTATAACCAATTGATTGATGAATAGATTAACAAGTTAGGCAGTTATCTAATAAATAAGTTAATTCGTAGGAGGCCTAGAATATAGTGTTCTAGCTTTCCATTATTTTGTATTATAACCAATTGATTGATGAATAGATTAACAAGTTAGGCAGTTATCTAATAAATAAGTTAAGCAAGTAAGATAGCAACTAAGTATAAACATGTGGTAAAACATTTTTATAAGATAAGTTATTTGATCCTAAAGAAATCAATGATCAATACATTAATATGAGTTTCATTAGTTGTCAAGGCATGGGTTCTAGTAATAAATTTCTTTTTTAAACTGTCTGGATTTTTTAGACATAACAAGTTAATATTATATTTAAAAAAATAAATTTATTATTATTTAACAATAGTTAAATCATAATTATAGTGATACATTATTTAAACACATTTGTTTAAAAAAGAAGTTCTCAAAATCTAAAATATATTTTAGAGAATAATAATTTTTAACAATAATATTGCAACTTAGTTTTAAATATTAACTCCTTTAAACAATGAATTTTAATAGTAATCAATTTCTTTAAAAATTTTCATTCAGTCAAAATAACTATTAAATGCATGCACACACTTGTGAGATTTAAAATGTTAATTAGATATGTTTAAGCAAACTGTACTAATTATTTATAATATAAAATATCTAATTATTTAAAATGTTTGATTTAAAGTAACTTATTTACCTGACATTGCGCTTAATAAGAATTAATATTTACAACTTTAAATTGATTCAAAATATTTCTAAATTTAATATCTGAATATTGACTCGTTGTAAATCAAAAGATTTCACGAATGTTAATGTTTAATAGAAATTGTGGACTTAATCAGTGAAGAATTTATTAGCTTCATGCTCCCAAATCAAAATGCTTTAGATTTGCCTATATAATTAAGAAAAATAGGTTAGAGATAAGAGGGGTCCTCTTATCTTTATAAAGTCGAATCTCGCGTTATGATTTGTAGAGATCTCTCTTGTTAAAATTAAGCACTCAAGGCGCATGTACTAAGGTTTTAGCCTTATATTAGTATTACGTGCTGACATTGCACTTAATAAGAATAAATATTTACTATTTTTTATAACTACATCTAGTGGTACTTGTATTTTAAACTAAGAGTAAATTATGCATGAATAAGAATGTGAAATCTATGGATTTAAAACATATAAAATTAACTGATATTTTAAAATTATTTAAATTTCTTTTTATTTAGACCTATCTAACCAAATGGCCTATAACAATAGTTTTATAACTAAATTTTAGTTGTATGCTATTAATCACATTTGACATATAAATTGATTTATTAGAAGAGAAATAATATATATAAAATTTTTTTTTAATATATCCACATTATACACATACATAGTTCTCTAGGTAAATAATCTTAAGGTTACAGTATATATGTAATAAAATATAAAAAAATAAGTCAATTTATAAGGAGATATAATGAGATTGCTGGTCAATTGAAGCGTTAAAGTTGATGAGCTTTAATAAAATAAGTATTATAACAGTAATAAAAAATGGATTTGTTTAATTCTTTATAATTATATTAATGCATATAGAAGGATAAAAGTTGATATTACTTTGTAAAGACAATAGAACATACATAAAATGAAGAAAGTAAAAACAAAGAAGGAAAAATATTTGAATGTAAGATTGCATACAGGGAAAATATAAAAAATAACAAGGATGTAATGATTATATCAAAATAATAAACAGTGAAACCACAGCAGATATATTAATTAAAAGATGGAAATTGATTATCAAATTGAATAATGTTAATAATATTAAATTCTTGAAAGAATGTAGAAAAATGAATTTAGCACCTAAATTTATGACCTAATAATCTTAAAAAAATTATTTAAAGTATTTATTAATCAAAGTTATATTATAAAACAGTGGTTACATAAAGATATTATAATAAAATATATTCTACCAGAGTATGTCGACAATTATCAGTTATTATAATAATAAATCTTTGGGACAAAACAATAATTTTTAATTTGCCGAGCCAGGCTTTTGACACAGCATATCTTTGTCAAAGCATGACTATAGTGAACATTAGCAAATACATTAACATATCTGCATGAATATAAACATATATAAAACTAATCACTGATTACCATATTTTCATATATAACTAGCAATTAACTATGTCATTAGATTAAATGATCAGAGTAAGAGGATTAAATTTATGGTGTTCTCAAAATTAATTATGTGCCAAGCTTCTTTTATTTATTTATTTTTTTATTACTTTTTAAATAAACAAATAAGTATAAGTATTGAAATGAATCTATCAAACAAAGTAATCAGGAAGAAAATTTTTTTTAGAGAAATGTGTAAAATTAAATGAAATTTTATAAATACAATTACAGAAATTATACAGTAAAAAGTTGAAGTATATAAAGGAAGAAAAAGAAGCAAGCAAATATAAAGTAAAAGGGAATAATTATAAAGATAAAATTTGCAATTTAACAAACATAGAATTAACAAAAAAAGAAAAAGAAATATTACATAAAAAAATTAAGTATGTTCCTTATGAATATTATTTATTATAAAAGAGATGTAATTGATTAAAAACTTTCAAAGAAAATAATTGCAAGTAAGTATGTAGAGGAAAAATATATGGTTTATTATTCTCAAAACAAAGACAGTAATAAGATTATTATTAATAAAAATAAAACATAAATGGAAAAATTTAAGAATGAAATTGATAATAGAATATATAAATAAAAAATATCATTAAAAAAAGGCAAAAATAAAAGAATAGATAAATATTATAAGTATTATTCATATGGTATTGTCAGAGTAAAAGAAATTACAAAATTAAAAAATAAATATCAAGATAAAGTAATATTCGCAAAGTCAGATAAAAAGAATAAATTGGTATGTTAGATAAGAAAGAATATATAGAAAAAATAAATAAAATATTGGAAGATAGCATTTAAAAAAAAATTTTTTTTAAAAATGATACTAATATAAAAAGTAAAAAAATATACACACTTACAAAAAATATTTATGACAAAGGCTTAATTAATTATAATACATTTGAATATCTAAGAATTAAAGATTGTATAAGAGCTAAAACTTATGGAGCATCAAAAATCTTTAAAGAACTATTATGATTGAGACCAATTATTAAAGGTTCTAATTCTTATTTTTAACAATGTCAAAATGGTTGGCAAATAATATTTTCAAAAAATATATATAAATACTAATTGTAATTCAAATTTTAATAAGTGAAATTAAAAATATAGTGAATGAATATAATAATTATAAACTAACAATGATAAAAATAGATAAAGTTTCAATTAAATAAATATTAATGTAAAAAAACTATTGACTTAATAATAAAGATATAAAATGGTGCTATGTATACACACACACACACACACAATTATTAAAGAATATATAAAGGTGTATGTACAAGCTTTTAAGGTTGTTATGCTAGAATATTCCAGAAATAAAATAAATAAATAATATTCAAAAGAAAAAGAAAGAAACTACTTACTGGAAATTGCAATAGGTTAATTTGCAAATTAGCAAAGCTGATAAAGAGTTTGCAAAAGAATTAAATCTGAACGGTAATGTCAAAGAATTGCAGTAAAATGTTATGTTATGTTCGGCTATTCTGAAAATTAATAAAGAGCTCTAGTCAATAATCCAATTTGACTATCTCAGAATAATGAGTGTGATCTATAGTGTGCTTATAAAATTATAGTTACAAACCTCAGAATTAAAAAAAACTGTATAGGCATTAAATTTCTATGGAGATATAAACTGTTAAGAGATCTAAGTGATCTTGTTCTTAATTGGCAAATAGCGAGTTGAAATTTCTAATCCTTTACTAATACTATTATTCAAAGTAAATAAACTCTTGAAATGTATTTAAACTTTGGTTGTTTTTCTCTTATTATAAAATATAGCTGCTAACTGACTGTATGGCCTGGATATACTTTTGGTGCAGTTCAACAGTTTAACCTGTGAAGCATAAATAAAGGGTTACTTTGAGTGAATCAAAAATGCAAAACAACATGACATTGATGTACAAAATTTGGGTCAATGGCAAATATATGTGAATCATATTGAAAAATATATGCCTAGAAATGGAATAACAGATAATAAACTTAAAGTTGAAACACTATTATGGACATACAGCAAAGATGTCTTAAATGTGAGAATTGTTTATGTGATCCCAAGATGTCCAAGGAAATACCCTATGAAAGCTTACTGATAAAACTAAATAAATATTTTAAATCATAGTGTTAAAATTTATAAAGTTTCTTTATTTTCAGGGGAGAATATAATCACAAAATGAAAATACACAGGAATATGACTTGGTCCCATAACATTGATGAAAAATTGTGATTTTTGAGAATTATATCGATAAAATGATACTGTATCAAGTATTATAGCGGATAAGAGACATAAAGCATAGCAAAATATTACTAAGCAAGAAGCAATTAGCATACATGGTTGCTATTGAATGGGCATTAGCTTATGAAGTCATGGTATATCAAGTGGAACTTTCAGTAGTGCGAAAAAGAATGATTCTTCAGAAATGAGTATAAATGTGGCAAAGCCATGAAAGATACCTAGAAAATTAATACCAAACTTCCTTCTTGCTAATGCTGTGGATAAACAGGCCATTTAAGACTTAACTCCAGATTTAAAATGAAAATTTTTTTTAATTGGATTGAAAGTTCACTTGTCAAAATTATGTAAGTGATGAATGACAAAACAAGATTTACAGTGAAAGAGTAAATTGAGGGGAAGATTTAAAATGATAAATAAATTGAAAGACGTGCTGATACACAAAAATTAAAATACACAAATGGGGATCAACAGAGGGGTGAGAATATCAACCATATTAAAGAATGGAGCACAGAACTGTTAGAAGATGTAGTGATTATTCAGAACTCCGAGAAAGAAAATAAGATTGATATTCTAATGAAAATGAATTAAAAACTCCAGGTGGCTCTCCTGTTTAAGAAGCGATTGAAGTAACAAATGAACTGGAAGAAGACTATGGAGACAGAAAAAGAAAACTAAAGCCTACCTGAATATAAAAAAGATCAATATACATTTTATTAAAGAATAAATAAGAGCATGCGTACAAGCTTTTTAATGTTGATATGCTAGAATATTCCAGAGATAGAATAAATAATTAATATGCAAAAAAAAAAAAAAAACTACTTACTGTAAGTTGCAATAGATTAATTTGCATGTAAAGAAAAGTTCACTTTATGCAAATTAGCAAAACTGATAGTCTGCAGAAAAATTAAATAAGAATAGTAATGAAAAAGAAGTGCAGTAAAATAGTATACTGATTACTGAGTTATGTTCTGTTATTTTGGAAATTAATAAAGAGCTCTAGTCAAGAATCCAATGTGACTATCTCAGAATAATGTGTGTGAACTGTAGTACTTATAAAATTATAGTTATAAACTGTTAAAAGAAAATAGTGAATTGAAATTTCTAATCATTTACTAATACAATTATTATTATTCAAAGTAAATAAACTCTTGAAATTTATTATTGTTTTTCTCTTATTATAAAATATTATTATCCAGCTCCCAACTGACTGCATGGCCTTGAATACATTAAATGGATAAGAGTAAAAATATAAATTTGCTTATAAAACAATTGCAGGAAATTCTTGAAATTTGCTGCAAAGAAATAACATTCAAATTTAATGATAAATATTACAAATAAAAAGCTTTGTTAATAGCAGGGACATTAAGCAGAATGTTGAATAGTATTTAACATTTAATAAAAGTAAAAAAAAAATAGATTTTTTTATTGAAGATATTAATATGTTACATAGAAATATTAAATTTACATCACATGATTGGCATTTACTACTGTTGAAAAAAAAGAAAATAATAAGTTTGCATATTTAGGTATATTGCTTATTAAATCCAACATAAATGGTAGATGTAATATAGAAATATCAATACACAAAAAAGTAATATGAATAATATCATTAAGTGTCATTCTAATACAGATAAAAAATATAAATTAGATTATAAATCCTAGAGTGCACAGACAATAAATTTTGCTCAGATAAGAATGATTATAATAAATAAAGTTAATAAGGAACTATTAAATAATGATTATACAATTAAATTTATAAATAATAATATAAAGTTGATAGAAAATAAATTTAAACGATTAAAATATCACATGATTACCACTTCCTATGCTTACACAAGCTGTTAAAACAGTAGCAAACTCTCTATACAGTAATGCCACCCAGTGCAAGCCATAGTAATCAATGGATGCTAGGTTTATATATAAAATTCCTATCCAGTACCTATTAATCCAATATCCCCAGACTAGTTTCTAATTTGTGGCTTTCATCAGTGACTAGCCCTGGATTTGAGAGCACTTCATCTAGATCTTTGGGTTTAATCCATCCCTTCAGGAGCTTTTACTGTACTTAACTATAACACTATGAACAAACAAAAACACAATAATGTTTTCAATTTAAACTAAATTGCTTATATAACCATACTGATATGAACCCAGTTTAGTGCAGTTCTCTTAGATCCGAGGCTTCTTACTGATGAAAGTCACAAACTAGAAATTAGTCTGGGGATATTGGATGAGTAGGCACTAGATAGGATTTTATGCACAACCCTTCTAGCATCCATTGATTACTATGGTTTGCATTAGATGGTGCTATTGTATGAAAAGTTTGCTATTGCTTTAACAAATTGTGTAAGCATAGAAAGTGGTGATCATGTGATGTTTTATTAGTTTAATACCAACCCTGCTAGGATAATGGTGGCTATGGATATTTAAAAACCACACTAGAAAAGAAGGTAAATGTAAAGGACAGAGTGATAACAAACATAAAAACATTTTGTAATGGAAATATTAGGTTTTCAGAAAATCAATTGAATGAGATAAGGGACAAAATTGAAATGTGAAAAGGCAAGAGGTTTAGATAGATGGGCAACAGGTATGGTGATGAATTTAGGAAATAGGACAAAATTAAATCTATTATCATGATTTAATAAAATGTCACAGAAGAGAGAATTTTCAGTTAGCTGGAATAATATAAGAATAAGGCTACTACTATTTAAAGGGAAAGTAAGGAAACAATTATAGAGTGATAGTGGTAACTTCAGTGTTATATAAAATTTTTGCATATATGGTGGCTGGAAGGGTCACAAAGTGGATGGAAAAAAATAATATAGTTGGAGAAATGCAAGAATGTTTTCAATCGGATAGGTGTATATGAGATAGTTTATTTGTAGGAATACAGATAGACAGTTATATATAGTCTTTATAGATATAGAGAAGGCATATGACAGAGTAAATAGAAATAGATTAAGGACAAGTTTAATAAATTTGGGAATAAATGGAGTTTTAGCAGATCTTTATTAAGAGATTGTATGAAAATAATTACCATACATATCAATTAGGAAATACAGAATCAGTTAAATATGGGGTGGGACCAAGGCAAGGATGTCCTATGTCATCTATTTAGTTTTTTGTTATATTTGAGAGAAATGGAGAGAACAATAGAAAGAGAAGTAGAGATACCATTAATAAATGGCAAAGGAGTATATACATTATCACGTCTTTTATTTGCTGACATCTTCTTGTACATATTAAATAGGAAAGATATGGAAGTTAGGCTGAAGACATGATCAAGGATGGGTAAAGAGAAGGGGATTAAATTTAGTGAAGAAAAATCGAAAGTAAGGATTATATATGCTGGGGAAATAGAAGAGAAAGAATTTTTATTGAGGAATATAAAGTTAAATTTGGTGAATAGGTATAACTAATTGGGAATCGTTTTAAGTTATCAGAGAAATTGCTTAGATAAATGGGAGAAAAGATTGATAAATGAAGCAAGTAAAAGGGACTGATAATGAAATTAACAGTGTTTTCATGTAATAAATGTGATGTAGCTAGGATTGTATGGAAGGGAATGGCAGTAGCAGGGTTAATTTATGGTAATGATGCATTATGTGTTAGTAAAGGGGTATTAGATTACTTACAAAAAGTAAAATGAGAAGTAGGAATATATGTATTAGATGCAGATGTGTGGACAGCAAAGGAGGCAATTCAGAGAGAAATGGGATGGTCAAGTTTTTATATGACAGATGCAAAAAGCAAAATTAAAATGTTAAGTATATTGCAATTTATGGATAAGAGAATAGCCAAAATAATATTTAATTGGGTTATGAGTAAAGGATAGGCAACGAGATGGGCAAGAAAGGTAGGATGGTATGCAGAATATTTGGATAAAGACTTTAGTCAATATACTTATATAAAAGGTGGGATGATTGTGTTAGGAGAATTGTTGAATGTTATAGTGGCAAGGAATGGGATAGAAGAATAGATGCATTAATAAAAAATAGGAAGAACTAGTATGGAAAGTAAAAAGAGTTTAAATATATATAGAAGTAAACAGAATATTGGGTGTGAGTTAATTTATTATAATAGCAAGAAAGTAGTTTACTGTTGAAGACTCGAACAGGATCATTAGCAACAAGGAAATATACACATAAATGGAAAAATATGGGGGATTTAGTCTGGAAGTTATGTAAGGAAGACATAGAAAATATTAGGCATCTGCTAATTGAATGGAAATGCCTACAAGCAGAAAGGATACAAATAATGAAGTTGTGGGAGAATAAATATAAACAAAGTGATTATACCGAAAGTGGGTTCTTGGTTTTTATGCAGGGTTTAAGAAGAGATAAGGGGAATTTAGATATAAAGGCCATAGAGTTGATAAAGATAATGTTGTAGAAATGGGATGAAGCAGAATAGAGAAGAATATGGAAAAAAAACTTATGTTGGGGAATGAAAAGGGAGAGGAAGGTACTAACAGATTTCTCTAGGCATAGTGGCTGAGAGATTCCTGACTGCAAAAAAGGAGAAGCCATGGTGTATTACATCCTCTATAAAATTTAAATTGTTTGTTTGTTACTTTTTTTACTGAAATTACTTGAAAACTCTAAGCAAATGTATTGTAACCAAGAATGCATTGGTATGCAGTTTCAAGTAGATAAAAAATTAGATAATGGGTGAAAACTGAGTTATAAGATTTTTTTGGACAGATTGGCCAAAAGAAAAGTGAATTTAAATAAAAGCATAAAAAAAAAAAAAAGGTGATTAATAATTTTAAGAAAGTGAATGTTTGTGAGTCTGATAAAGAAAATGAAAGATAAGAAAATATAAATTGAAGTGTTAAATTTACTTGAATGAAGATAACTGCTGATAGTACACTCTATGCTAAAGGTTTTATCTGCACTTACTCTAGTGGATAGAAGTATTTTTAATCAGTTTATCTCCAGAACTGCTTGGCTAGAATTACAATAATTCTTTACTCGTGAGTGAAGCATTATTAAGAGATGGTAAAACTGTTGGCCTATACCAGAACCTAACAATGTTTTCAAATCTACAATTTCCTTTTCAAGTGAAGTAACAGACTAAGTTAACTTGAATTTATGTTGCTTATATTTCTAAAGATCATTTTCAAATGGAAAAAAATTAACAACCTGAAATGTACAATAAATGAAAACTATATTAGCACTTATTAGCTTATTAATTGTATGCTTTTTGTTGAACATTTAGGTTTAAAATCATAATTATTACTATCCTATTTCTCATTTTTGTCTATTATCTATAAAACTGACAATAGTTTTGAATGAAAAAAAATACACTGTATTATTACCAAATATGTTATCTACTATTTAGAAGATGATTGAGCTTTATCTAAGATTAAAACAAAATATAAGATCACAACAGAAGTTAGTGCAGATTATAAGGTAGAAGTAAAAAATGATTGTTGTCATAGTAAAATGACCTGAAATTAGAAGTTACTAAATGAGCAGAAACTAACATAATATAATAACATTGATCAAGTAAAAAATTGAAATAATAATAATTGTTTTTGGAAGTATTTTGTAGAAAAGAATACCTTAGTACATCAGCTCATACTCAGAATTGTATATCACAATCACCTGCTATAATTTTTAATCATAGCTCAATCAGATATTTAAAAAAGTATGCAATTTGCAATCATACCACAAATACAAAAGAAAATTTAAAAAGATTTCAAAAAGTATTGATATTGCATTAATAATAAAGCCTCTTAGAATAATTCCTCTAACAGAAATTTAAAAAAAAGTTAAAAAGTCAATATTATAAAAATAAATAAGCAATTATGGGATTACAAAATAAAATGTATTATTTCATAAATAACTATGGATTAACTATACATTTAATTATATAATAATTAATTTGACAGTGGCTTATATTTACAAAGTAAGGTATCACAAAAAAAAAAAAACATTCAAAGACAATTGAAGGTTAAATGATTATTCCGTCAACAAGAACTAATTCTGGTTACTTTAATGTGATATCTTAGTCTGTAAATAGAAGTTACTGCTAAACTTCTCTGAGTGGTGTGGTATAGTGATAACGGCAGGCTTGGAGCTCAAGGCCGATGAATTGCAGCCCAAAACTGTCAATTCTGGAGTTCAAACTTCTTATGAACTCAAAAAAAAAAAAACAACATTCCATTATTTATTGCACTGGCAAATTGGTGAATGGCTTTATTTAAAGCTATCAGATGAAATAAATTTACATTTAGCATTATTTAAATTCATACATATCATTTAAAACACTTTCTATAGCGATTTTTTAAAAAGCATTTTTTTTTTATTTCTTGACAATATTGTCAAGGAATAAATAAAAAACTAATGCATTGTAAAAAAACAATAATAAAACAATTAATGCATTGTAAAAAAGATACTATAGAATGTGTATTAAATGGTATTATATATAAAATCAATGCAAAAAAAATTAAGGAATCAAGAGAAATTGTATTACTTCTATTATTTAAATTTGGTTTATAAATATGAAGATATATAAAGTGAAACAAAACAAGAAATTACATTAAGCAATGCTATAGCATAAAACATGGCTGTTATTGATGATAATTTTCCATTGAATGCCATCCCAAAATAGATTAAAAAGAAAATACAAAAGAAAAAAACAAGATTCCAGTTTAAATATATTAAAGCTAAAAGCAAATGAAATTGATGAGATAAGTTTGCAGATTATAAACTTCTTAATAATGTATTATATATTAATCTAAATACACGCTATAAAAATATTTATTGCATTTGCAAATGAAAACCTTTAATAATTATATCTAGAAATTTAAAAAATAAATTATGAATATAAAAATTTACTATGATAAATTATAGAAAATTGTATTCTTATAAAATAGTTTGATATAAGCTAAGTTTCTATACTCATTTCAAAGTAAATTTTCTTATAAAATTTTTTTATACATGTAATGCTATTATAAAAATAATAACACTCCAAATAGAAAAATGCTATAACAATTTAGCAGAACAATACGCATGCAATCAGAAGTGTTTTCTTGATAGATGAAAGGCCTAAAAATGCAGTTTACTAAGAAAAATAACAAAGTTTACAAGTAAAAAACAAATCATTGACTCAAGTTAGCATGAGGATGGTAATATCTATCAAAGAGGACTAGTTCTCGTAATTGAAGACACCCAAAAGAAAATACTTGGTAGAACAAAAATCAGCTCTGTAGGAACTTCATTAGCAGGTATACCAACATGACTACTTATGCTTAATCAAAATTTTATGATGCTATTTTTTTGATTATAAAGTTCAGCAACCTTGGAGTTCTGTGGTGACTTATAGCCAATGGGTATTACCAACAAAAATACTGGAAATACCAATCTATCACTATCATTACTTATTTATCAATCAATTTTTGTCAAAGTATTCATTGTTTTATCATTTCTGCTCATTAATTGCTTTTTAAAGTAACTACAATTTCTTATTCTATCTGGGGATGAATATTTGACTTACTATGTCACCAGCTGAAGCTAAAATTATTTGCTTAGAAAATAATAAAATACTAGTTTTCTACTTAAGATTCAATAACATTCCTCTGGCAAGCACTGGTTATTTAATCTAATGACCTAGCCAACTGCTAGGTTAATTTACACATGCAAATCTATGGTAATCTGTGACTAGTTTAATATATGTTTACATGCACACAGATATGCTAATATATTTGTCAATGTTCATTATAGTCATGCTTTGATAAAGATACACTGTATCGAAAGCCTGGCTTAGCAAATTAAGAAATATTGATTTGTACCAAAAATTTATTACCATAATACTTGATAATTATCTGCATACTCTTGTAGAATATATTTTATTATGTAAAATACCACACCAATTTTCTCAATAATTTTTGGAATTTTCCTTCGATTAATGCCAAATAGATTCACATGTTCACATCTTGACATTCATGAACTCCTGTTTGATACATAGCTGCCTGTATAAACTATAATCATACTTTCTTTATGACAAAAGAGTTAGACAGTAAGTTTCCAAAGACACTTTCAGTTTTTGGATATGCTCTTGCAATACTGAGATTTTTACTGCTAAATAATCTTTCTCAAATCCTCTTTTCCCTTCACAGTTCTTGCAAATTACATTAATTGTAAATCAAATTTGATATGTATAGCTTATTATTCATAGAATGCAACATTCCTTTCTTGGTGGATTAGTCACTCCTATGATAATCAGAATATAATAACTGCATTGATTTCTATAATGTTTAAACAATATTACTGTTGTTCATATTATTTATTTGCTTATTTTTAAAAGAATATGATTTTTTTTTTCATTTTTTAATTTAATTCTATTTTAAATTAGTGTTTAATTGATATTAATAAATTTCACAAATACATACATTTTTCATCTGCAATTTATTAATATAACTTAATGTTATTTCACAGTTTAAAATGCCTTTCCAAAGATTCTAAAATGATTATATTAGAATGAGAATGTTAAATCATTAGAGTTCACATGTACAATTCAAACAAATTATCTTAGTGATAACTTAATCATATTACATTTTTTATTTTAATATAACATCTGTGACTAATAATTCAATGGTCCTGAATTACTTTTGTGCTCAAGTTAAAACAGGCAAAACTCTCCATACAGTAGTACCACTCAGTGTCAATCAGAGTAATCAATGGATGCCAGAAGGCTTGTGCATAAAATTCCCATCTAGTGCCTACTCATCCAATATCCCCAGACTAGTTTATGGCTTTGGATCTGAGAGCACTGCACCTAGATGAGTAGGCACTAGATGGTAATTTTATGTGCACGCCTTCTGGCATCCATTGATTACTCTGGTTGGCACTGAGTGGCACTACTGTATGGAGAGTTTTGCCTGTTTTAATAACAGTTATGTGCTAGATTAGGAAATAGTGATCATGTGATGTTTAGTGATTTACTCAAACATCAGATGTTTGTATTGAATATAACTGTAGAAAGCTTTCTAGTTGTTGGTCCTTCTCTGTGAAAAATAGATTTTATATTACAATAATCCAGCAATATTTAACCTCATTTTAAACTAGTCACTACAATTGCTTATAATTTTCAACATTTCTAAAGGTTTGAATTAAGCAATCTTATAGTTAAAGAGGTCTGCTAATAGTTTAGTAGCTAATAGTGGTACCAGTGGTGCAACTTTTATCTTTTGGATAAAAAAAAACAAATAAGATAAAGTAATTGAAAGCAAAATATAAAGAAAAAGATATAGACCTTTCTTATAAAGGAATGTTATAATTAAAGAAACTTAGTATCATCATTATTTCTGACCATCCATGTATTATTATAGAAAGAAAATCTAATTACGTCTCATCCAGTTAATCTGACCTATAGTTTTTCTTCTCAATATCATTTCTTTCTACACCTTTTTAATCTTTTGGAATCTAGCTCAAGTACAATAAATAAATGTAAAATAATGTATTAAAATAAGACAGCATAAGCTATACTCTTTCACAAGTACTACTCTTTAATAAAATATATAAATAAAAATGTCTACAAATTTTTTTGCTATTTTGTACTTTTCTCAATGCTTTATTTAATTCCATTATCTGATAGTTTTTTTGTCTATGTAGCAGATTTGTTCAATATTCTCATTTTTTAATTTTGATTTTATTAAATTACAGTTTTAAAAATTAAAGTTAAATTTATAAAAAAAATACTTCAAAAATTAAATTTTTTAATATTCAATTTGACCAATAGAAAAAGAGGCTCCTAGTAAGTGCAAAATTGTAATTTTAGTACAATAGCTATTTTTCCAGTTGATGAGAAAACATATTTAAAATTCATAGCATTTCATATATATTTAAATATATTTATATGTGAATTAAGCTATTTTTTCTTACTGGCGTTATCAGCCATTACAACATCACTGTAGTAGACTGAAATAACAGGAACAGATAATGCAGACAAGGCCCCTAAAATAAAAAAAAGCAAGATAAATAGCATATTTTAAAAAGACTAAAAATTGTCAAAAATTTAAAACATTTTAAAAGAAATTAATTATAATAGAAGATATTTTAATGCCTGATCATTTTTTTTGGGGGAAACAAACTATTTTTAAATAACTAACACTGTGATACTAGATGGTAGTGCCAACGAGATTCTTATGACTTTTATGGCTGTTTAATCTTCACTACAATGAAATGAATTGTTAAGCACTTAACTAAAAATTAATTATAACAATTTACCATTACATAATTATATCCTCAGTTGCATAGGAAAACAGTAACATCTGACAATCAAACCAAAAAATGAGTATGACTGCCCAACTGAAATTTTATTTTTACTTTATATAGGAATCAATCAAGACATCTTTTGCTACTCAGCTCGTCAATCTTACCATATCCTAAACCAATAAGGAACATTGCCTAGCACTGCTAACACTAACAAATGAATAAAATTACTGGTAATGGAACACATTTTTATATCCTACATTATTATTATTGACTAAATTACTGTCAATAATAGTCATTTTTCCATGCAGTTTGAAATAATGTTTTGCTGTTGATATAATCATAATTAACTATCATCATCATCCAATATTGTTATTGTGCAATATAAAATTAATTATTTTTTATAAAAAAAAAAAAAAGCTAAAATAGATGAAATCAAATATAAATATGTAGATTCTTTTTATAAAGGATTATTACAGTGAAAAGAGGACTCAGAATAAATAGAAAAGATGGCATTTATCTATAGCACCTCAAATCTCGCTCGTTTGTTGTAACCCCATGAGAAGATAGAAATAATAAAAGAAGTGGTTTGGTAATGTTTTCAAAATTTTTATTCTTCATAAACTAAAAGAAAATTATTATTATTAATTAATTAATTAATACCTAGAAATTATAATATTATGCAACAAATGTGCTGAAAGAATTATACTCCCTCTACATACATCAATACAATAGCCAAATATATTAAATTACAAATAAATCGGGCTGCAAAAGAAAGATAAGTCTAAATCTGCTTCTGCAAGAAAACTGGGAGGGATTGATCCGACCATGACGGATGGACGGACAAGATTTGACCAATCAAATCCAGAAATATTCAGAACTGGCAAAATGAGTGCAAGTGTAAAGCATCGGCAAACTGGGAGTTCTAACCGATGCAGATGAACTGTGAAAGGCACTGAACGTCATTTAGAACGGTAGCAGACTGCTGGCTTCCGAATGTCCAAGAGTCATCATAATAGGGACTATAAAGTAGGTCACATAGATCTTTATTCTTCTTATTTTGGTATACCTTTGGGTTTTGTTGATCTAAATGTATAATGATTGTTTTAATGTATTCGTGTAAATATATATATATTAGTGTATTGTAATTAAATCTGCTTTTCTAATTCTACCGGCATTAGTCTCAGGGATTATGATTCTTGTATGCATATATAGGCAGGGCAAGGTTGGCTTACTGCATAGACTGTTCGCCAGCAAGTATTATATAGAACTGGCAGACATAACAGATCTTTATTAGCATGAATTCGTATTTCCTCACCACAAAGACATTTTTTCTGTTTCAACAGGATATTTTTATTTTTGCAAATACACCACAGCGCTGGTGGCGGCCATCTTACTTGTTCTTGAACGAATCCTCGTGAGAACATTATTTGTTGCGTGATTGTCAAATAAATGCTGGTGTGTACCCTTTCAAATAACTTTTTGAGGGTTACACATTCCTCATGGAAGCTTCAAGTCATTATTAATAAACTTACAACACTAAAGTAAGTTACATCACATTAAAAAAAAAAAGTCTAATTAAATTTTAAAAAACTACAACTGGCTCAAATACACACACTCTCACACCAAACTACAGAGATAATAGATATTCGAAGATTACGAGAAAATGAATAACACCAGGGATGAGAAAACAACCTAATAATCACTTTAAGTGTGAAACAATATTAATTAAAACACCATTTCAGATCTCAAAGGCCCGAAGAAAGAAACTGGAATTTAAAAAAGTTACATGAAAAAAAAATGTACCCAATAAACAAAAGTTATTGTTAAATGACAACAAGATTTTATTCTTTTTTTTAACCTGCTGGCATAAAATATTTACATAAATGTAAGATAATAAAATTTTATTATGATTCTGTTGATAGTTTTGTAAATTGATACATTGGCTATTGATTTTTTTTATGTTAATAAAATTTTTTTATTCTATTAGTAATATTTTACCAGAAATGCACCACAAGACTTGAGCTTTTTAATGTTTTTATATAGCAAATCTATTTCACCTACTTCAGTTCTGTCACTTATAAGCAAATTAACTTAGATTCAAAGCATTAAGAAGCTTTTGAATTACAAACTTGATAGTTAAAGAATAGTAAAAAGTGACGACTTTTGTAAGGAAGATCATTAGATTCAAAAAATCCAGTTGCACTACAACTGCATTCAAAGTTCATCATTGATGAAAGCTGAAGTGTTTGATAAAAGAAAAAGAAATATTTCAGAAGTGAAATTACAACATATATTTTGTTTGTTAAAATGGCGGAATATAAAAATATAAAACGGATTATAGAAGACAAAGGATTACGTCGAGAGAAATTGATAACAAGCCGGACCACAGAGAAATTAGGAGTACAATTTGATTGGTAGAAATGCAGAGGAACAGACGAATTGAAATAATGAGATAATTAAACCAATGAACAGATAAATCCGTAAAAGTGTGAACTTTTCGACACACAGCAAATAAAAAGACTTTTTCATGTATATATTTTTGTAGTTTAATTAATCTTAAAAGTAGAGTGTACCGTAGAAGTTTGTGTTTAAATAAAGCATTATGGTATTATAAATAATAACTCGGAGTAAAGATTTTGTTAATACACGGCAAATCTTGGCGCAGTCACCGTGAAAAGTTGAACCTATGGACGGACAAGTTAAAATGTCTTTAGGACAAGGAAGCATCTCGGAGTTCGACGTCGGAAATGCGGATGAATGGCCGTTATACGTCACTCAACTCGAAAATTTTTTTAAATTAAATAATATTACGGAGAATAATAAAAAAGTAGCAGCTCTTTTATGCCTCGCGGGACGAAAAGTAATTGAAGTGATACATAAACTAATGAATGGGCCAACAACGGATGAAACAGAATACGAAAATATTATAAACAAGTTATCCAACTATTTTAGCCCACAACCATCGAAGTTCATGGCTCGATTAACCTTGCGGAAACAGAGAGGTGAAAACATAAAAGATTTCGATATAAGTTTGAGACAATTAGTAAGAGATTGCCAATACGGAGAGTTCGCAGAACAAGCCCTACTGGATCAGTTGTTATGGGGAATGAATGAAGACAGGCTACGGCAAAATTTATTAATGGAACCAGATTTGACCTACGACATAGCAATACGGAAAGGGATAGCGTACGACCTCGTAATTGAACAAGCAATGTGTTTCAGAGGCAAGATAAATGATGAACAGTCATGGGAAATACATAAAACAGAAGGGAAAAAACAGAGTACAAATACGAAAGAATGGAATGACCGAGGAAAACAAATAAAGTGTTTCTGTTGTGGACAACAAGGACACATATCGAAAAACTGCAAATGGCGTTCATATACCTGTTATAATTGTGGAAGGAAAGGACATCTAAAATCAGTCTGCAGAAATCCAAAAACTCAAGATAAACAACATACGGAATATGAAGTAAAAAAAAATGTGTGCGCACAAATCCAAAAACAATACATGATAACACTGAATATATATGGAAAAGATATAGAAATGGAGATCGACAGTGGTTCGGCAATATCACTCTTATCAGAAGAAAAATGGAACGATATTACCAAAGGCCATAAAAGATGCATAATACAGAAAATGAATATTAGAGTCAAAGACGTCAGCGGAAACGCAGTAATAATAAAAGGAAAAACCCAGATTCCAATTAGGTACAAAGAAGAAATATTAAACCTACCTATATATATAGTAAAAGGAAGCATAGCCCCGATAATAGGAAGAGAATGTTTCGAACAACTAGGAATTACTGTAACAATCATAAAAAACATGTCGTTCGAACAGGAATACATTACAGCGTATCCGGAACTTTTTTCAGAACAAGTAGGAGTTTTCAAATCAGACCCAGTAGACATAGAATTAAGTAAAAATGCACGACCAATTGTGTGCAAACCCCGAAAGATTCCGTTTGCACAACATGAAAAAGTAAAACAAAAAATTCAGAAATTAGTAAGCAAAGGAGTTTTGACACCGGTAGAAGACGCTCAATGGGCCACACCGATTGTAATAGTGACAAAGCCAAATGGACAAGTTAGAATTTGTGGGGATTACCGAGTAACGGTAAACAAATTTTTAGCCAAAGGGGCGTATCCAGTTCCAAACATTCGCGAGCTGTTAGCCGGTTTAGCAAATGAAAATGTTTTTTTTGCAAAGTTAGATTTAAACGCCGCCTACCATCAAATTAAGGTAACGAATAGAACAGCTCAAATGTTAACACTAACCACGCCTTTTGGTCTTTTTCAATGCAATAGGCTACCGTTCGGAGTGACAACAGCACCTAATATTTTTCAGGCAAAACTCAGCACATTATTACATGGAATACAGGGAGTGACGCCATACTATGATGATATTCTGATCACAGCCACAACAGAAAGTGAGCTACGTAAACGATTGACTAAAGTATGCAATAAATTAAAAGATGCGGGGATTAAACTGAACAAAGAAAAATGCTTATGGAAAACGCAAGAACTAGAATTTTTAGGACACGTGATTTCTAACAATGGGAAAAGACCGATAAAAGATAAAGTGCGAGCGGTAAAAAATGCGCAGAGACCCAAGAATGTCAAACAATTGCAAGCCTTTTTAGGGCTTATTAATTTTTTTGAAATTTTTTTAAAAAGCAAAGCAATGATTGCAAATCCATTATATCAGTTGTTAAGAAAAGGACAAAAATGGGAATGGACGCAAATACATGAAGAAGCGTTTGAAAAAACAAAAGAACTACTTTCTGCGGATACACTGTTGACACATTTTGATAACGCGTTAGAAGTAAGAATTACAACGGACGCGTCTGAAATAGGTGTGGGAGCGGTTTTGGCACACCCAATGGAAAACGGCGAACGACCGATTGCATACGCATCAAGGACATTATCGAAGGCAGAACGAAATTATAGTCAGATAGACAAAGAGGCTTTGGCAATTATTTTTGCACTTAGAAAATATCATCAGTTTGTTTTCGGTAGACCTTTTCAAATCATCACAGATCATAAACCCCTCCTAGCGATATTAGGGAATGACCGACAGGCTCCAGAACATATAAGCCCACGCATGTTAAGATGGCAGAACATACTGGCTGCATATGACTACGTGCTGATTTATAAACCAGGGAAGGAAATAGCTCATGCCGATGCTCTATCAAGATTGCCCGATATAAATGAAACAGGAAAGGAAGAATTAGAAATTAATTACATTGATGCGATGAAATCAAACAAATTAAATAGTAAAACTGTGGAAATGTGGACGAGAGAAGACAAGGGATATAAAAAATTAATAGAATGGATTAGAAGTGAATGGCCAGAAACTAAACCAAGTTACGTAGCAAATGGGATTTGGTCAAATAGACAACAGTTATCAATATGTAAGGGATGTATTGTAATGGGCGATAGAGTGCTAATACCAACAGCAGGAAGACAAGCAGTATTAAAATTACTACATGAAGGACATCCAGGAATTGTGCGTGCGAAAGCTCTAGCTCGTAGTTACGTATGGTGGCCAAAAATAAATGAAGACATCGAACACTATATAAAGTAATGCTCTTCATGCCAAACATATGCTGCAATGCCACAAAAGAACCTGACATCATGGCAGCCAGCAAAGAAACCATGGGAGAGAGTACACATAGATCACGCTGGACCAGTGGATGGGAAAATGTTGATACTTGTAGACGCACAATCCAGATGGATAGAAGCACATAAAGTACGAGACACGACGGCGAATGAAGCAATCAAATGCCTTAAAAATATTTTTGCGATTTATGGATACCCGGAGGTATTAGTATCAGACAACGGTGCTGCATTCACTGGAACAGAAATGCAACAATTTTGTGAAGAACATGATATTCAACAAGTGTGGTCACCACCATATCATCCTCAATCAAACGGGCTAGCGGAAAATGCAGTACAACAAGTGAAACAAAATTTGAGGAAAACTGGAACAAAAAATATACAAGAAACGCTACAAATGTTCATGATGACGCAACACACAACACCATCAACAGCAACGGGTAAATCACCAGCAGAAATACTATGCGGATGGAAATTGAGAACAAAATTAACTGCATTATATCCAAAGGAGAGCAATATAATACAACATGACGAAATGGATAAAGAATTCAGGAATCAAGAACCAGTCTGGTTCAGAGACATATTAAGGAAGACATGGATTCAGGAAACAATTAAACAACGGATGTCAAACAAGATATATGAAATAAATGGTCCAAATGAAAGAATATATAGAAGACACATAAACCACATGCGAAGAAGGTCAGATGAATGGGATTGGATACCAAACGAGGATAAGAAGTTTGACACTAAGGAGAGTGGAATTAATAGTACAGGGAAAGAGGAAGAAGAGAGACAAATTGCGATAGAAACAAATTGTGAAGACAAACATGAACAATACAAGAATAAGTCACCCAGGCCTACAAGAAATAGAAGATTACCCGAACGATTCAAAGACTATGTGTAATGGAAATATTTCGACTTCTGAAATGAGGGGAGGAAGTGAAGTGTTTGATAAAAGAAAAAGAAATATTTCAGAAGTGAAATTACAACATATATTTTGTTTGTTAAAATGGCGGAATATAAAAATATAAAACGGATTATAGAAGACAAAGGATTACGTCGAGAGAAATTGATAACAAGCCGGACCACAGAGAAATTGCAGAGGAACAGACGAATTGAAATAATGAGATAATTAAACCAATGAACAGATAAATCCGTAAAGGTGTGAACTTTTCGACACACAGCAAATAAAAAGACTTTTTCATGTATATATTTTTGTAGTTTAATTAGTTTTAAAAGTAGAGTGTACCGTAGAAGTTTGTGTTTAAATAAAGCATTATGGTATTATAAATAATAACTCGGAATAAAGATTTTGTTAATACACGGCAAAAGCTATAAGCTAGAAATTAAGTCTATGGACAATATCGAATAGATAAGCATTGATTATTCAATCTAACATTAAATAAGAGAACTGGAGTAAATAAAACAGATTTGCTACATAATAATATTTAAAAACAAATTCAAAATATATTTTAATTAAACAAGCATACACCGAAAATTATAATATATATATAAACTTCAACATAAATGATTATAAAGATACACACCTTTGCTGATAACATTTTTTTACTTGTTTCTAAGGAAATATAAAAGAATGATAGTAATAGAATATCTGTAAAGTATTGGTTTTCTTGTAAATTTTGGTATATATCAAACAGATATACATATGTAAAAAAAAAGATATAAAATTATTTTTAGAATAAGATAAATTTTCCTACCATAAATTTGAGTGGATTTTAAATTAATAAGACCTTGTTTTACTATAATTTTAAATAATCTAAGAATAGATTTTAATATTTATTTTGATAATTGTGTGTCTTTTTTATATGAAAAAGTAGAAAACCTGAATCTGCTATAAGACAAATAGACATTAGTTAATACCACATCAACTGGAAGAGCTAGACACCATACTTGCATGATAATAATATATACTAACAATTTTTTAAATAAATGGTATTATATTTATAAATGATAGATATAATGAAGTAGTTTCTTTGCAGTACCTTGATAAACAAAAGTTTATTTATCCATCGTGATGTATTTTATTCTAAGCCATTAAAATTAACTACCATGACAGAAGCCACTATTATATATAATAATGAAGAGACAGTTTGTTCTTATGTGTAAATTTAAATAAAGTTAATGTTAATTTTTTAAAAAAAATCATAAGTTATGTCAAAATTGATACCATGAACAAACCAATGAGTAAGTGTCAAAACCAAATGTCCATAAAGAGTGATTATGATATAAGTTTAATATAATGTATTATTGTCACTCGAGCATTAAAAGTCGTTGTCTTATAAGAGGGTTAATGATCACAAATAATGATTAATAATATTCCAGTGATAATTTTATTTATACACTTTCTATTTTCTTACTCATATCATTAAAAAAAACTTAATTATATACTTATTTTAAATCCCATAACAATTAAAGAAACACATTTAATTTTTTTATTTGCTATTTATTATATTTTGTTTAATAACCGTTTTTTTTTTATTAAAATAAATTAAAATTTATTAGATACAATTGAACATGTTTATCTATACATAGCTATATTCTTTTTACACTGTTGCAAAGCATTCACTCTGTAGAACTTGCTGTGGTACAAGACTGGGGGCCATTGCCCTCCTTCACTCCTCCAGGAGAGTGACCCTAGCCCAGGTTTCATGAAAAAGCCAGTCCAGAGCCAGCAATCTATCTCTGTTCCCGAGCCACTTGAGTAATTTGATATAGATGTTGCAGACACTGTGATTAGCATTTTCAAATATACACTTGCATCTGGATAGCCATATTGCAAAGGTTAGAAGAATGGCGATTCTGGTTTTCGAGAATATGCCATTCTTTATAGCCTTTTGAATGACTAAAACTTCTCTAATATCGAGTGACACGCTTTCATTAATAAAAAATCTGATTGGCTTGAGAAAAGGGCAGAAATACAGGAGGTGATGAATTGCCTCATCTGCTGTGGCACATAGTTGGCATTAAGAGTTGATCTTGCTAAACCCTATTTTCCACACCAGAAAATAATTTGTTGGCAGGGAGGAGAGGTTGATCTTTAGCAGAAAGTCAATGTATTTTGGTTCTAAGAACAAATTTTTCGATTTTGCTGCGAGTTGTTTATTGTTTAACCCTAGATCATTCTGTAAAATGGTTTTATTGGTGTATTTGAGTTTGTATGTTTGTCAATAGATCTTTTTTCCTCTATTGTATGTTGCGTTATGTTTGCTGAGTTTCTGACATAAGTATATATCCGTTATCCATTTGCTGGCGAGCGGAAGTGTATCCATGGGCTCCACTGTCGAAAATTACATATGTTTCTTAATACTATCTCCATTGTCTCATTTCCTTTTTATCTCATATATATTTATTCATATGGGCTACTTTTGTGTGTCTATCCTGTAATTTCAGTTTATGTTCTTTATCTTAATGAACGGCATCAAAAACAATTTTATTTTCCACTCTCTATATTCAGTGTGCTTTCTGTAAAAGATTACTATAATGAAGAGATACACCACTACTGGATGTGGCTTCTATATGCTGCTTCTTACATAAAATAACTTCTTAATGTTGGGCCTGATAAATCAATACATCTGAAAAAACAAGTGTAAGACATGGTAAAACAGACTCCTGCATTTGTGAGGGATGCAATTAAAATAAATTTAGACAAATATGGTGACTCCAAAGATAATTTTATATTTTAAAACTACTATCAAATTTGATGATAATGTTTGATGTGTTGGTTGAGAAATGATAATCTTTTCAGATAAAGTAATTTGTGTGTACGTTTTTAAAAGCATTTTGCTATGAAAAATTACTAGATTAAATGTTTCAAGATAGCTATGTGTAATGGTATTCGTTCATATGTGTGCATTAAAAGGCACATGCAAACACAAACAAGTTCCCAGATATCCTTATGCCTCGGCTAAGAAAATATTTATTAGATGTGCAGTTCCTGTAGCCATGTTTACATTGTAACAGAGATGGAATTACACTTTTTTCAAACATTATTTTTATCAGAAACTCAATCCTGCTTTATTATATATTTATATTTCCTCAGAGTTAATAAATGTGAATGTCTCCTTTTCTGAGATAAACTCAAAAATATCATTTCTGATTTTTATATATATTTAATCAATTATTCTTAATGAATTTGATTTGTAATCATGAAATATTGCCACACTGTGCTAAAAGATATATACCATAGATAGTGCACTAGAAACTCCCAAGTTTCAAGCAGAGCTACTGTCAAAAAAACTTCAACAATTTCAAAAAATGGCTTTGATAGTGATAAATATAGCATAGAATGTTAATCTGAATGAAAAAAATAAATATTTGAAAAAGGATTAAAATGAGAAGAAAGGATTTGCTATGAGACAAACTTTTATAACATGGAAAGATTAATAAATTATAAACAATTTAATTGATACACAATAAATCCAGTTAATGTAGAATGTAAATATTTGCAGCATTAAATAGAAAATTAAGATGAAAGATATAAACTCATTTTGACTAATATTAAGCTTTTAGAAAAAAAACTAGAATCTTAGTCTTGATTAAAAAAAATAAACCTATGAAATTGGATTAGTAGATGTTAAACTTGGATAAGAGAGTATGATGAAATAAATCAATATCCCATTAAAATGAGAAAAAAGGTTTCTCCATAAAATAAATTTTTATAATATGGAAAGATTAATAAGTTATAAGTAATTTAATTGATACATAATAAATTCTACTAAATGTAGAATATAAATATTTGCAACATTAAAGAAGAAAATTAAGATGAGAGAAACAATAGAAAAAAATAGATTTAATCCTTCTTTCTAATGCTTAAAATTTTAAAAATACAAAAAAAATAAGAGGAGAATTGTATTATGTAGGTTAAAAAGACAGAAAAGTTCATTAAAAAAGTTCCAATATTATAGGTATGTGAAATGGGCCAGAGGAAGATGTTTCAACAAATGCATCAAAATTTAGAAGAACAAATAAAACAAAATGTATAAAATAAAATCTGAAATGAAAAAAAAGAATAACAAAGACATTAACAAAATTTGAAAAATAAAATTAAAAAAGGAGGCAGTGATTTAGAAAATAAAAATCGAAAAAGGACAAGAAAGACGAATGGTTCAAGAACAAATGAAACAACTTAGTCAATGAAATTGATAAGAATTAAAAAAAATTAAAACAAGAAATAAAAAGAAAACAATACAAATGAAAGCTCTCAAGATGAAAGTGGGAAGAGAAGCAAAATCGTAACTGAAACAACATCAAATTAAAATAAGAATATGAAAAGTACTATAAAAAAGAATAACAGAAAATTAATAAAATGGAGACATAGAAAAAGTAGATAAAATTATAAGACAGAAAACCTTTAAATTAGAAAGAATATAATGAAAATTAAAAGACATACTAAAGGGACAAATTTAAAGAAAATAGAGAAGAAACAAAGTAAATTAATATGTTAAACAAATAAAATAAAGAAAGATGCTAAATGAAATAAAACCAAACTGAATAATGCCAGTTAGTGGAAAAGCAGAGATAGGGAAGAATTGAAATGTAATAAGTATACCAGATAGTTTAAAGAAAATATTAATACATTTAAAAGTTTTAAAAGAGAAAATGGATCAATGATATCATCAAAATATAAAAGGGATTAATTAAAAAAATAAAACAGAAATGATTAATCTAAAAAATATAGCAAAAATTGTTTTTAGTATCCAGAAAGTAAATTATAAAACTCAAACTTATTCAAAACACATAAATGATGATAGGATATTTTTATAAAATAATGAAGTATTAGGATATAGGTTAAAAAAAATATATATAGACAGAGAAAAAATAAGAGTAAAATAGTAAAAAAAAAAAAAAAAAAGGGGGGGGGGGTACTATTCAGTATAAAGAAAATAAAATTTTACAATATATAAAAATAATAAGATATTTCAAAAAGATGAAGATTTATGTATAAATATACAACCATTTCACTGATATGACATAAAGGATCATTAACATATTGGTAGAAATAAAATGATATTGGAATATCTAGACAGAAATATAGGTCTAGAAAAAAAGAAGTAGAGGAAAAACTCAAAAAGGAAATAAAGTGCATATAATACACCTTTTTAAAATATAAAATTGTACTAGCTTATTGGTATATACGTAAGAATGAATTTATTTGCTATTGTGATTCTGGAAAAATAAATTATATTATAGAGAAAGTAACAATGTTAGGTTCAAAATTTAGAAAATAGCATATTAGTATTTAGGTTGGGTACTGTTATTATTGTAAACATATCTAAATATAAATTTGTACATAAACTATTAGATAAATGCTGGGGCTTGAGCTGGTATTTTTAAATCTAATACCTGAATGTCCTCATGCCTCACTGATGACAGCCACCAGAATAAGATAAGCTATCTCACAACCCAATGCCAGCAGAGATGACAAACAAGCACAAGCCAATAAAACCAGATAATTTTCCAGCCATCTTAAGGACTATGTATCTTAAAACCATATTTTCTGGAGTGAGGAAGAGTGCTATATACTAGTATAATAAAAAGGTGCATTTATATACAAGCAGAGTAAGTATATTAATTGACAATACTTATATATTATGTTACATTCATATCAGCCTTTCAAGCCAAATTGTGCAAACGCTTTTGCGAGTGTTAAATAATAAATGAATACCCTCTGACCAAACAAGATATAGAATTTATGCAGGAATAAAAGGAATCCTCTTATTCCTACGACTCAAATATTTATATATGAGCAAATCTGAAGTACTGGCACAGAAGGTATGACTATAGAACAGTCACTTTAAATTACTATATATAACGTATGAATGAATGACGTCGATGAAATTTACTAGAATTTACTGAACGTCATTTATATATATAATTAAGTTTCAGTTGGAATGACGTTCAGTAAATTCTAGTAAATTTCATCGACGTCATTCATTCATACGTTATATATAGTAATTTAAAGTGACTGTTCTATAGTCACACCTTCTGTGCCAGTACTTCAGATTTGCTCATATATAAATATTTGAGTCGTAGGAATAAGAGGATTCCTTTTATTCCTGCATAAATTCTATATCTTGTTTGGTCAGAGGGTATTCATTTATTATTTAACACTCGCAAAAGTGTTTGCACAATTTGGCTTGAAAGGCCGATATGAATGTAATTACAATTGTATACAGACGCTATAAAAATAAATGCTGATTTATATATATAATTAAGTTTCAGTTGGAATGACGTTCAGTAAATTCTAGTAAATTTCATCGGCGTCATTCATTCATACGTTATATATAGTAATTTAAAGTGACTGTTCTATAGTCACACCTTCTGTGCCAGTACTTCAGATTTGCTCATATATAAATATTTGAGTCGTAGGAATAAGAGGATTCCTTTTATTCCTGCATAAATTCTATATCTTGTTTGGTCAGAGGGTATTCATTTATTATTTAACACTCGCAAAAGCGTTTGCACAATTTGGCTTGAAAGGCCGATATGAATGTAATTACAATTGTATACAGATGCTATAAAAATAAATGCTGATTTATATATTATGTGTATTTATTGGACTATTTTGATTACCTAATATAAGTATTAAATGTCTTTAGAAAATTTTTATTTTATTTAAATATTCCAAATACATTCAACTGTACATGCATATATTTTAATGTATGTAACTAATAGAAATAGATTAGTTAAGGATTCAAATATGTATCAAATAAAATAAATGTTTTTGTATTTAACAACAAAAGAACATAATGCATGCCCAAATAACTCCAACACTTAAACCGATTTGCATTTGATGACTCCAAAAATTCTAAATTATACTAGGAAGAGAATAGAATCATGTATGGTCATGTACAGTCAAGGACAGTTCAGACATGGTCACAGCAAACTTATAAATACTAGGTATCCCAAACCTCCAAAAGAACAACAGAAGCTGAGGGAATATAAATCCCAAGCCATACACAAACAGGAGTTAGATAAAATGGATTCAGAGACTCCTGCCTTTAGAAATGTGAAAGCAGGACTAGATAGTTATTACATTTCATCCCAATCTATTATTTTGCATGCATTTATATATTTTTTTACAGCAGTGAGGATGAATAGCTTTCCTGTCATAATATTATAAAAGCTTTTCTATTTTTTTATCTAAAGAATGAAATAAACATAATTCTTATCATTAAAAAAAAATTAATTACATTTTATTTTAAGTTCAAAGCCATTCAAATAAAGGATTTATGAATGGGATTTCAAATGAATCATATCAAGAATTTATTTATTTGTTTATTTATTTCATTATTTAACTTTATTGGTTTCAAATATAATAAAGCAATATATTAGATCCATAATATTGTATCCATAGTCTCATTTATTTTTCAACTTATATTTTTTATATACATTTGTTAATACAAGCTACCCTGGTAGATCTATTCTATGATTTCATTTCATGCTCTTTATCTTAGTAAAAAATATCACAATTATAAATTTCAAACTTTACATATCTGGTATACTTACCACAAAGCATCTAGTACAATGAGAAAGAGGGTGTTAAATTGTCAGTACTATTTCTGGATAATTATTTTGATTTCCATGATGATTATAAATGATTGTAAATTCATGATTTGTCAAAAACGCTCACATATCTTGATAATGATAAGCAACCATTACATCTTCAAGAGTTACATTACATGATTATTTACTAATATTTTACTATAAATTATATATCAAAATTATTTTTTCTTTAGAATTTCAGTAACTTATTTACATTTTCTAAAAACATTTTCTCCTTGCTTTTCATATCACAATAAACCATTGTCTTCTACATCTATTTCTACATTCTATGGATTTCTGTCTTTCCTCTACCCATTTTTTACAACCCATTGTGGTTACTGCATCATCTTGTATTTTTCTTTGAATAATTTTCATATCAATTATATTATGATTATTTACACTTATTTACCTATCCAACCACTTCATGTTTTTCAATATCTTTTAATTTATCAACTATCCATTTCTTTCTTATTTTATTTTGACAATCTCAAATTGTGGTCCAAATCTTTATCAGCTCCAGAATGTGTATATTTTCTCTTAATATTATTTTCGAGTCATACATTAAATCCAAATATAATTTAAATGAAATTTATTAGCTGCCTATTTCTATAACAAATTTCTTCTTTTGTAATTTTTAAATCATGTATTCATTACTTTATATTATTTTTACTACAGAAATTTATTAATTTTTCTTCAAATTTTTTTTATCTCCATTCCAAAGTATTAACACTGCATCCCTATTTTGTCTTAACATTCTCTGATATCATTTATTCATGCACATTTTTACAATTACTAATTGGCAAATAACCAGATCTTTTCTAAATGTAATCATTCTATCATTTAATGAACTGCTACTTATAACCAAAGGGAATATATTCTAATTGACTACTATTGCTTTTTAGAATACATAAATCATGTTGATAGTTTATTAGACAAATCACATTATTTATCTCTATTATATGGCTTTATTTAGATTTACAACATCATAAGTATTACTTTTATAATTATCAGAGTGTCATATCTGACCCTTCCTTCTGAAGTGGACTATTCTAGATTTCTTACCTGATTATCTAATACTCAGTTGCTAACCAGTGGGATTAAATCCTTCACTGGGGTTCGCGCACCAAATTCGCATGTTTCTAGTAAGGTAGGGGATCTGCCATTAAATAGTCAGCCTTTTGGAGGCAAGCCAGAGAAAAATTACTTCTGTCAACCTGAACAACTGAACATGCTCTCCGATAAACCCTCTGCTATCAGAACTCTCTCTCTCTAGTCATTATCATGACATCCACACAGTGAGGCAAGTCTACACAGGAACCAGAAACTGCTATGTCTGCAACCGACTTGAGGCAAGCTGTCCAAGAGCTCTCGAAGCTGGCTATTTGTTTAGCTGAAAGTGAGTTCCATTACTCAGCACGACTACCTTGGCATTCAATTGTATAAACTATATTTATTCGTTTGCTTAACTAATGTGTATATTTTTTGTAACTAATAAATTGTACATATTCATTGTTGAGTTATCATCATTTGTCTGTTGGTTTGGAATTGAACCTGTAAGCCTAACCAAACACAACACAGGGGGTTTGTTTTCATACATTTATTTGTTTCCATAGACTTTTTTATAAATATTACTTTTGCAATCCTGTTATCCACTCATGAATTCTATTGCTTTCTGTATTTGGTATACTGGCTGAGAAAACTACTGTTATGAAAATTTCAGGATCTTTGAGAGATTGTTTCAAATATGTTTCTTATTTCATTTTCATCAGAGGGTTTCTGGTTTTAAAATTTAAACAGCCATTTTCCAAAGACATGCTGGTGAAAAAATGACATTCCACATCAATCATACATAACAAAATTCTCTTTAGTATCTGCCAATAAATTAATTGTAAGGACCCCCCCCATGGGAATTACAACTGAGGACCAGATTTTATAAAAACTGGTCTCATAATAGGGATTTAGTTTATCAAATATTTATCAATTGAAGCAAATTTCAACATTACAATTAAAGATCATAAGATTCTAATCATTAATCACTTTCTATTCCTAACTACTTTTACAGAGAGAACCAACTTTGCTTAGAAATATATTTTGTCATAAGCTGAGACAGTAAAATCTTATAAGCCAGAAGTGAGATAATAGCTACTAATAACAGAATAAATATTAGAAATAAGATATAACCCACAATTGAATCTTTTGGGAGAATCCAATAAGAAATTTACCAAAAAACAATTTGCAGAGAAAAGAATAGTTTTTAATATCAGTAATACAAAAATAAAGTCACTTACTGGTGGTTGTGTTTTCTTTACCAGGTAATAAACTTTCTTTTAAGACAAACTAAAAAAATAATGGCATTAGTCATTTTAATAATTTTCAAAATATATTATCTTTCAAACATAAAACTATAAATAAAACATTTAATTAATAATATATAATGAGAGATGGAGAAAGAGGAAAGGAGAATTTCTTTTTTTAATCCACAAATTTTGTAAATAGGACAGATGCAATACAGTTTGCCTGGATTAATAATTTTAAATAATTAAAAATTCAACAATATACTTTTTATCATCTCATTATAAATTTCATTAATGTTTACATAAATAACATTAAATAATAGTTATTGATTTGAATATCTACTTGACGTACATTTTTAATAAGTTTTATACATTAAACTTATTTCTACAGCAATATACTTTTTTTATAATAAACATTTTTCTTTTTTTTTTACCTTTCACTTTCTTATTAAATAATACATATCAATTTATATTGTAATTTTTTTTTTGTTTATATCTGGTAATATTCTATATGATTTGGCAGTTTTTTTTTCTGGTAGCAAGATCAACTACAATAAATATTTTTAGAAATGCTAGTGATTAATTTTTTTTTTCTTGAAAAAAACAAAACGCAATTGTCACATTAAAAAAGACAAAATAGAAATTGTGGTGTTCAAGCTAATTGGCTTATTATTTCACACTAATTCCTGATCTATTTTTTGATTGTTTAACTGCATGTTATATTAAGTTAGTTATTATAGCATATTTATTATTATTATTTAAATGTATACACTAAATATATAATTCACGCTAACTTCAGCAATTGTGAAAATATAAATATTTGAAGAGTTACTGTAATACTGAATGTCAGATTAAAAATATTCCATTTGTAATATATAAGGAAATAAAATTCAGGTGTCAATGGTTAATCATACATTCAAAGTTTAAACAATTCATTTATGAAAAGCATCCATAAATATTTTATTAATCGATTAATAAAGTTGTATAAATTATAAAAATTAAGGGTAAAAATCAGAGATTTTACAGTGGAGAATAAAATGTAATAAAAAAAAAAAATACTGTTGAATAAACTCTGTCAGATAATGAAAATTATTCTACATGAATAAAGTGTGATAAACAGAGCAGCCAAAATGCAAAAAAACATTAATTATAAACAACAATTTGCCAAGCGCTTTCGGTATTGTATATCAGAATCATGACGACATATTGGAACTGAACAATTAATGTTCCCCTTTGTGTTTAAATAGATTAATAAACAATTCAAAGGATAATGTGAAGGAAATGAATAAGTATGAAGTGGTTTATTCCATTGCTTGCCAAAAAAAATTGGTTATAATGCTATTTATTACAGTGAAACGAAGGCGAATGTTTTAAGTAGATTACAACGGCATAATTATCAGTACAAAAAAATCTAAAAGTGATTTACAGATTAATTCTGTTTTTTCAAATCATGAAAGTAATTGTGGTCATGAGTTTTATCCTCAAAATATTACTACTGAGTGCAATGAGTCAAATAATCAGAAAAGGAAGTTGAAAAACACTTGGTTTATTGTGAAGTCTAAAAACGTTATCAATCAGCGTAACATTAGTGTTCCACTGAGCATGCACTGGAATATTAACTGTTCAGTTCCAATATGTCACCATGATTCTGGTATATAGTACCAAAAGCTATTAGCAAATTGTTGTTTATAATTAATGTTTTTTGCATTTTGGCTGCTTTGTTAATCACGCTTTATATCATCATTATCAACCATTATCAATCCACTGCAGGATGAAGGTCTCTCCAAGTTTAATCCATCTTCTCCGATCTTCAGCTTCTCTTCTCCACATCACCCCTGCACACTTTCTTATTTCATCCATCCATCTCACATGTGGTCTCTTTCTGGGTCTTTTACAATCTCTTGGAATCCAGTTTAAAATTTCAATTGTCCATCTATTATCATCTCTTCTAGCAATATGACCAGCCCAACTCCACTTCAATCTTTTAATTTTTTCAATGAGGTCAGTAACACCTGTTTGTTCTCTTACCCATATATTGCGTTTTCGATCTCTTCGTGTTACTCCCAACATACATCTCTCCATACTTCTTTGGGTGGTCTGAAGTCTCTGTATTGCTCTTCTATTAAGTGTCCAAGTCTCAGATCCATAAGTAAGAACTGGTAAAACACATTTGTTAAAAACTTTCCTTTTCAAACACATAGACATATTTCCTTTTAGTATCAAGTTATTTCTACCAAAAGCACTCCAACCAAGTTTAATTCTATGATTAATTTCTTCCATTATGTTTCCATCTGTATTAATAATCTGACCAAAGTATTTGTAACTGTTAACTATTTCTAATTCATCATAATCAATCTTTATTTTCATATTTTGAGCAAATCGATTAAACATTACTTTAGTCTTTTGAACATTTATCTTTAGTCCTACTTTCCTACTTTCATCTGATAATTCCTGCAACATATCCTGCAGCTCTGAAGCATTATTTGCAAAAACAATTACATCATCTGCGAAATCTAAATTACTTAAATAATCTCCATTTACTTTCACTCCTTTAGTTTCCCATTTTAATCCACAAAATACTTCTTGCAGCACTGCTGTAAAAAGTTTTGGAGATATGGAGTCACCTTGTCTTACTCCTTTCTCAATGTTGACTTTCCTAATATCATTATGTAATCTAATTGTTGCTGTTGCATTTTTATAAATATTCTTCAAATATGACAATATCCTGGATCTATACCTTGATGATCCAATGCTTTAATCACTGAAGAAATGTCTATAGAATCAAATGCCTTTTCATAATCTACAAATCCAAAACATAATGACAACTCATATTCATTTGTCCTTTCTATAACTTCTCTCAACACCTGGATATGATCTACTGTACTAAAACCACTTTTAAATCCAGCTTGTTCTCTTGGTTGGTGGAAATCCAATGTTCTCTGTAGACGAGTTGTAATTATCTTGGTAAAATTTTTATATAAAACTGATAAAAGGCTGATAGGTCTGTAATTTCTAATATCTTCTTTATCACCTTTTTTAAATATTAATATTATTACTGCATTCTTCCAATCATCCGGTACATCTTTATCATTTAGACATTTGGTAGATAACTTTGCTAAAAAATTTTCTATTTCTTCACCTGCTTCTTTTAATATATCAATTATAAATTCCATCATTACCTGGAGCCTTTCCCTTCTTCATATATTTAATTGCATGTCTCACTTCTTCATTTAAAATTCTGGGCAATTCGGAAGATGTAATAGATATAGGAGGTACTTGTTCTTTATTACTATATAATTCTTGATAAAAATCTTCTACCAATTTCATGATGTCATCTACACTTCCATTTTTTTTTCTTATTGCAGATATAAATTTCCTACCAATACCAATATGTTGTTTTACATTCTTAAGACTTTTATTTTCTTCTACAGCTTTCTTTGCTAGTTCACAATTATACTTTCTTATATCATTTTCAACTCTTTTCCACACCATTTTACAAAATTCGAGATATTTAATTCTTTTTAATGCATCATTTTTGTATATCTTCATATTCCTTCTTTTCTTCATAAATTCTCTAGTCTCGGTAGAAATTTTATTGGTCAATTGCTGCTTTTTTCTACCAGCTATCTTTGTTGCAGTTTTTAAAAGTGTATCAGTTATTTTCCTATTAATTTCATTCAAATCTGAATCATGCTCAAAATCTACTAATACTTGAAACCGATTTCCAAGTTCTAATTGAAATTCATTAGAATGTTTCTGAAGATTAGGAATATCAACTGTAAATATTGTTTTTCTTAATAATTTTTGTCTCTCTAGTTTCACATTAACACGTATCTTACACCTTACTAATCGATGATCACTTCCTGTGTTAAATTTATTAAGAACATTACAATCTTGAAATATGCATTTCCTATTAGACAAAATATAATCCAATTCTGCTGTACCTTCATTTGGATGCTTCCATGTCCATTTCCTTTTAACATTTTTCCCAAAAAAAGAATTCATAATATAAAGTTTTTCTTTTTCTGCAAACTCCACAAGTCTATGTCCTCTCTCATTTCTATTACCATAACCAAAATTACCTATAGCACTTTCATCTTTCATTTGTTTACCAATTCTAACATTAAAGTTTCCCATAACGATTTTAAAATGTTGTTTACTCTGATCAAAAGCCTTTTGTACATCCATATAAAAATCTTCTACTACTTCATCACTATGAGAACTTGTTGGGGCATAAACCTGAATTATCTGCATTTGATATCTGCTATTAAGTTGTATAACTAATCTTGCCACTCTGTCTGATACACCATCAATCTCCACAATATTGTTCTTCCACTTTTTATTTATAATGAATCCTACTCCACTTGTATTTCCAATATTTGTGCCTTTATAATAGAGTATATGTCCACTTTTTAAATCAATTGTCTCTTCACCTTTTCTTCTAACTTCACAAAGTCCAATAATGTCCCATTTAGTATAAGAGAGTTCTTCTAATTCTTGCAATCTTCCTTCACTTGAAAGTGATCTGCAGTTGTAAGTACCTAAATAAAAAGTCATCATCAAATGGCAGCCTGGGTCCACAATCAGGGGATTCTTAGCACCCTCCGCCTTCGGCCACCAACCGCTGCCTTGGTTGGTGACTTTACAGCCTCCTGGGAATAAAGGCCATGCTTTATTTTTGTCTGTCATAATTGTATACATGTATTGGAAAAATATTTATCATACACAAACATTCATTCTACCTTATCAGGCACTGAGAAGAAAGACCATGGTGATCTTAAACTCAGAGGTAAAAAGCCAATAAACTCACCACGCTGGCTAATGCATGTTGGTGAGCAGCCCATCCATGTTCATATACTATATGAATAATCACATAGTAATAACAGCTGCAATGACAAGAACGTATGGAGTGGGCATTAGGAATTTGCCCTGCTCGGTTCCTTTAAGGCCTCCAAGAGGAATCAAAGGGTCTCCTTTCAGTTAATAGCAAACTCCTTTCTGCAGCCACGCTTTATATATATGTAGTATATATTTTCTTTAATATTCAAAATTTATGTGAAATATTTATTTACAGCATGGAAAATTCTACTACTTATATTAATAGTTAATGTCATTCTTTCTAAATAAAATAAATCTCAAGCGTAATTTGCAAAACAAGCTAGCTTGTGTATATATATGCCATCAAGAAAATCCAGCCATTTCACTTCAGAGCATCAATCATCTAAAAAGGAAATCCATAATGTTTTCTTGATTTTAAACTCAAAAGTAAAGATTGGTAATCACAATGAGTTAGATTATACATGTCAGTGAGGAGTTATTTCATATTAATTTAATACATAAATAGCTACAACATCAAAAATGTGGAGAATGAACATTATAAATATATTCCAATTAGGTTTTTTACAGTCTCATAGAGAAATATAAGACTGTCATTTCAGTAAATCCATAATATTTGAAACATCAAATATTTAGTTTAATAATTCACATTAAAAGATTTTTTTACTAGATTAATAAATTCTCATATAAGTAATATTATGAATGGCAAATTTCATAAAAATAATTAAAGATTAACATTTAGAAAAATACTTTTTTATGATGTCAATACTTTTTCATATACTCAGGAATTTGGAAAAAAAATTATATAAATCAATCATTGATTCAATATTGTGATTATAAAGTATTAAATATATGAAGAAAAAAACCATGATTTCTTAGTCTTAATAATTAGTAAAATATTAATGTACTGCATATATGTTGTTAACCAGTTCTGTGTGTTATATTCTTGAATCTGTGCCCACTGGGAAAAAAATATGATTTTATATATTAAAAAAAGGACTCAGCACGACTTTTGCACCTTAGGACCCAACATCATATGACTTCTACAGGTGCAATTTTTATGGACCTAAATATATGTGCATATTGTAACACTTTATATTTACAACAAATATCTGAATGTATTCATTTGGTATTACTTATTTATAGAGAAATAAATAATAAATAATGGATTTATTCTTATGATACAATTGGGCAATTTATTTTGTATATGGAGAGAAAAGTTACTTCTATTTAATAACTACAGTTTTTATATAACATTTCCATATTAATAAAACTTGTATAGTTTTCGCAACATTTTTTCTTAAAAATGAACAAATCAAGCATTTATTTATTCTAGATGATTATCAAACAAATCAAGCATTTATTTATTCTAGATGATTATCAAATAATATATAATAGTGCTTCCAGAAAATGCATTGATGACATTTTCTCACAATGGCATATCTTTATTTCATGCAAGCATAAGTGGATGCAATTTTTGAATCAAATCCATAAAGTATAAAAAATAATAACCTGTTTGCCATTAGAAATAAATTTTAAATTAAACTCATGAAATGTCCGTGGGTGTAAAACTGTATTATTTCTTTCTTAATACTATATCTTGTGTTGGAAATGAAAGTATTCATTTATTATTAACATTCGTAAAAAGCACATGCACAATAGCTTGAGAAGGCTGATCTTTAATGTATTATTTATTTTTGTAAATAGGCACAGAATGCTTCATTCTAATAGCATTGCTTTATTAGAGAAATTTACTCTAGACATTCACTGGAGAGATTATCCCAAAATTATAGATTAAATTAGAATAGAATTTGTAGGCAAATAAAGTTACTTGCATTCAAATTACATTGTATATATATACTTATCTTGCAGTAAATGAAGAAGAGGAAGCAGCTAAAAGGGTTAGACTGGATTAAAGTTGGTACTAATTTTGAAGTAATAACAGATCAGCAGTAAAGAATGGTCAATGATAGACTAGCAGAAGCAATTACTTGTTTGTGTAATTCACTGTAGCTTAACCAAACCACCAGAGACAAGTTGAGAATGGGGTGACTAATATATAACATATAAATTGGGTGTGCTGATGCAAGCACTAATATTGTGAATTAATAGATTTATTCTATATGTGAAATTATATGTAGTTATTTGTGTTTCAAGAGACATGATTTGAAAACACAAATATAATAACTGTATTACTTTCTTTTGAGAAAGAGCCTATTTTCACCTGAGAAAAATAACCAGCATATATTAATGGACTATTATCTTTTTATATTGTTTTTACCTCTTTATATTGTTATTAAATAAATATTATTTATACATTTTGAAGTATATTGTTTGTTTATTTGGCTCCCTGACTGGTCTTTAGAGACCATCAGGACACAGCAACTCACAGAGATAGTATAGAGTTAGGGTGGCAGTAGTGTGATCATAGTTCAAAAATATATGAAGCAAACAATACAGCAACAATTTTCAATATACTATCTGTACTACATAGTGCAATATTTTAAATGATATATATTCAATGTTCATATGTGTATAGAATAATGTATAAACAACTAATTTGGCCATGAATATGAGGGACAGTCTTGCATTAATTTACTTTAATTGTTTTTTACCATTAACAGCTTCTTCACCCAGCGTGTTAAAGCGCTTGTATATACTTTATTATCTAAGTAATTCAACAGTTTCAGTGCAGTTTGAAGATAAAAATTGACTACTTGTTAGTCTGCTTTTAGAATAGGTTATATTTGCCTGTTTAATGAGGTTTATTTAAACTTCTTTGAATAAATAATCTCACTTTGCAATCTAGTGTCTATATAAACATATTAGACTCCAGATAAAGATGGGTATTTATCTTTATTTAAAAAGATTGTCTTGTTATCAGATTGCAATTCTTGATTGATATTGTTTGATATTGCTTCGGCGTGGGCTGCTTTCATGTACTTAGTTTTATAAACCAATCTAGCCTTGAACACTATTACCTTTATTATCTAAATATCAGTGCAGTTTGAAAATTAAAATTGATAGTTAATCTACTTTTAAAACAGGTTATATTTTCCTATTAAAAGAGGCTTATTTAAACATCTTTGAGCTAATCTCACTCTGTTTAGTCAAGTTGCAATCTTTAGAATCCATATACATATATTATACCAATAAGCATCACATGACCATCACCTCTTATGCTTGTGTAAAACTGTTGTTAAAACAGACAAAATTCACTATATATATTGCCCCCTTTATTATAAAAGATTGCCTTGATACTAGACTGAGTTTTAGATTGATATTGTTTGGGTTTTTTAAGTGTGGACTGCATTCATGAATGTATATATATATGTGCATATGACAATAAAGCACTACAAATTACACAAACATGCACACATAAAAACATTTAAAACAGATGTGTGCATGTACACACTGGTAGCTTTCTATTTCATTACTGCAAAAAGAGTGACGATTAAAGATACAATGTCCACTAGTTTATAAAATAAAGCTTATATAGTAAAAATAAAAAATAAACACATGATCATGAAAGCAAACTCTGAGATCTACCTCCAGAGAAATAATAGGGGCAAATGAGATAAAAACTCCCAAATGAGAACTTCAAAACATCTTTTAGGAATTAAGCTTGACAATCTTAAACTCTTCTTCCTGAAAGTGAGAAGGCAGGACTAACTATATCTGATTTTAATTTGCATATGCCTTGTTGTAAATCCCATAAGATAACTAAGACAAAATGTTAGCTATAAATTTAGTTACCACATCCACATGCATATGGCTCTATTGCTCAAATTACTATATTTATATCAATCTACTCTCTATATATAATCATGCAAAAGTATTTAATTAATTCCTGTTATTAGAACTTAATTTGATATTGCCCAGATTTAAATTTTATATCAGGAATATTACTTAAAGCCTGGATTTACTTCGCCTCCTTCAATGTACTACTTGGATGTTGCACATGGATACAATTTGACAACCTACAAGGATCTGTGAGTCTAGAGTAAAAATAATCATGGTGAGAGTGCTTTAGTCAAAATTATTTGGCTATGAAAATGACAACTATGCCCTAATTAGCATGGAAAATTCAATACTGAGAATTCGTAGATTGATTTTTTTATAACAAGTACATGGAGTATTCTTTTTTATAAATTGCAATGGAGAAGCTATAAAAAGAGCCAGACATCTTACTGTGTCATCAATCACAGCACTGTAGTTATAGAAAACCAGTTGTGTAAACCTGAAATATCTAAAAAAAAAAAACATATAACAAAGAAATGAGAAAATTAGATAATACTTAAATCTGCAAACATTTAAATATGTAATGTAATTTCATTTTTGAAATAGATGCCAAGCAAATGGAGAAAGACTCAAGAAAGTTTGATTCTGTAATAAGAGACTTAGTGAAACAATATTTCTATGAATACTTCCTGGAAATAAATAGTAAAAAGAGAATATCATTAATGACTAATATCCAGAGACATGAAAAAACTACATGCCTTATTAAAACAAATCTAAAAGCATGGCACACATATAAATTAATGGTACTTTCCAAATTTTTCCCCATGCCACCATTTGAAGACACTTATTTCCAATAGTTAGAGATAATTATATAGTTGCAGGGACTAATGTTTAATGAAAGTCAAAATTTAAAGTAAAAAACAAAACAAAAAAACTGTTAAAATCAAGCTGCATAAGTTATACAATAAATTTAAAATATTTAAAAAGAAAAAATAATGGACACATTAATTAAAAAAATATGGAAAATACAAAAATAAAGTAAATTAATATATATATATATGTGCTCTGCACACAGGTAATGAAGCTATTAATAAACTGTCAAAAATTTTTACCACCAAGTGCTTTCGGGGCAGTCTACAGTCCCATATTCATGGCGAGTTATTCTGTTAATAACTGTAAAACTATGCAAATTTATATGCAGATGTTACATGGACCATTTACGAGATAGGAAATAGCAGGCTTCTTTTCTGTTGATTGCCGATGGGTCAGCCGCAATGAAGTAAGCTTCCCTAACTTCACGTTTGGTGTCATTTGTTTCAGAGCAAACGACACTGGCTGTGGTAAGTAGAAAAACATGTCCACAGTTTCTCTCGTGTTCGACAAAAATCGAATTACCTTCATACTTTGTTTTGGTTTTATTGTAAAGGTATTGGTGTTGAGCTACTCTGGTGGCAATGTTAGTTTTGGTCTCTCCGTAATATGTTGCCGTACAATTTCTTTGGGGGCAGGTAATTTTGTACACAACTTGAGGGGTGAGTTCAGGTTTGATCCTGTCTTTGGTATTATTTATCAGTCTATTGATGTTGGGAGGTGAATGGAAAGCGACTTCAAAGTCACATGATAGTTGATTGATAAGGCTCAACACTGATACCTTTACAATAAAACCAAAACAAAGTATGAAGGTAATTCGATTTTTGTCGAACACGAGAGAAACTGTGGACATGCTTTTCTACTTACCACAGCCAGTGTCGTTTGCTCTGAAACAAACGACACCAAACGTAAAGTTAGGAAACTTACTTCATTGCGGCTGACCCATCGGCAATCAACAAAAGAGAGGCCTGCTATTCCCTATCTCGTAAATGGTCCACGTAACATCTGCACATAAGTTCGCATAAAATTTGCATAGTTTTACAGTTATTAACAGAATAACTCGCCATGAATATGGGACTGTAGAGTGTCCCGAAAGCGCTTGGCGGTAAAAAAAATTTTTGACAATTTATTAATAGTTTTCATTACCTGTGCGCACAGCACATATATATATTAATTTATTTAAGCGTTAATGAAGTAAAATCTTAACTATTAATAAAGTAAATAAACCACATAGTTATGACTTGTGAATTTTTAAATGTATTGTATAAAAATAAAACAAAATGATATGCTATGGTAAAACTAGTCTTGGAATATTGGATGAGTAAGCACTAGATAGGGATTTTATGCACAAGCTTTCTGGCATCCATTGATTACTCTGGCTTGCACTGAGTGGCAATATGTATAGAGAGTTTTGCCTGTTTTAATAACAGTTAAGAGCAAGAATAAGAAATGGTATCCATCATGTGATGTTTATTGACCATATAATATACTTGATACATTGGCTTGGTATAGCATTTAGTTACTGTTGTGTTTGATTAGGCTTGCAGGTTCGTTTCCAAACCAACAGATACAAAAAGAACAACTATTCAGCAATTAATATGTACAATTTATTAGTACAAAATATATACACACGATAGTTAAACAAATGAACAAATACAGTTGATACCCTTCAATGCTGAGATAGTCGTGCGGAGTATGGAACTCGCTTCCAGCTAGTGATTAACTCGCTTCCAGCTAATGATTAGCCTGCATCGTGAGTTCTGGTAAGATTCTTCCAGCTATGTAGTTAGCTTGCCTTGAGTCAGCTCTAGTTCAGACGTAGCAGTTTCCAGTCCGTAGGTGGACTTGCCTCACTGCGTGGACGTCTCAATAATGACTAGATAAAGAGCTTTGCTAATGGCAGAAGTTTAATGGAGATCACGTTCTGTCATTCAGGTTAACAGAAGTAATTGGTCTCTGCCTTGCCTCTAAAAGGCTGACTATTTAAAGGCAGATCCCCTATCTTACTGGAAACACGCCGATGGAGTGTGCAAACCCCAATGAAGGTTTTAATCCTGTTGGATAGCAACTAGGTGCTAGCCAATCAGGCAAGGAATCTGGAATAGTCCACTTCTGAAGGCAGGGTCAGATATGACATCCCTCCCCCTAGCTGTAATTAGCCCTGGAGGACATAGTCATTGAAATGTACTGGATGACATTTTGTCCGCTTTCTTGGTTTCTCCGGTTGATTGCTGTTCCTGTCTTCATCTTCTTTTGATGAGATTGTTTCTGGTTGTCTGCTGCTGCCTTGATTTTGCTGATCATCTTCTCTGCTTGAGGTACTCATCCCAGGTTGACCACTGCTTTTGTTAGCTTCTGCTGTGTGGTTGAGTCTTAGCTGGTTGTGATGGTGATGATGATGATGACCATCTTCTGTTTTCACAACAGAGTAGAAGCCCTTTATTTGCATCACTACTGCTGGTCTCCATCTTATGGACCCATAGTACATATGGCATAGTACTTTTGTTCCACAAGATTGAGACCAGCAGTAGTGACGCAAATAAAGGGCCTCTACACTGTTGTGCAAACAGAAGATGGTCATCATCATCACCATCACAACCAGCTAAGACTCAACCACACATCAGAAGCTAACAAAAGCAATGGTCAACCTGGGACAAGTACCTCAAGCAGAGAAGATGAACAGCAAAATCAAGTCAGCAGCAGACAACCAGAAACAAGCTCATCAAGAGAAGATGAAGACAGGAACAGCAATAAACTGGAGAAACCAAGAAAGTGGACAAAATGTTGTCCAGTGCATTTCAATGACTATGTCCTCCAGGGCTAATTTCAGCCAGGGGAGGGATGTCATATCTGACCCTGCCTTCAGAAGTGGACTATTCCAGATTCCTTGTCTGATTGGCTAGCACCAAGTTGCTATCCAACAGGATTAAAACCTTCATAGGGATTCGCGCACTGAATCCGCGTGTTTCCAGTAAGGAAGGGGATCTGCCTTTAAATAGTTAGCCTTTTGGAGGCAAGGCAGAGAGCAATTACTTCTGTTAACCTGAACGGCAGAATGTGCTCTTCATTAAACCTTCTGCCATCAGCAAAAGTATTTATCTAGTCCTTATTGAGATGTCCATGCAGTGAGGCAAGTCCACCTATGGACTGGAAACTGCTATGTCTTAACTGGAGCTGACTCGAGGCAAGCTAACTACATAGCTGGAAGAGTCTTACCAGAATTCACGATGCAGGCTAATCATTAGCTTGCAGAGAGTTCTGGTAAGATTCTTCCAGCTATGTAGTTAGCTTGCCTCGAGTCAGTTCTAGTTTAGACGTAGCAGTTTCCAGTCCATAGGATGACTTGCCTCACTGAGTGGACATCTCAATAACGACTAGATGAATACCTTTGCTGATGGCAGAAGGTTTAATGGAGAGCACATTCTGTCATTCAGGTTAACAGAAGTAATTGCTCTCTGCCTTGCCTGCAAAAGGCTGACTATTTAAAGGCAGATCCCCTACCTTACTAGAAACATGCGGATTCAGTGCGCAAACCCCAGTGAAGGTTTTAATCCTGTTGGTAGCAACTGGTGCTAGTCAATCAGGCAAGAAATCTGGAATAGTCCACTTCTGAAGGCAGGGTCAGATAAGACAGTTATCATGCAATTATTATTGTAAGAAAATTTAGGTTTACCTTATGCACTTCCAACTGCATAAGTATTGTGATACTTCCTGTTAGGTTCTAGCAGCTTCCAATACTAATGTGAACTTGTCTCACTGCTTTCGCTATATAGTAGACATGCATACTGTCATTCAGGCCTGATAGTAATTTATCTCCCTTTACTCCCAACTGGACTGACTATTTATAACTAGATCCCTATCTGTAATGAGAAAAATCAAATTCACTGAGCATTATCATCCATTAGTCTGTTTCTGCTATTGGATATATCTATCTTATTTCTTCACATATCTTTGATCAAGTTGGATATAACATGTATATTACACCCTCTTTCTGATAATTAGAAAATCATTCCCATATGCAACAATTTATCATTACATAGTATTACAATAAATCATTTTCCAAATTGAAATAATCTTAAATTTATAGATTAGTTATCACACTGCTTGTTTCATGACATTTAAGCAGTATTTAAAGATTCAACTTAGAATAAAATAGAATGTACATAATAGTTGAGTACATGGGTTCCCATTATTATATGTATACTATTATATTATGAGTAAAATTTATAAACGCTCAATCTCCATGAATGTAATATATATATATACAAATACAAAAACTATGTTAGGACGATTATCAGTGGAAAGCATGCTTAACACTACAGTATTTTTAACCTTAATAAAGCTTTGCTCTTAGTACTATCATATAGTCATATATATTTCTTATAACAACTCCCTTAATATATGTTAATGCAAAAGATTTTTTATAAGTTCTTTATTTTCCTGACAGTTTAGACTATCCTGCAGTCTTCATCAGAAGTTCTCAATTTCCTATAGATTGAATATTTAAATGATTATTTATATAGCACGTATTACATAAAATGCATAATTAGATGAAGTATAAATACAGCAGAAACAACAGGTAACATGAGATCTATGGTTCTCATCACCAAAGTGCACTCAACTTTATGATATAAAGATAAGAAAGAAACCAGTTTGTTAAGTATGTCTACATACATAGGCAAAAAAATGTGCATATAAAAGAAAGTTTGCATATAAAAGAAAAGGGGGTAAAGATTTACTTTAGCGTCCACGCCGTCCATATCATGTTCGCCCTCTAGTTTTTAAACTTGGAACTAAATTATTATTCGAAAATCTTAACGTATATGCTACTATATTACAATTACATTAAAATTTATTAAAATGTAAAAGATAATAAAAAAACCATTTATCTTTTTAAAGAAGTTGAATTAATTACACTTATTTGAAACTTAAGAATTTAACTATCTATATTTATAGCACTTATTACAAAAAAAAAGACACGCTCTGGGTTCAAAAGTTCGAATTACATGCACACGTGTACAGTTTTATAGTTGCAAAAAAACGCAGGTAGATCTGTTACATGTTTAGTTCCAGATGATCAAATTTTGAATGTTGCTGCTATTCTGGCAGAAGACTTTTATATGTATCAGTTGGGGAATGCCCTTCAAACTCCGGAATTGGCCTTTTTATATGTATCAGTTGGGGAATGCCCTTCAAACCCCGGAATTGGCCATCAAATGCCAACAGTGTTTTGTTCGCTGGTGATGTATTCTGCAGGTTTAGATGGGTGTAGATGGCAATGCAGAATATGTCGCCATCGCAGCTCAATCAGAAAGAGGTCTTTCTTTTCCCAAAGTCATCTGCCTCTGGGAACAATTATAAATAGGTTATTTTGGGGCGCATAATTTGCCTCAAATATACATTGTGCATGAGACCGGCGTTAGCAAAAAAATAGTAATTGACTGGGCTAAATTTTTGCCGTGAGGAATGTGCCAGATATTTTGGAAAAAAAAAAAAAATCTGGTAGCAGCAGAGCTTTGTTTTCATCGTATCTACAAGAATTTGCCTTCCAGAGTAGACACAACACTACCGCTTTTTTCTCCAACTTCCTAGTATGCACAGGGCATAATTATGCTTAAAAAGGTAAATGCTTTTTTTTTATTATCTTAGTATGCACAGGGCATAATTATGCTTAAAAAGGTAAATGCTTTTTTTTTATTATCTTTTACGTTTTAAGTATAAATATTTACTGTTATTGTAATATAGGGGCAGATACGTAAGATTTAGAATATTTAGTTTTAATTTTAAAAACTAGCTGGCGAATATGCTCTGGTCGCTAAAGTAAACCTTTACCGAAAAGGGAATATTATATACAAATTACATTATTTTCTAATACATATTAATTACCACACATAAAAATCATGTTCGCCCTCTAGTTTTCAAAATTAGAAGTAAATTATTATTCGAAAATCTTACGCATATTACTATATTACAATTACATTAAAATTTATTAAAATGTAAAAGATAATAAAAAAAATATTTACCATTTTAAAGAAGTTGAAATAATTACACTAGTTTAATTAAAATAATTAGTTTAAATTATTTGAAACTTAAGAATTTAAACTATCGACATTTATAACTTAAGAATTTAAACTATCTCGATGGTTCTCGGCGGAACGGATGACAATGGGGAGCCATTAGTCGTCGAAATCGACGAAACCTATTATTTCCACAGAAAATACCACAGGGGACTATACATAGAGGGCATTGGATCTTTGGTGGTATTGAAAGAGGGTCAAGGAAGTGCTTCTTGGCAGAAGTTGCGGATAGAACGGCTGGCACATTGGAGGCCCTAATCCAGCGATACATTTTACCAGGGACTCTCATAATTTCAGATGACTGGGCTGCATACAATAATATCAGCAGACTTAGCAATGGGGTGTACATGCATTCGGTTGTCGTCCACCAGGACAACTTCGTGAATCCCGAAGACCAAGACATACATACCCAGAATATTGGGAATATGTGGATGAGGGCCAAGCGTAAGCTGAAATTCCAATCTGGTACCAGCAGGGTTTTATTTTCATCGTACCTCCAAGAATTTGCCTTCCGCAGTAGATATAGCACTGCCGCCTTTTTCTCCAACTTCCTACTATGCATAGGGCATAATTGTGCTTAAAAAGGTAAATGATTTTTTTTATTATTATCTTTTACGTTTTAATTAATAATATTTACTGTAATTGTAATATAGGAGCAGATACGTAAAATTTTAGTTCTAATTTTAAAAACTAGATGGCGAATATGCCCTGGTCGCTAAAGTAAACCTTTACCATATAGGTAAAACGTGCATCTATAAAAATAGAAACAAAATAATGAGAGTGAGGCGGTATAACGAAAACAACAACGAAGATAAATGATTTTTTTATGTATTTAAAAGAAAGTTTAATTCAAACCGTAAATCCTTAAACAAGATATCGGAAACTATTTCATGATATCGATTAGTCAGACAATAGTATCTAATATTACACTGATCATGATATTTGTATTTCTTGCAAAAATTGAATAACCCAACTTATAAACAAACAAATAACGTGCAATGTTATATTGAGCAGTGAGTTATTTTCATTATCCCGAAAAAAGATTTAAAAAAAAAAAAACATACACGACTTAAACATTAACTATTATGATCTTAAACTTACTTGAATTTAATTTTCTATATATACAGTATATCTAATTATTTTCATAGATAATAGTTGAAGGTTACTTACATTTGTACCGTTAGTAATGATAGAAGAACTTCTTGTAAAATGATTTTCTATCGATATTAAAGCACTTATCGCAACCCATATTAAAAGGAAATATGATGCTAAACGGTAACTTTGAATATTTGCTACCATTTCCTTAATATTTACTTTAGCTAAAATACGTGAACTTTCTTTATACTGTCTTCCTCCAAATTAGCTTCTAGATTGTTCCAGAACAAATTTATGATGCAAGAAAAAATCCCGTGACATAACTGAATTAAGCAAATAGAGATAAGGTGACACCTATCAAAAAATAATTCAAGAAATCTTTTATGTGTTTTATAAAATATTGATCGACGCATGTTATTTCTTCTATGATATTAAGTGGATGTATTTTATATTTTATTAATTTCCCGGATTTTCTGAAAAAAACTCCCATAAGAAAAGGCACGTGGTTTGAAGGCTCCAGAACGTTCATTTTCAGTGTTTTAATAGTTCAGCAATTTTTTTACCATTTTTAAAAAAGAAATCATTACTTTCTCAACAATTGTAAGTAATTTACATGTTATTTCTTCTATGATATTAAGTGGATGTATTTTATATTTTATTAATTTTCCGGATTTTCTGAAAAAAAACTCCCATAAGAAAAGGCACATGGTTTGAAGGCTCCAGAATATCCTTCATAACGGCTCTCCGTTTTATATATTGTTGGTCCAGAGAATGGTAATCAAGTATTTACCTTGCAATGACGTATTTCGCCTGAAGGCTCACCACTGTAATTATCCGATATTTGCGTCGTCGGAAGAACACATCAACGTTGTCATGGCAACGAAGACACTGACATGACTAATTCTAGAAATTTTATTTTTTGTTACATTACTATTACGTCATAAGCCTGAAGGCATACCGCTGTAATTATCCGAATTTACGAGATTTTTTTTTTGTCTTGACCCGCGAGATTTAAAAGTGTATTTTTTCCTATTTGTTGCATCGTTTTATTGAGTGCAGCAGCGTTTTTTTGCATACCATTTTCAGAGCTTTAATTTTCAGTGATTTCAGAAAACTTTTTTAATAAATCATTACTTCCTCAACAATTGTAAGTAAGTTCAAAAATACAATTTATTAAAACCTTGGCACTATCAAGCGCTTTGAACATTCCATCATCAGATTTTCAATGAAATGGAAGGCTAAAGAGTTGTGAGTGGGAATAGTTTGAAGCCTGTCCATTAAAGTATAAATATTGGCTATCTTAATATAAAGCTGAGTACTGATTATATATATGTGTGAGGATAATAATCTAGACCAACTGATGATTGCTGGTTTAGCATGAAATATGTATATTGGTGATTATTTATCTTTTCAACATGTGTGTGATCAGGTGAGTCAGCAATATGAAATGGCACTGAGAATGGTGGGTCATGTGAAAGTCTGAGTTCGAACCCCGCATATATTACATATATAAATGCAGGTTTAAGCCTATACAAAGTATTAATTTATTAAAAAATAAAGTATAAAAAAATATCTACATTATAGTATATAAAAAAAAGAATAATGATTTAAAAAGGATAATATTCTCATATTTTAAAAATTTGTAGTCTGACATATGATGAGTAATATCCTATCTCTAAACGGTTCAACTTATGGATTATATTAATAATTTGAATTTAAAAGAATTAAGTATTACATGAGCTCTTTCAGGTACAAATTGTTCAATGGATCATAAGTCTATATAATCAGAGGTTAAAATAATCATTGCATTAAAAAAAGTGCTACTGAAAATATATTAGTACAAAATTAAATTTTCATTTTTTGAAAACAATTGCTATAATGAATTTTCATTATGCCACTGAGGCATGGAATTCTTTTCAGATGTGAATTATGGATATAAGAAAATATATTTTTGTTTTATTTATCTGTGAATTTAAACCAAGAAACACTGTGGTCTTTCTGTTCAGTTGTAAAGTAATATTGGCTGGACTTTTTTGAAAAATAAATGTGTATCTATAATTCATAATTTTTTTTTCAAAGTATTTATAGTCATGACAGAGAAAATTAAATTTGGCACTATAAATACTTTTAAAAAAATATGAATTATAGATACACATTTATTTTTCAAAAAAGTCCAGCCAATATTACTTTAACAATTGCTTTATTACACAATTTAAAATAAATAATAAAATACATAATAACAATAAAAAAAAAAAGTAAAATATCTAATAAATGTTAATATTTATTCCCCATATCTAATTAAAACTTGTGATGTGAAAATGTATCTTCATAAAGTGCTGCAAAGATAGTAATAAAAAATAAATGTTTTATAATTGTCTTTAATTAGTTTCTTTCCACAACTAATCAATTATCGATCAACCTCACTTAATATTGCTAGAGAAGTTTTCATTCTTTTAAAAGAAGCAAGTTAAATTATTGCTTAGCGTACATAGTACATAAATGATATGTACGACATTGGGCTTATTTATTTCATCTCAACATCTTTTACTGGTTTATTTGCAGGCTTAAATGTTAGGAGTGATTCTCTACTAACAAAATATAACTAGATCATTTGGTTTCCTTATTACATAATATATAATATTTGAAAAATTAATATTAATATATGAGTGATGCATAAAGTATTGCTTACAGATCTACTTACCTAAATAAGATTACTAACTTCACTTAACTTCAAGCTTGAAACTTAAGGACCCATAAAACATATAATAATTGCAATATAATAACATTTTATATAAGTTTAAAAGTTACTTACATTATGCAACCTAAACCTAAATCACATTTACTCATATCCAATATTATCAATAATAAAATTAATCAAAATATATTACTTGTGAATTCAAATAATATCTGAAGAATTGTTATATTCTTTATTACACTAATAATACCAATATTAACTATATAAATAAGAAGCAATTATAATAAAATCCATTAGATAATCCATTGGTTTATACTCCAATGATTATAATGATTTAAAATGTATCTCAATGAAATATTAATGCATGAGAATATTCCAATGTTTTTGCAAATTCACAACACATTTAAATAACAGCATTCAATATGATATAAAATAAAATTAACCTGCTTTTGGTAATGTAATCCTATCTGGAACATAAGGTAAAGATTAATAAATTCATTTAGCATATTTGTTAATCCAAGACAAGTTATATTTAATACATTAATCAATTTTAAGGTTTGTTTTTAAATGCAACATTTCCCAACCTTAATATTTGCATTGATAATATACAATCCATTAGTGTCATTTAAATATTTAGCACTCATAATCCATTATCCATTTACTTAAGCACTGAATAAACATCACAGTTTATTATAGGAAACAATTTAATTCATTTGAAAAAATATTATAATTTTATCAAAAAGATTAGCAGTTAGTACATCTTTCATTTGAATTATCATATTAATTTATCAGTTTATAAATCTTTAATCTATGTTGCTAAATAGTTCTGATCATTTATATGATAAAGCAAGTAGATTGTTATCCAGAAACATAGTGATTTTCATTAATTTTAAATTAAAATTCAGCATTTCTCCAAGTGGCAAAGTTTATGGTGGTATATTTGACTTTTTTTTTAAAAAAAACACTTCAAATTTTTCTTTCCATTATTCATGACAAGATAAATTCACAATATTGAGATGTAATATATATATATATATATATTTTGAAATGAAGGGAACAATGATTTCACTACTATATAAATATCCACAACTTGTTTGAAATTGATAAACATAATTTTCCAAATATATCAGTTATTTACTATTATTCTCAATTGAAAAAATCCAGCAATTTAATTTGAAGTTATTAGACAGCATCCCATGAGTCAATTTATCCATTTTCTATTAACAGTTGACTGTAATAAATGAGATTTCTTGAAATAATAATCAATTAATGACAATTTCATTCTTTTCCTAATGTGATAAGAAGTCATTTTGTTAGCAAAGACAAAATGCCTAGACTGAAATAGTCTATAAAGAAAATAGCTATTTAAAGTTTTTAATTTGCCTAGGTTTTGATGACAATCAAATTTTTTGAAGACTGTCCGTTTTTTTCAAAAATACAGCTTTTATACTTATCAGCTAGTTAGTTGATGTCTGGATTACAACAAATTTCTGATTATGCATTGGGATTTCCTTGTTTTTCAGGAAAATTTGGATGGGTTGTTAAGGTTATTTTAAAATGCAGACTATAGATACTATGATTTTCAAATCAACATGGTAAAATTTTATGAATGCTGTTCAAAAATGAACAGAAAAGAAATAATAATTTCAAGCTTTTTCAATTGCTTCATTATTACTTCAAAGTTTAAAATAATATTACAATCATTTATTTGAAATAAATCATACACTTTAATTGTTCTCAGATATTTATTTCAATTAAATTTAAACTGACCTTTATGCTAGCAAAGTAAACCAATTTTTGCTAAATCTAAAATGCACAAACTTCTACACATGCATGCACATACATTAAAATGTAAGAAGTGTTCATTTTATTCCTTAAGTTAAAGTGTATTTTTAAATATAATTACTTTCATTTAAAATATTTTAATGTTGTAATATCAGATTTATAACTCTATTCTATATTTCTATATTAATTTATTTATTTTATATGTTTGAGCATCTATGTTTTATATAATTCACTAACTTTATTCTTAAGAAGAATAATGACAAAAATATAAGTGAATTATTTTTATACAAACATTGATCAGACAATCTGCTTAGAAAGCCATTTTTATATGCTTTATAAAATTATATTTTTTTCTTAAGTGTTAGTATGAGAGACTTTTGTATTTGATATTGATTATATTATATGTTATTCAACCATGACTGTGATGAATATATTTGCTTAATTATAAAAATTAAGCCAATATGATTTTTACAGTTTTTTTAATTATTTTAAAATGATTGTTTTTAATGTTATATATATATATATTCCATTGTAATTTACTGTATTGTATATATATAGTAAATATTGTATTTTATTTGAATAAAACTTTTTTTATTATTATTTAAAATATTATTGCAATTGAGGTCACATATTATATTTTAACCATGGATTACATATAGTATAAATGTTATTTCAAATGTTAGAAATAAAATGTCATTTCTTTTATGTAGGTAATGAGTAACAGAAGTATTGGAGTCTTTCATTTATTAATATATATAATCTCACTGATATTAATATGTAAACATAATCAACTTAATAGACAACTATATATTTTAATCATATATTTATTTTTATCTAATTGACTTTCATTCAAAATTGAACCTTATCAAAATGTTACATTAATTCAATGCGTCATGTGATTTACATATCATTTTAGCACTTCCTCTATTGACTAACCTTGACCCTAAAAATGTTTTTATACTTTCCAATTATTTAATGCCCATTTTCCTCCCAACTTTATTGAGCCTTGTACTAAATTCATACATTCACTTTATTTTCTTGTATATATATTATCTCATACATTTTTTTATAATTTCTATAATATTTTATCATTTCAATACTTTCTTCATATTTCATAACATGCTCTGTTTCTAAAAAATGGAAAAATGGTCATTCTGACTTAATATCTCTCCTTTTTATTGCTCTGTCATGATCCTTTCTCCTTTCTATCTTACTTTCTCTGACTAACCTATACATATGGAGAGATGCATGTTGGGAGTAACAAGAAGAGATCGAAAATGCAATGTATGGATAAGAGAACAAACAAGTGTTACTGACCTCACTGAAAAAATTAAAAGATTAAAGTAGAATTGGGTTGGACATATTGCTAGAAGAGATGATAATAGATGGACAATTGAAATCTTAAACTGGATTCAAAGAGATTGTAAAAGACCCAGAAAGAGACCAGATGGATGAAATAAGAAAGTGTGCAGGGGTGATGTGGAGAAGAGAAATTAAAGATCGGAGAAGATGGATTGAACTTGGAGAGACCTTCATCCTGCAGTGGATTGATAATGGTTAATGATGATGATGACTATCATATGTTCTTTAGTCATAATTTTATAAACTATTTCTAATCTATCACTCCTATCATTTCTCACTTTTGCATTACTCACTAACTTTTTTAATGATTTACTATTTTTCCATCTTATACGTATATTCTCATTTATTTTTTCTTTCCTATCATTCAGAATTTTTTATACCTCCTTTGAATATGGAATAAAAATCCATTTATTTTACTTTTTTCATTTTTATTACTAACTTTCTTATATCCACTCCTATCTTTCAATAAATTTCCTACAAACCTACCATTATATCCATAGTCAATATATTCCTTCTGAATCTTCAACTTTTGCCTCTTTGTCTCCTTCTTTTTATTCAATGTAAGACTATCATTTTTCTCTTTTATTTCTTTCAGTACCTTCAACTTTTGACACCCAAAGTTGATAAAATTAAGATGTGTCATATCCCTGATACTTTTATCCTTTATATACTGCTACATTGAATAAAAAAAGGCAAAAGAAGCAAAAGTTGCAGATCTAGAAGGAATATATTGAATATGGATATAAAGGATTATAAGAAATATATTGAAGATAGGAATAGATATAAGAAAGTTAGTAATAAAAATGAAAGAAAGAATAAAGAATGGATTTTTATTTCTTATTTGAAGGAGATATATAAAATTTTGAATGATAGGGAGAAAAATGAATGAGAATATAGGTATAAGATGGAAAAATAATAAATCATTACAAAAGTTAGTAAGTAATGCAAAAATGAAAAATGATAGAAGTGATAAGATAGGAATAGTTTACAAAATTACATGAAAGAGGTATATGATGATATATGTAGGTCAGTCAGCAAAAAGTAAGATAGAAAGGGGAAGGAATATGACAGAGCAATAAAAAGAAGATATATTAAGTCAGGACCATTTTGCCATTTTTTAGAACTAGGGCATGTTATGAAATGTGAAGAAAGTATTGAAGTGATAAATTATTTTAAAAAAATGAAAGTGTATGAGTCAATGCATATATAAGAAAACAAAGAGAAATGTATGAATATAGTACAAAGCTCAATAAAGTTGGGATGAAAATGGACATAAAATAAAAATTGGAAAGTATAAACATATTTTTAGAGTTGAGGTTGGTCAATAGAGGTAGTGCTAAGATGATATATAAATCGCATGACATTAAATTAACATAACATCTTGATAAGGTTCAGTTTTGAATGAAAGTCAATTAGATAAAAATAAATATATGATTAACATATATAGTTGTCTATTGAGTTGATTATGTTTACATATTCAATTCAGTGAGACAGTATTCAAATCAGTCAACACTTAGATAATCCCAATATCAATAACAGTCAACAATTTTGTCAAAGCAACCTATATTTATATAGATTCTAAAGATTGCAGCTTGACTACAGAGAGTGAGGTAAATATAAACTGATCTGAATTCAGATTAATAAATTGTCAATTTTAACATTACAAACTGCAATTATAATTTTCAAACTGCACCCAAAGTATTACTTAAATAATAAGTGTAATATATGTATATATATATGGAGACAATTTGAAAGAGATATTGAATTAATCTCTCTCAGTATTTATGTAAACTAAGCTTGATAGTGGGCTATTGGTAAAGCTCCATCTAGTAACATAAAATGCAAGCTATAGCAAGTTACGAAATGTATAACTGGTTTTGTTTATTATATATATATATATCATTAATTAAGCTATTGTTCACTAATATGGGAATACATTTAAGAAGATATTCTTCACTTACATGATTATTAATGATTGGTAAAGATAATAAAAGAAATGTTGATGAAATTTTATAATATAAGAAAATATAATTTTCAAAGAGAAATCTTTAATTATAATAATAAAATTTAATATTTTAAAGAAGAATCATGATGCAGTCTCTTCATATATGACCTGTTGGAAAAAAAATTTTAGATTAAAAAACTTCCTATTGGATTGCCTTGCACTGCTATGCTATAGCCATATCTTTTAATATGATATTGCCTAGCTATACCCAATGTTTGGTTGGAAGGGCATAAGCTATGGTTTAGTGAAACATGGAGGTGCATCTACCCATGCCCTACTTGCTTTTGAACATTTTTTTATGTGTCTGTTTCATAATTGGTTGTTTTCTCCTCTTTTTTTAAACACTATATCTGGGTTTGTTCCTTCAGGGTTGTCCAGTTTATGTGTTCTAAGTCACAATCCTTGAGGTCTATTCTTAATATTTGCTTTAATAGAAAATTCATATAATATAAAAGAATCTTATTTGAATACATGAATGAGAGGGAAAAACTTCAATATTCTTTGGATTATAAGAATTATAATATTTTGATAGCATGAAGATTTGCTACTTGAATTTGATAAAGCATATAAGTTAATTTATTAGTCTAAATAAAGATTTTTTTATCCTGTTTAATGAATTGTATCTTATGGTATTTAATATATAATTTTATCAAGAAAATTTGTTTGTGGTATATCAATTGCCTCATGACCATATTAAAATTCAATGCTAGACTATGTTGCAAGATGACATATTAATGTTCATTTATTTGACCTGCATACATTTGTTTGTGTAATCTCTTGTAACATAAAAGCATAATATAAAGTTAAATTAAATAAGTTCCAAAGTCAAGTAAGAAATTACTTAGGACTTGAAATTCTTTACCAATTTTTTTTTTTTTTGTCAAATATTAGTTTTGTTGTGGATCTAAATTGAGTGCCTAAAGGCCATGATGGAATCATTTAGATTGTGATTTACATAAAAATATTGCACAAATTGTATATATGTTAAAATGAAGATTTGCATGGGTTAAATATATAAAAAAACATATTTTGCAGGTTCATCTGTGTTAAAAACTTTTAATATTAATATACTGACGTTTCGATTTGGTCACACAAGTCATCCACAGAGTTATAAAAGGTAGAAAGACGGTTGTAGAGGCGCTACAATCACTGATTTGAAAAAAACATTAAAGTTCCACCAATAGCAAAAATGTTAAATTTAGAAATGTTTTTTAAAAAAATCTTTCCAAATACGCATTGGTGACCTAGCTGTTAGCATAACTGCCTTCCAAGAAGCTGGCCCAGGTTCGCTTCCCAGTCAACATTTTGACATATAAAAAAAAATTATATAAATGCCACATAGTAAATTTATTTGAAAGTTTTTGATCATGGAATTTTTATAAATAATGAAGGCAATTTGAAATATTCTTATTATAGTATGTTTAATAATTTATTATTGTTTTATTAGGATTATTAATTCAATTATAAGTACCATTGTTATTATAATAAATGTCATAGTTATTTGAGTTGTATATTATTCCAAAATAGTTTATATTCACCTAAAAATTAGCTTGATAACAAAAGATTATGATAGTAGTAATTGGTTCAAGGATATTGAAAAAGAGAACAGAAAAGTGTCAGAAAAAATGATGGAAACTTCAAATTCTCAAAATGTAATTATTTACATATCAGTTATTGATCTTATTTTCATAAATACTGTATTATTCTAATGAATATCTGTGTAATTTAATCCCCATGCATGCAAATAAAGAAGTATGTGGTACATTTAGTCTTTGATCATTGCTATTATGAAAATAGTCATGCTTTATGTCTATATTCCAGGCATTTCAATTATATCAATACTAGATAGACTAGATTTGAATCCAAATGTAACAAATAGTAACCAGAACTAATCATATCAAATTATAAAGTAAGAGTTTTAAAAAAATTATTATGAATTCTTATAAAAAGCATGGCTTTCTGGTTATTACAATATTTATATATGCCATATAAAGTCATAATTTACCATTTCTATCATTAGATTATGGTAAGGCAACAATGATCAGGAAGTTGTGCATTCCAGAATTTCATGCCAGTAATCCAAATTTATGATTATTTTATAAGGTCCATTGAGAGACATTCTTTTTAGTAAATGGAATGTTAAGTGATCAAATAAAAGGGGTATCACTATTTTGCTTAGGTTAGATGAAGCATATAGAGGTAATTTAATACATACATCAATTCTAAGAAGAACTCATTCAATGTAATAATTAAAAAGCTGGGTAATTATTTTAATATTATATCATGTGATGTCATTTGTTTCCACTTTTAAAAGGGAGAAAAAATAGGGAAGATTATAGAATGTGATATAGTGCTTCATTATCTGGACAAAGTATTTGAATGAGACATTACTGGAGCAATTCTTGTTGAGAAGGTTCAGTGACAGATTACATCAACAATTTTTGGTCAATCTTAACCTAACAAGAATGCAATTAAAAAAATGTTGTTTTATAAAGCAGTTGTATAGAATAATTACAAGAGTTTGTGAACCTTAAGGTCTAAGGATCATCAAAACACTTACAATCTTTTCAAAAAATTCATTTCACCAAAGAATATGATGATAACTACTAACATTACTTGGTTTTCAGCAAACAAGTCATCAATCAGTTATAAATAGCCAAAAGAAACATGGAATTTGCAAATGCAAAGTGATGTGATTGATCTTGTTGACTTTTCCAGGAATATTTAGCCTCTGTTATATTTTGGAACCAAATTACAAGAATATGGCTTCATTAAATTAAATAAATATACAGTATTTAATTCAAAAGTTATTTAATAGAAAACTTTTAAAAATATAAACATACATTTGTTATGGTTATTTGCATATTGTTATATCTAGTGCTTAGCCTGAAAACTTCAAAAATAATAAATTATAGATGAAATATGCCTATGAAGATCTGGAATTCTGGGAAAGTAAAAAAAAAAATATTTCTTTACTGCTTTTGTCCTTTTTAATGAAACGGTTAAAACTTAGTTGCGAACAGAGAGAAAAAAAATTAAAGTTAATCTGTTCTAAAGTTTAAAAACATAAAAGTAAAAGATAATCATTACTGTACTTCTGAATTATAAGAATTAGACAGACATTATTGTTATAATTATTTTTAATAAAATAAATTAATATTGATTTAAATTAAAAAGTAATGATTCGTGTGAATAAATCTTGTGTTCGATTGTGATTTTTTAATGGTAGAAAAAAAACGACAATTCGAAAAACAAAAAGTGCATATTTCTATAATATGGATATCTATGGCTCTCAATTCAGAACAAGAAAAGATATGATAGATATCAAAAAATGAGACCTGCATCTCTGATCCATTGAGAATTCATTACATTTGATGTTTTTTTAATTTTTGGATAAATTTATTTACAAAGTTAACTTGACAATGATCGTACAAAAATGATTGTAATATGGGTAAAGTAATAAAATATTTATTTACGTATGTAAATTCAATGAAAATAAAACGATTTAATAATAAAAAAAGTAAATTAAAAAGTTTTATAGAGGAAAAAATTGAAATTTGATATTTGAATATTTAAACTGAATTAAATTTGTAATATTATTATTGAGATAAAAAATATATAATGTTTAAAATTGTTTCATTTTTCTTTATGGAATAATGAACTATATTGTTTTCTAATTCATCTATTGTGTAAATAGTATAAGTTTGATGTATATATTTGAATGTAGTACACATATGTGTTAACTATAATTTATAATTGCACGAAATTATCTTGCGATAAGATAGTCTTGCATTGTTGGTGGGTCAGCGCGACTGTCTTGCACTAGCAGGCAGTTGCCCGAGTTGCGGGTTCGCGTCCCGGCCAATGCTATGACACTTAAATAAAAAAAAGTTATTTATAACTTAAAATATCTTTCAAAATACTTTTTAATTGGAAAAGGAAAAAAAAAACATGATTTCTACAATTATACTATTTTGAAAAATAATGAATTTTTTTTGCAAATATAACACTTAAATTAAAATATAGGCATATTGGATCTCTGTCCACATCACTATGTAGTATTTTGATCAGCATATCAATTCTTTAGATAGCTAAAATCATGGCAAACGAATCTAACCAATAACTAGACATTTAATGTAACTTTCACTGGTACTAAACTACTATTATCACTACTACTTTGGCAGTGTCTTAACACAATTTACTTAGCTTATCAGAATTAGATAGCATTTCATAAATTTAACGATCTCTTTATAACGATCTTGCTTGATAAAAAATTGATAATTTGGAGATTAATTGAAATAAACATTGCATTAGAAAATTCTAGAATATTTGTTTTTTAAAAAAATAAATATATTACAAGAAAATATACTTACATATAATTTCAAACTTTTTAGAATTACTGAGCCAATAACATATCACATGACCCCTACTTACATATTGCTGTTTTATCAGCATGCACTTTTATGCCAAATATTGAAAGCTTTAATGAATAATACAATTTAATAGATAAGTATCAAATTTATTGCTCTCACAACTTTGACTTAAAGCACTTGGTGGAAGTATATTAATAATCCCTAGTCTACTAAATGACTAATAAAAATTATTAATATACAGTACTTCCACTTAGTAAATAATGTTGTTGTTGTTATTATTATTATTATTATTATTATAATAATAATAATAATAATAATAATAATAATAATAATAATAATAATAATAATAATAATAATAATAATAATAATAATAATAATAATAATAATAATAGAAGAAGAATGGTGCATTAGATTCTAATAGCCTAGGTGCACTGTTTTAAAATCCAAACTTTCTCATTGATGCTATTTCTTTGAAATTAGTTGGGGAAATAGGATAGGATCATAAAATAAATAATTATTAAGCATTATTATCTGGAATATATTACTTAATAAAGATTATGTAAATGGCCATAGAGATGGTGAAAGGAAAAAATAATTATTAATCCATAAAGTATTAAAAGATTTCCTCTTTCAACACCATTCTCTGGCGAATGTATACACCCATGTATTTAAAGAGGGCATAGAAATGAGCAATTAAGGCACAACAGATGTTGTGTATAATCACATCAACTTCACACCAAATGGTTTTGTATATCAATTTTATACAGTCTTCCAATTTTAGCATTTTAAAATAATAATTTTGGCTAACAATAGTGCATAAAATTGCAAACTGAAGTACTATTTATTAAAAAAAAGCCACTACATTTTTAAAAATTAGAGGTCCTAAAGAAAAGATAAACCTATATTCATGCAAATTTTTATTTCATATTTCTGTGTTAATTTTCCAAGATAATGATTCATTTTCAGAATTTGCCAATGAGAATAAAAGTATAACAGAATTAAATAGCTACTTCAGAGTAGACATCTCTTCACAAAGATAAAAAATATAAATCTTCACCTACTGATTATGAACATTTTAATGATTTGTCTATTTTACAATCCAATTACTTATTTAGTATGAGTCAGTCATCTGAAAAAATTTCTTGATTTAGAAAGTTTGTAATTACTTGGAAGTTTTCTGATAATGTTACACATGTGAATGTTTGAGTATTCTATTGTAACATTAATAGTTTCATATAGTTTAATAGTTATATACTTCTAATCAAAAGCTTGGCACAGTGTTTATATGTTTTTACCATATTAATCCTATTACATCCAGTGGCGGCATTTTTATATGATATCAATATGTTAAAATGATAGAAAGAGTATTTTTGATCATTTTTTGAATAATGATACAGGAATTAAGATGATGACTCCCAATGATATATCCAGTTTATCTTTTCATTTAGTGGAGTCAAAACAGCTCTCTTTAAATCCTAAAAATGGAAAGGGTGCAGGTGATGGTGAAATACTTGGAAAAGTTTTAAAATATAGTAGTGTTATGTTAGCTTCAAAAACATTGGATTTTTTTTTTTTTGGAATATTTGAACCCATGAAGTTGTGCCATCTGAGTTTAAGGGTGTTTTTATCGTTCCAATTTTTAAAAATAAAGAAAATAGAGAAGATTGCAATAATTACAGTGGAATATCATTATTACTCTCTACAATAAAAATATTTTCAAGAATTTTATTGAATAGATTGCATCCAATTATAAATTAATGATTATCAGAGACTCAGTGTGGTTTTAGGGAGTTAAGAAGCATTAGAGATATGTTTTTGTTGCCAGGCAAATGCAAGAAAAGTTTTAGTAACAAAGGAATGATTTCTACATTACTTTCATTGATTTGGTCAAGACATCTAATTCAATTAATATGACAGGTCTGTAGTATTGTTTGAAATTAATTGTCTGTCCAAAAAAATTATTCATATTATATAGCTTTTACATGATGGAATAAGAGGAAGTGTTGTTATTTCTGGTGGAAAATCTGAAGCATTTGAAATGAAAACTAATGTTAAACAAGGATCGGTACTTGCTCCAACATTTTTTCCCCCAATTTGTTATGACAGTGAGCTTTGTAATTGACAGGATCAAAATATGATACAGATTTGATAGTGAAATTTTTAATTGGTTAAAAGTTAAAAGCAAGAACTTCATCTTCTTGGTTTCTGGATTTACAGTATGCTGATGATTATGCTATTTTTGTCTGTTCAAAAAATGACTTACAGAATGTTCTTAATCTTTTGAATGCAATATATAAAGACTTAGTTTTACTAATTAATGTTCAAAAAACTCAAGTTTTTTATCAGTTAGTAATGAAAGAAAAATACTCTCAAATTTCATCTTGGATGATTATCAACTTGATAATGTAAATCAGTTTAAAATCTTGGTAGTTTTGAAACCAGAAAGGTGGACTTACTTCTTGAAATCCAATGCAGATTCCAATAAACTGCTACTGCTTTTAACAAGCTAAAAGGAAGTGTTTTATCATAGCAAATAATCACTATAACTAAATTAGCTGCATATAAAGTGTTTTTTTGTGTATCTTATTGTATAGATGTGAAATTTGGATATGCTATCAGTGCAATATAAAGGCATTAGAAAAGTTTTATTCAAAGATGCTTTGTGTCTATATGTGCAAAAACACGTATTGGTGAAGCTAAATAATAAAATAAACGGCTGAGTACTTTCAAGAAGGTTTGTCTTCTCATAATCATAGCCAGCAAGTTGAATGAGCCCAATGGAAAATATATGCAATGACTATTTAAATTTACTCAAAGTCGTTAGAGAATCCACTTTTTGGAGAGAGAGAGAAGCATGATTCCTTCTGGTTTATGTTTAGAGTCATGGCTGGTGGACCTTTGGCTATATATTTGAACCACTTTCCACCAACATCACTTGTATAGAGCACCATGACTCTAAAAGTAAAGTTAAATAAGCATGGTTGTAGCCAACAACACCCATGTTATAAAGTGGAAGAAAGCATGTTTCTCTCCAAAAAGTGAACCCTCTAATACCCACTTTGAATAAATTTTCAGAATAGTTTTTGCCTCTCGCTATCTCTCGCCTTTCTTTTTTTTTTTTTTTGGAGTTAGAATGGCCATACTCATTTATAAATAATTATTATTATTATTATTATTATTATTATTATTATTATCATCATCATCATCATCATCATCATCATCATCATTATCATCATTACTACTACTGTTATTATTAGAAACCATCAAGTCAATGATAGTTTTTAATACTCATTTGAATGATACACTTCCTAATTATGATATTTAGTATGTATGTAGAAGTCATTTATATTTTACTTTCTTCTATGAACTCTTTTTCCCAAATATTCTCAGCAGCATCCTATATTGTTTTTCTTCAATATTATGAGAAAGACATTTAAAAAGGCAAAATAAAACATTAGGAAAAAAAACAATACAAACTAAAAACAAAAACACCATAAATATAAAAATATGTAGATTTTATTTTTTAATTAAAAGATGAAACATAGTATAGGTTTTAGTATATGACATGAGATATATAATGTATAGGTAAAAAATATTATTCCTAACTCTGTAATCTTAAGTTTAATTAATTTCTAACATTGTTTTTTGTATCAAGTAAAGCAAATATTTTATTACTGTTATGAACATTTAGATTTTTGTGTTCTATTGCAATGATTTATAGATGTGAAACTGATTTCATTTTCAAATAAGTCTTCCCCTCTATTGTAATTTAATATAGAATTGTTAAAAAGGTTCCTTTATTTAATATTTTGTTTAATAAAATTAGTTGTAAGATTAAGTTTTCATATAGCACGTATGTGCATTAAATTAAAAGATTATCATGAGAAAATTTATTGATCAATAATCCATGAAAAAGTAAACATGGCATTGATGATTATTTCTAAAAAATAACATACTTACGTTCAAGTCACTTTTTTAAAAAAACATATGCTTACACCATGGCACTACTATATGGAGAGTTTTTGCTTGTTTATATGCTTACAATCGAAGTAAATATGTAGACAATTCCCAACATGCATTTCAAATGAAGTCTTTTCTCAATTGATCCAAGTTATCACACATATCACAACGTCCTTTTAGAAAAAATTAATGGCATCGATTTAATATACATATATCACGATGTTCAGAAAATTTCATCAATATTCATTTTTAAGATTAGAAATATTGTATATATTTTAATCCAAATATACATTTTAATGTTAAAGAATAAATATATCTATTAATATGTGTTAATGCATGCCGAACTTCTTTTTATTCATATGCCAGTTCTTATATATTTTTCCAAATAACATACCACTACTCCATGTTACTTCTTATTATTTCTTTAGGCATAGACAAAAGGAAAATGTAAATGATTCTCAAGATGGTTTTGAGATGAACTATTATTTCAGTTTTTTCCTTTGATTTTATGAAAATTTTGGAAATATATATTATTTGAAGAAATATATAAGAACTACTGCAGGAGTGAAAAGGCGGAGCAAAATATAGCTTAAAAGTATGTATTTGGATTAAAGAAACATAATAATTTTTACTTTTAAAAATAAATATTAATGACTTATAGTGATGTTTTGAAACAGTAATTACCCCAGTGAATGCTAATAAACTGAGGCTTGTAAATTTAATTAATATATTGATTAGTATATCATTAATGTTAAAATAAGAATAAGATCAAATGGTTTTAAATATTAATGAAACGTTTTATGATCATTTTTATTTTATCTTTGTTGTCTATAAAGTTTAAGCATATTCAGTTTAAAAATCTTAATATACTAGGAATAAAATAGAATTTTATAAAACAATTCTACACAATGAATATTTTTATTAATGATATCACATATATTCATGCTATAGGTCCAATAATCATATTAATAGTAAACAATGTAAAACATTTAAAATTATTTATAGCATTAATGTCTAAATTTGGACTAGATGTCGCACAATCTTCTCCCAGGGCTTTGATTAATATCTGATCAGAGAGATAAGAATTCTGAACGTTTATGATGCTACTTTTATTAAATTATACAACTTTTATAAATATATTTATGTAAATCATTGGTAAATTTATTCCAACTGTCTATTTCCAATTTGTTCAAGAAATATTTTTTCCCCCTCCTTATTATCGTTTTCAACCATTATTGATCCACTGCAGGATGATCTCTCCAAGTTTAATCCAATTTCTCTGATTTATAGCCTCTCTTCTCCACGTCATATCAGCTAACAAAATTTAATTCATCCATTCATTTAACATGATCACTTTATAGATCGTATAATCTCTTGAGATCCAATTTAAAGTTTCAACTATTTATCTACTATAATCTCTTCTAGCTAGCTATCCAAACCAACTTCATTTCAGTTTCTTAATTTTTTTAATGTTGTCAGTCATAACTATTTGTCCTTTTATCCATGTATTTTATTTTTGATTACTTCCTGTTATTTTTAATATACATTCCAACATGTTTTGTCAAGTGATCTGAAATCTGTCTTGCCTTTTATTGTATGTTAAAATCACAAGTCTATAAGTAAGAACCGGTAAAACATGTCTACTAAAAAAAATTTCTGTTCAAACACTTAAGCACATTTCCTTTTAATACTAAGTTTTTTCTACCAAAAGCCATCCATTAATGTTTAATTCTATAATTAATTTTATACATTATGTTTTCTTCTGTATTAACAGTCTGATCGAGATACTTGAAGTTCTTCTAATTTATGATTATCAATCTTTATTTTCTGCTTAAGAGAAATTCTATTGAACATTAGTTTTTTTTTTAATGTTCATCTTTAATCCTACTTTCTTATTTTCACATGATAACTCATGTAATATTTCCTGAAGCTGTAACACATTATTTGCAAAATCTATGCGAATTAAATAATTTCAATTTACTATTACTCTTTTAATGTCCCATTTTAATCCACATAATACTTTTTGCAAAATTACTGTAAAATATTTTAGAGATATGTAGTCACCCTTTTTAACATTAACTTTCTTAGTTCTGCCATATATATCTTTAATCACTGCTTTTCCTGAAGCTTTGTGATGATGGTGTTTTTGTTGTATTTTTATATAGGACTATTCCCATAATCTAATATAAGTATTGAATGTCTTTAGAAAAATTTAAATATTTCAAATACATTCTACTATTAGTAATAGCACATCAAACAGGTCAGTAAATGCACAATGTTTTGAGAGGTATTATTCTCCTTTCTTCTTTAGGTGTTGCTGGCCTGACCAGTGACAGTACTAGCATGGGATTCAAACTTGGACCCTTAGATTCTTGAGTATTGAATTTTAAGTTAATGTTCTAACCAACTGAGCCATCCTGCCAAACTGTTTGATATGCTATTACTAACAATTGAATGTATTTGCGATATTTAAATGAAGTTAAATTTTTCTAAAAACATTCAGTACTCATATTAGATGATGGAAATAGTCCAATATGAAAATACAATCTTTAATCACTGTAGAAATGTTTACAGAATCAAATATTATTTCAGATAATATTCACTGATCCATTTTCTCTCAATTCTTGGATGTGATACAATGTGCTAAAATCACTTTTAAATTACACTTGTTCATATAGTTGGTTAGAATACAAAGTTCACTATCAATAAGTCATAATTATTTTGGTCTTTCTAATATTTCTTTTATTAGATTTTCCAAATATCAATATTACTACTGCAATCTTCCAATCATCTTGTATATCTTTATTATTTAAATATTTGGTATATAAGTTTGCCAATATTTTTTCTACTTTTCATATACTTCTTTTAGAATATTAACAATTTCATTATTTGATAGAACTTTTTCTTTTATCACAGATTTAATTTATATCTCACTTCTTTATTCAAGATGCTTAATAATTTATAAAATGCAGTAATTATAAGAGATAATTTGTTTTCTTGCTTTTTAATATTATATTAAATATTAATTGTTCGATACATTTCCAAATGTCATCTCTTATTTTAGCAATAATTTGATCTTTTCTTCTTATTGCTGAAATAATCTTTCAATTGTCATGTCTCCTCTGCAGTCATTGAGATGAGAATCTCAAATATATACATCCATGGTCATTAACATCAACTGTAGAATAAGCAGACAATAATTTAAATTACTATCTATCAGAATAATAAACAGACAATGACTTGACTTAGTTTTTCTTGATATAACTTGTTACAACATATATATTGTACCACTAATGAGCAGTGTTACATGTTTGTAAATTTTATAAAAATAAAATTTTAACATAAAAAGAATTTATAAGTAATTAAAGAATTTTAAACAAAAATATTGTGCAATCTTTTATCAAGAAATGATTGAAGTAAAAATATCATTGAAAGAAATAATTAAGAGTTTAAAAAAAGATTTAAAGAGTTTTTTATATTAGCGCAGATCGCCAAAGGGCAAAACACTACATTATTTATTAGTACAAGTGTTACTAGTGTAAAAAAAAAAAAGCAGTTAGATGGGTGGGGGGGGGGGGGATTTAACTAAATAAAAGTTTAAAATTAGGGTTCTCTTTTTTTATGAATTTTAAAAAAAAGAGAAAATGTGTGAATGTAAAACTAAAAATTGAGTTATAATGTAAAGGAAAGCATACAATTTAAATCCACTTAAAGATTGATTGGCTGATAAATTGAAGAAAGGGAATAATAAGTACAAATTGCAATAAGAAAAGCATAATGGAAAGTAATTTGAAATGATATCTTATCCAAGAACTAGATAAGAAAACAATGGAAGTATAATTAATAAAATTTACAAATTAATTAGGAATAAATAAAGAGATAATGGAAGGAAATCATATAAAAAGACTAAAAATCCATTCATCGTCATTCTGAGTCAAATTTCTCTTTTGATCTGATTCTTGATTTGCAATGAGTATGCAGTGTCATAACAACTGCCAATATTAAAACTGCTAGTATCAATACTGAGGAAGAGTTTCAGAGAAGAAAGATTATCATGGTCATGAGCATCCTTACAATGCTATTAGACATTTTCATAGCTATTGAAGAGCCGGATTATCACGGTCATGAGCATCCTTACAATGCTATTAGTTGTTTTCATAGCTATTGAAGAGCCATCTAATATGCAGTGCTAGAAAGCCACTAAAGTATATGGCCTGTCTCCAGTTCTGCTCCTCTTAAACATCAGAAGTCCTCCACCTAAAAATCATGCCCATTGAATAACCTGAATAGTCAACAAATATCTATTTCAGGAATCATAGGAAGGCTGCCCAAAGACAGATTGAGAACATAGTGAAAGAAAAACAATCCAATCAGTTGGTGATCAAATATGGTCGAGGAACAAGGACTCATATCTTTAGAAGCATAAATATAAATCCTAGGTAATTATGAACTTTTATTCCCATGCATGAACTAATTATGACTTTGTTAGTAGCCACAGCAATCTTTGAGTGCTTTCCATATTTGTCATTTTAAAAATAACGTATACAACATGGTGATATTTACAAATTAATCTTTCACTATACTCTAATATAGAAAACAAGTGTTTTGAGCCCTTAACATTTTTGATGAGGATAGCAACTGATTTGGCTGAACAATGTGTAACATGTGAAATCTATTTATTTTATATTATAATGGCAGTTGCATTAAAAAATGCATTAAGTGCAATTCCTTCACTATATATATATATTATTCAAATATAAGTATACTGTCAATATTAAACTTAATGTAATTATAAGAAACTTGAACTCAGACTTTCTAGCTCCTGACAGCTATGCACTCCATCTTATATAACTGATACACATGGCCACATACCTGTGAAAAAAGATAAATGATCTCCAATACATATATATATATTGTGCTAAACCAGCATTCATCAGTTGGTCTAGATCACCATTTCCGACACATATATACAATCAGTGTTTAGTTTATATTAAGATAGAAAATCTTCAAACTTTAATGGACAAGTTTCAATCTTCTCCACCCTTCAATCCTTCAGCCATTCATATCATTGAAAATCTGATGATGGAACACTCAAAGCTCTTGTGGTGCCAATATTATTGTCATACCTATGCTGATTTTAAGTCACTCTGGCCCCTTACATATAGGACCTTAATATGACCACTTAAATACCCAGAAGAGAGATGGGCAGAATACAGGCTAAGTATATAATATTCAAATATAAGCATATTGTTTATGCTAAACTTAATGTAATTATAAGGGACTTGAATTTAGATTTTCAAGCTCCTTACAGCTATGCATTCCATCTTATACAAATGATACATATGACCACATACATGTGAAAAAGATAAATGATCTCCAATATACATATTTTGATTTGAATCATCACTCATCAGTTGCTCTAGATCATAATCTCATATATATATATATATATATAAAATCAGTATTCAGTTTATATTAAGATAGCAAATCTTTAAACTCTAATGGACAAGCGGTTTGAATGTTCCATCATCAGATCTTCAATAATATGGATGATTAAAGAGTTAGAGGGTGGAGAAGATTGAAGCTTGTCCATTAAAGTTTGAAGATTTGCTATCTTAATATAAACTGAACACATTGTATATATGTGTGGGAGATGGTGATCTCAACCTACTGATGAATGCTGGTTTAGCACAAAATAAGTATATAGATTTTTTTTTTCACATATGGTCCTGTGTATCAGTTGTATAAGATGGAGTACATAGCTGTAAGGAACTTGAAAGTATGAGTTCAAGTCCTTATAATTACATTAAGTTTAGTATAGACAATATAGTTGAATATTACATATTCAGTCTGTATTCTTCTCATCTCTCTTCTATCTATTTAAATGAACATATTAATGTCCTATATGAGGGGTCAAAATGATTTAAAATCAACATAATTATGACAATAATATTGGCATCAACAAGGACTTTGAATGTTCCATCATTGGATTTTCAATGATAAGGATGGCTAAAGAGTTGGATGGTGGAGAAAATTGAAGCATATCCATTAAAGTTTGAAGATTTGCTATGTTGTTATAAACTGAACACTGATTGTATCTATGCGTGGGCAATGGTGATCTGGACCAACTGGTGAGTGTTGTTTCTGTGCTAAATGTGGATATTGGAGATCATTTATCTTTTTCACATTGTGATCATGTGTAGCAGTTGTATAAGATAAAGTGCATAGTTGTAGGGAGCTTTAAAGTCTGAGTTAAAGTCACTTATAAATGTATTGTTGCCAATTATCTCAATTATTGAGACACATGGAGAATATAAAATTGTTCCTACAAAATTGCCATAGACAATGCAAGTAGCCAAGGCATAACTTTTTTACAATGCTCAATTAAGAAATCAGACATTTGCTTTTAAGCAGAAAATATAAAATGTTATAATAATGATAAAATCTACTGGTGGTAAGTCATTCCAATATTTCTTTTGTATTGGTTACTATTTGTTAATCTTACCTTTTCATAAATAATTGGTTTTAGAAATATTATATAAAATGCAAACAACTTATTAAATATAATATGGTCATAAGTAAATGCTATTCTTATTGTTCATTAAAATATTCTTAAAATTAATCCTTAATTATATATTTTATTGATAAAATGTTTGGTTTGCCTGGACAATGTAAAGATTAGCCATCTCAAAAGTTTATTTCCTATTATATATAAAAGTAAAATTGTAATAAATAATATAAAATTGCAAATAACTTACTTTCACACTAAATTAATATGACTGTTTTTATATGTCCTGCACAATTTAGTATAATGATAATCATTGCATAGAAGTGCAGTCTTTTTGGCAATGTCATGACTTTCTGAGTAAGAAACCAGTTATTTTTTTATTTAGCTAGGCTATAAATTATTCAAACTTTGTGGAATCTGATTCTTTTAATTACTGCATATTTTGTGTCTTTGTAGTATTGGCTGTCATAAATTTATTAACTGGGTTTGAGGCTATCCAAAGCTCAAAGAAGTAGCTATCTATTGGGAACAGTCTTTGAACTTCTGCTTTTTCAATAGGTGTCAGCCTTGCAGTGCCTTTATATTTCCAAAAAACAATCATGGAGAATCATGAAACTCAGCTTCTGTGATAAACTGCTCTATTGACATGGCTATTTTTTTCAAATGCTTTCTTCAGGAAAAAAATTCATAAAAAAAAAAAATCCAGAATAAACTGTCAAGTGATATGCAGAGATCAAGTTTTCACATTTTTTGTATATGAAATTGGATAATAATAAAAAAAGATTTCTTTTATTTAAAGATTCCAGCTTTACTTTACAAATGAGTAATTAATTACTATAAAGTGCATTTATTTTATTTCAGTCAAAAAAAAAGGTACCATGTGCTACATTTCATGTATATTTATGTGTGTGCATTAAATCTTTACATTAAAATCATTTGTGTGTGATAATATAAACAAAAATCATTAGTTCAAAATCTCAAGAAATAGAACACCTTCCTGAAATGCCATATCATATCACTATATATATTTTTAAAATCATTTAATCTACTTAGGTTAACCTGAAATTGCAACAGTCTACTTAATATCTACATATTCATTAATTGATCAATATTGAATACCTAGCTGAACTGGTTGTAGATCAGATATCTGAAAAAAAATCTTGAGGGCTAACTACAATTAAGTGTCCTTTACTGATAATAATAGTAAATAATTTTTCAACTTTGTGTATAAAAGTAATCTATATGTCTAAATTCTCTGTCTATATTAATTCCTGAAACAATTAATAGCTATTTACTCTTTCATAAAATTTCAAGATATGTCAGGCACCGAACTTGGGCATAATGTCCACTAATAAGCAATGCATGACCCAAAGTATCTTTTGTTAATTTTTAGGATAAGATATTAGGATGTCAAGAACTAGGGATTGTTTCTAATACAAAGTATTTTCCATCTTTTTCTTTTACTACATCTTCTGCCATTTAGATTTATATAAGTTTAATCATTATGAGACACTTATGCCATCAGTCATACTAATTATATACTGTAACAGTCAGAATCGTCTATCTCGCTAACACACTGCAGAATTCAAACCCCAGACACGAAACTGAACATTCTAGGAGGGGTTGCCTTCTAGATATACTAAGTTCGAATCTAAAGCCCAAATTTCACAGCGCCATCTACGTGACAATGCATCTGATGCCACTACTAGTATGACTTTTGACAGGTGCCTGGTGGTCAGGGAGAAACAAAAAACTCTATACTAAAAGAAGCTTGGGTGGCTAATTAATGTCTATGGATTTATAAAAGAAATGCAGAAAATATATATATATAGACCGAGGTAGTGATAGGAATCAATAAAATATCAAATTTAGTTTTAAATAATTTCACAAAATTTATTTATATAAATTATATATATAACGCCACTGTCTGCTTATATGAGACAGGGACGCGTATTAAATAATTGTTGGCATTATATTCCAATAAATAACAAAATGGTTTTAAAGCAAAGTGATATATTTTATTCCTCGGGCTAATAGCATTATGATAATGTGCTTGCTGAGATAGGAACATGTGTGAGGTGCTTTGAGTAATTATACAAGTTTAAGATAATATTTGAAATTAAGTGTTCTAAAATATTTATTGATTTCGAGAATAGCACGGACAAAAGCTTACTAAGCAACAAAATGGGAATGTGATCAAAGCATTTATTTGAGAATAATAATAATAGAGTTGCATTGGGAGGTCAGTATTGTTGATAATAAATTTATTAAAGTTGGAGGGTGTGACACGTTTAAGTCACGGATGCTTTGTAAAATAAATATAAAATAAAACAATATTGAAGATCCGGAATAATTATGGAGAGCATCTCGCCGCTAAGCCGTAGGAAAGTATTTTATGAACAGCCGAAACTTAGCGACTGTGTGACGATTGCGTTTAATTCCCAGGTGTGTCATTTGGGACACACTCTGCCTGGAAACTTGCAATAAACGAAAAGAACGGACTTTGCCGTGTAAAGAATCCTTGGAAAAATAAAACAAAGCGGTCTCAACAACCAATTCATTTACCAGCAATACGAGACTAGTGTATATAAAAACATACTGAATGGGTTTTACTCAGATTAAAAGAAATGCCCAATCAAATTCCCCACAATTCATTTAAAAAGGGTCCGCACATTCTCGACGTCAATGATGAACTTTATAATTAAAGTAGAACACGATAATTAAAATAGGAAAATGCATGCTTGCGGGTTTAAAAAGTAAGTATAGATTTATATACGCAATCATGCATTAAGGGACACATTTAACCATTGACTTCACACATACTCTTACATTAGATTAAAATCAATAACATGTAGATTTTAAACTATGTGATTATAATACATTAAAGAAAAGAATCGCCCTCGAACGAGTAATTTGCAAGATAATAAAATTGGAAAATTATTTAGAAATCTAAAATATGCCTTCATAGCGGCGTCTTATTTTCATCAAAGGGAATAATTCACTCGGTCAAAGACGATTCTGACACATTATCATAATAAAATAACAGAAAGCTTAATAAATAGAAAATATTAACCCAAGGATAGAGAGCAAAATGTTGAGTGTATTTAAACCCGTTAAAGAAATACATAATGAAGTTATGTGAGATATAAGAAAACAATTTTAAATAGCTATAGCATGTTAGTTATCACAAGAGCTCTTGGGTTAATTTAGGGTTACCTCTGGAGCATTTTAGGTAGATTGATGGTCGGCAGGTTTTTATATAATTTAACAGCAAAATCTGGAAATGTACATATTTTTGCAGCAGCAGCAGTTCCAGGGTTCCTTATGTGATAACTTCCGATGGTATACGGCAGCATATGACCATCTCAGAGAGAAATAGCCTTCTTGCACTCTACTCTGTCATGTCAAGATTTACAAATTATTAGAATAGAACTCAGAATGATTTCTCTTAGAAACATTAGAATACAAACTGGAGAACAAAAGAAAACCCTTCTTTTTATAGTAGACGTTAACAATAGAACTGCCCTGGAGCATTACAAAAATATATCGGACTTATCAGCTGTAATTAAATCTATCCCAATGTCTAAAGGAATTCAACATTAATTAATTTCTTTTGTTAATTTCCCTGTCGACATTCGGATTACAAACTAGATTTAATTAAAAATTACTTTTATTAATTAAAGAAAACCTTAAGTGGACATCTGCTGTTTTTAGATAAAACTTATATAATATTAGCTAATTAAACTATTGTCCCTCATTTATTTTAAAGAAATATTTGGAATGACTTTTATTAAATTAAACGAAAATTATTTTACTTTTAACTTGCAATATTTGAATCTATTTACTAAACGAATATTTACTAAATGAATTTTATTTTAAATCAAAATATATTACAACGGTAATATATTTGTAAATAGATTCAAACAAAATAACTTTAACAATTTATAATTTTGATATGTTTTTAAAATGCATACCATAGTGTGTGCGCAATTACAACTTATATAACCTACTTTTTAATAAATCAAAATTATGTGAGCATATACATAATCTATAACCTTTTATTTATTTGGGAATGACTTATATATATAATACGAGCATTGTACTTGTGGTTTAAAATTAAGCGGGATTTTCGGTATATAAGCGTATTGCAGACACACTACGATAGATTGGGGTTCAAACTAAGGTATGAGGGTAGGAAATAGATAAGAAAAGGTGAAACGAAGATCTGCAAAGCAGACCTTACTGTTTCAATACTGTGATAAAAGTTTGTGCAAACTTCATTATACATAATTTAGTGCAGCTATTTGAGAACTAAAAATTTCTAGATCAAAAGTGAACTTTTGATGGTTAAATATCATATGACCTCTAGAGCAACTACAATTGACCATTTGATTCCTCCCCCCTATTATGCTATAACTAATAAAGACTTAAAATATTAGAACATCACATGATCACCATTTCCTATTCTTATAATGACTGTCTGGAGAGTTGCTACTAATAATGACTTCTTTTTCTTTTTTTCTAAATACAAAAGCCCTCAGTAGTGGAAATGGAATGACGGAAACAGGATCAGCAGATACAATTCTTAGCTGTGACTTTAATGAAGCAGTACAATCAATAATGACTTTGAAAATTATGTTTTACATGGAAAATAATGTTACACAGAATATAAAATCATTTTCCTTTTTAAAGATTCTTGCTATTTACCACAAATGCAGGTTTGGTAATAGTGATCTAAATCTGGCCCGGCTAGGCAAAATGTCACTAATTCTATAGCTGATACATTGTTTATTAAAACAATAGAAATAGTTGTAACAATAACATTAATGGTAGTAATAAAAATAAATATTTCATCTTTTCTCATAGGTACATGGATTGTGCAATTTGGTTGAATGACCTCTTCTGGATCTGAATGCAGGTCATAATTTATAGCTAAGAAGTTGTCATAACTTAAAAAAATATATAAATGCATTTATTAAATCATCTTCATGGTTTTAAGTTTTTTTATAAAGGCAAACTATCAAGTAAAAAACTGCATACTGTGAGATTTATGTTCATTTTAAACATCCTACATATATCAATGAAAAGATATATATTAAAAACTATTTTGTATACTATTACCCCATTCTTTTTAGTAGACTGAAAAAAATATAAAGATTTAATATCTTGTTATTTAATATTTTTCATCAACATTGCTAACAACATAATTTTTCTTTCTGATATCTTTTAATGTGTACACTGTTAAGGGAGTAAATTTTGCCTCAAAGTTTATTAAAAATAAGGATATTTATTTTGTGAACTTAAATAATGTGTAGTTATTCAAACATGAATTGACAACTGCCAATCTTATATTTAGTATATAAATCATTAAAAAAATCTTGGATGTATCAATATTATGGATTGTTAAAGTTATGAGATGGTAGGCACATATTTTAGACACATGCTTGAAAATTTGGTAGTTGATTTAAAAAATAAACACCATTCTGAGTACGTCGTAAGGAATTTGAAGTTTGTTCTTTAGTTTCATGTGCTATTCATACAAAATTTCAATGATTAAATTCTATATATACTAATTTAGTTTTTCAACAATGCCACATTATAATAAAAGAAATTCATTTCAAAAGTGAGTGGGAGATACAAATAAAGATACTCTTCACATTATAATACAAGAAATTCATTCCAAAAGTGAGTGGGAGATACAAATAAGGATACTCTAGTTCATTAAAAAGAATTTGTAATTAAATAATGTAAAACAAAGAGTAATAAAATATAGCAGTGGGAGAGAGATGTAAGTAAAATATATTTATATATGCTTGTTACTGTTTATGTTAATGTAAGAGGAAGTTTTTATGTAATTAAAGTTTATTTATAAATATGTATTTCATATTGTCATTGCAGATCCTTGAAAATGACTGTATGAGATAAAAACAGTTGAAACATTGGAGTTTTGTATTATATAAATGTATATATATGTTCAGTATTGAAATATAAAAAAATAAAGTTTTTGAAAAGAAAAAAGGAGAAGGATTTTTAATTTGTTGATATTATTGTAGAACATATATATTTTAAAAGAAAAAGTGGATGTACCTTTGCTGTTTATTATATATGATAAAAAGGATCAATATTGATGGGTTCTCTGACAACAAATGTAATAATAATGACATTACAAAAAAAAAGATCTCTACATGGCAGTATAATAAAATTAACCCGAAACTATAAGTATAGATTCAATGGCTGACAAAAAAGCTAATAAAGATTGGTGAATTAAAACTGAAACTTCATCCACTTCATTGCCACCAATATGTGTTTGTTCTCTTAAGCTTACTCTTTCTTTAGCATCAATAGATTATAAGCCAATAAACATCACATGACCACCACCTTTTATGCTTGTGTATAACTGTTGTTAAGACAGGCAAAACTCACTATATATATTGCCACACTCAGCAAGCTAGAGTAATCAATGTATGCCAGAAGGCTTGTGCATAATATCCCCATCTAGTGCCTACTCATCCAATATCCCCAGACTAGTTTCTGGCTTATGGCCTTCATCAGTAAACTAGTCTGGAGATATTGGATGAGTAGGCACTAGATGGGGATTTTATGCACAAGCCTTCTGGCATCCATTGACTACTCTAGCTTGCTGGGTGTGGCAATATATATATAATGAGTTTTGCCTGTTTTATCAATAGATTATGTTATCTGAAATAACTATGTTCATTTCTCCCAAGTATTATTTATAAAAATTAGATTTTATTGCTTATATTTAACATATTCAATATTAAAATTAAATAATCAAAAGCTTGCAAACATTTTCTAAATAGTATAAAAATCTTGAAGTATTTCAATATATGAAATATAATAAAAATAATAGTAGAGTGACTCATATGTGCTTGTAAAAGTAACAACAGCAAAAATATCATCAAAAATATCATCAAAAAGATATCATTACCTTTTAGAAAGTATATCATTTTGCAGCACAGATAATGTCATTGAGAAAGAGACTGCACGATAAATTGCAATTTTGTACCAATCACTAAAAGTACTTACAACTTCTGACAATGAGGAAACAAATTCATCTTATTTCTAATGGCTTATTATATTTCAAGCACTGTTGTTGATACTGGAATTATAAAAAAAAAAACAGATAAAGTGCATTTCCACCAACTAAAACACTTCAACTAAAAACCGGTTATATTTCAAGTAGGTAATTGTTAAAATGCCATTGACATATCCTGGCCCCTTTATGCTGCCTTTTTTTGTATAAAAAGGTAAATATGGTGAAGAGCATAAGTTGAAGCAGTGAAGGAATAAAATATATTATAGATTGAAATTTTATTACATTTGAAGTCTATAAGTTTAAATTTCTAATTCAATACAAATGATTAATAAAAGTTATGTCTTTATTGAAATGTAAATGTGAAGATGTGTTTACTAAATTAATATAATACTGAGAACAATCGATAACTTAGCAGTTTAATATTTGGATATAATATTAATTTTAATAAGAGTTAAAAAACACTACACCAAATATCAATTTACATTTCTGATAACTTTTTAATGAATAGTTACTAGAGGGGAGATGCTGAAAAATCATCTTATATCTTATCAGTGCCCTACTTGAAAACATGACACGACAAATTCTTGAATATATATATAACATTCAGCTGAGAAAAAAATTTGCTATTAAGTCAAAGAAGACACTTTGATTCCTCGTTCAGGCCTTAAAAAACAAGCATGCCAAATTCCTAATATTCACTCTATACATTCATCACTGCATCTCTTATTACTATATGGTTATTCATATAGAATATAAAGATGCATAACTTTCTCATCACCTGCATGAGCCACTATGATAAATTTATTGGCTCTTTACTTCTATTTAAGATCAAAAACACAATGGTCTCTCTCTTCAATAGCTGATTGTTTTTAACTGAAATATCAGTTGTTCTTGAAATGTATGTATGAAAGAACTTTTTTAAAAATAGATATTTACAAAAACTAAAATATTTTATTCTAGACTAGCCATACCCAGCCATATGTTGCTGTGGTTCAGTCTGGTTAAATGGAAAAGAAAGAAAAAAGAAGGTGCACATTTCTAATATGTTTAATGTCACAATGCTTGTGGGTATACAATATTTTTGTTGTTCCATTGTCTGTGCAGATATAGAGATTGTCTGGTTTGCTGACTCTAGAACATGCAACATATAATTGTCCATGTGAGAAGCAATCTGTGTCTAGATCTAAACTGCACAATTCTAAAGATTGGCCCTGAGCTTTGTTGATGGTGATTGCAAATGCCAATCGAATTGGGAATTGCAACCTCTTAAATTGAAATAGCATATCCATTAGAATCACAGTAATGCAAGGAATGAGAACATCTTCATCTTTGAAAGGTCTTTTCAAGATTGTTGCTTCTACAACATTGCTCATTAATTTTTTTACTACACGCTGCATTCCATAGCAAAGTTTTGCTGGTTGATATTTCACAAAATAATAATTGGCATGCCAATTTTCAATTGCAGTATGTGTAGATATTGAGTGAATTCAAAAATTCTGGTGGATAATTTACCAAGTCTTCATCTGCTTCCACAACAGTGTCGACAGACTTGTATAAGACTGCCTCGCTTTGAATGTTAGACTGAATAATATTGTTAAGTTTGTACATGTCTTTGCTCTTGGATGCAAGAATATCTCATTCACTCAGCTAATCACGATTCTTATAATTGGTTTGCATACTGGGAAATACTTTTTCAACCAATTCTTCTTCTGACATCACTAAATTGCAGAAGTTATGAGGCAATGAAATTCGTTCTGAGGTCAGATCAACCAACACCTTTCCATTCCCAATTTCCAGCAATTGATGTGAGAATATCTTAGCTGATCGATCATTTTGCAGCTGGACATGCATATTTGTAGTTAGTTTTAACATCTTTACATGTTACCACAAAGTAGAGTATTTCAGGCAAGCATTTATTTCATCTGCTGGTGTCGATCGAGAAATTACAGGTAACCAACACCTTTCCATTCCCAATTTCCAGCAATTGATGTGAGAATATCTTAGCTGATCGATCATTTTGCAGCTGGACATGCATATTTGTAGTTAGTTTTAACATCTTTACATGTTACCACAAAGTAGAGTATTTCAGGCAAGCATTTATTTCATCTGCTGGTGTCGATCGAGAAATTACAGGTAATGTTTGCCTGAAATCTCCTGCAAGCAATTTAATGCGTTCTCAAATGGTCTGATGTTTCCACACAAACCTTGCAATGATTGATCAAGAGCCTCAAGCAATTTATTGTGTGCTGTTATGCATTCATCCCAAACAATAAGTTCTGTAAAACTTTTCTCATGCCAGATGCTTTGGAAATATTGCGCATGGCAGTTTCAATGAACTGCATATTCAATGACAATTTCAAAGTGGAATGAGCAGTAGCTATTCCGGATGATGCAAGAGCTAAGGCTATGTCATTTGGGGATCGAATTGCTGTCAGGATTAATATAATCAGGAATGTTTTACCAGTTCCTCTTGATGCATCTAAAAAAACTTCTGCAACCCTGTTATTGGCAATTTGCATTATTTGATCATAAATGACTTTTTGCTCAAGTGTTAGCTTATGAATATTTGATTGCAGCTATTCTGGATGATGCAAGAGCTAAGGCTATGTCATTTGGGGATCGAATTGCTGTCAGGATTAATATAATCAGGAATGTTTTACCAGTTCCTCTTGATGCATCTAAAAAGACTTCTCCAACCCTGTTATTGACAATTTGCATTATTTGATCATAAATGACTTTTTGCTCAAGTGTTAGCTTATGAATATTTGATTGCTGACAAAGATTACCCGTGTTGTAATTTTATTCATGACACAATTCTACATCGAATGAAGCAGCAGCAAATCGATTTGGTGATGGAATTCCCAATTGATTGAGAACTTTGTTAATGATTTCTAAGCACAAATCTTCAATCATTATCAATACTTCATTGTAGATATCTGCTGTGAAATCCATGCTCATATTTGAATTTCCTTGCATAATCGACGGAAAATATCTTCAGCCATGGGTGATTTATATTTCTCCCATAACTCAGTTCAAGATGAAGGAGAGAAGGCAGTCAATATGATTGCAAACAATGCATGAATTTGATTTGGATATGACATGTTGTATGCATCATTAATGCATACATCCCAGTATCAGTCATTAATGCATACATCCCAGTATCAGTCGTTCTCCAATAAATTCAGAGCTTGACATGCACTGTGGAAAGTGGCATGTGTCATTTGCTGAAAAGACATTGAATCAGGCACATTTACCAACAGCATGTGAAGAAAGAAGCATTCATCTTGATTGGGATGCATGGTGTACAGTCTGCCTATCGTAGTTTCATTGCATATGCCAGCTTGTCTGTCAACTTGTTCCCCTTGTTTGCATCGTTCAAATGATTTTCTACTTGCATTACATGTGTAATATGTGGGCACTTCCGATTACAGCAGTGTTTTCGAAAATGTGTCAATTTGACAAAAGCCGTTAATGTTGTAGCTGGTGGATTCAGAACTTGCAGCTGCGAAATAAATTTGTTGTCTATTTTCTAGATGTACTGCTAAGTGAACAACTGCTGGACTTTGTTCATGTATGGGAAATAAAAGAATTTGCCATACAGCTTCATTGCTGCTTATGTATCTTCCAGCCTGCTACTGCACAATATCATGGATATGTATGACTGCATTCCTATCAGTTCTTTCTGGTTGCACACCAAAAACTGCCACGTCACTGCCTTTATTCCCTTACTTACAAATATACTTGATCAATTTAATGGAGTTACAGTATTCCATGTTTATGTGTACTTTGTATGTTTTTGATAGCAAAGGTGAATATGAAACAACCCATCCATTATCTACTTCGATGTCATAATTTTGCATTTGTACCATCTTCTGCTGATCTTCTTCTGTATAAAGGATATCCATCATTTCCTGTAACTGTGTTGGATACTAATGCTCAAGGATATTGCTTAGAGCTTTTTCCATCTACCATGCTTGGTGAATTTGGATTCAGTGTACTGCAAGGTCCATGTATCATATTTTTCATCACAACCTCATGCAAATCCTTATCGACATCAGCATAGGATATTTCAGCACATATTATGTCATCAATTTTGTTTGAAGTAATTTTGCTATAGAGCCAGATTAGTATATATGCATGTGGCGATCCTCTCTTTTGCTATTCCACTGAGTACATCCAGCAGTGCACAGACCCATACACTTCATGTATTACCATAAAATCCATCAGGAATTTCAACTTCTGTCTGAAAACATGTGCTGTGATGTCATGTCTATCCACCAGAAATTTCCCAGGAAGTAAAAGCTGTTGTATATCATCCCAAGCTGTACTGCATGTGAATGTAATGAATAGTCTGGATGCCCATAGTGACAAACACACAATTGCATCTTCAGTGTACTCATGCATATGACATGGACTGTATATGGAGATGGCAAAATCGTTAGTCTTCCAACATTAGTTGTATTACCATCACTTACAACTGCATCTCACAAATGAATGTATTCTTCAGTGCGAAGCTTGGTCTGATTCAAACGGATGAATATCAAACATTCTGTTTTGATTTTTACATAAATATCTATGATGTATTGGTGAAACAATTGATGGCCTTTCAAAATGTGATTGTCTTCATTCTCTCTAATCATTAATCAGTATGAATAATAGTTCATTGTGCTGCATTTCATATTTGTTTCTTCACCACTGACTGGATTTATCATCTTAATTTTGAAGTGATATCCATCAGAACCATCCCAAAAATGATTGGATATTGTAGGGCATCGTAGCATCAATGAGTTTCTGCAACTTTTGTCAATTGATCATTTATCTGATTTAGAACAATCTCTCTAGGTTGGAATTGATTTCTGACTATAACAATTGCCACTTCATCTATAGTTGAAATATTTAATCTTCACACATATTCTCCAGCAGGTGTTTTGTCAGCATGAATAACAATCTTGTGTGTATCAGATGACATCATGTCAATTGCTGTTTTGAACACACTAAATTGTTTTTTGTGTGAAGAAGCTCTTGCATTTGGGAAACAATGGACCTTTTTATGCTGGTATAAATTCTGCAGCATGCATTCAATTCATCACGCCATCACCGATGAAATACATTTGTAGGAATTTATGGTGACCATCTGGGAATGGAAGCAGGGAGCCAGTTTTATGATAAATTTGTTCTTTTACTTTGAAAGTTGGCATGAATTGAGCTGTTATGATTTCTGTGCTGAACGATGTCATTGGGAAGCTATTTCTGGCAGGCAAAGTTTTTAATGGCTCTGGTAGTTCTCCAAGTTGAGGCAGTTTAATTTTTCCAGTGGTGCAACACCTTCCTGTCATTTCTCCATTAAATTTCAGAGCCTTGGAATAAAAACACACATCAGTCATAATGTGATGAGAACATGCCATCTCAAACTATAATCATCAGCTGAGTTGTACCAGAATGCAAGGCGATTGTAATCACGATTGCTGAGCTCAGAGTCATGTTTGATGCTAATCTGCTGTTTCTCATTGATGTCTTTCAGCCACTCTCAGCCTGCTCCATTCATTCTGTTGAGAACAAAGCAGATCTGAAGCTGCAGAACCCAATCACCATGCTCGAAACTTTGCATCCTCAACTCTGGCTGTATGTCACTCTACTGCTTCCTCAGCATGTATTTGGGTCATTCTGTTTCACTCCTTCACTGATGCCCGTTCTTCCTCAGTTTGATTTGCAATTACTCATCACACTGCTACTGCTCCATGAGTATGATAACCTAAAAAATAAAGTTATAACAAAAATATTTAAAATTGCACAACATAAAAAAAGGAAAAAGATGGAACTGAAAAACAAAGAAAAAACTAAAAAATACTAACAAAACATTTCAATTCAAACGCAGCTCAATTCCACCACCAATTGCATTGAAAAATAAAAAAAACAGTTGGAAAAAATGAAATGAAAAACAATGAAAAAAATAAACTGTACTCACGAAGTGAACACTATGGTAAATGACACAGCTCAATTCCAAGGTAATGTCACATGAAATAATTAAATAAAAATAAATAAAAATCTATGAAAATTCAATTTAACAATGCAATTGGAAACATTGAAATGGAATCGTAAAATATTTAGTATAGCATGTGTTGCTTTTAACAGATAGTGCTGTTTTTAAAAAAAAAAGCATATTTTTTCCTGTCACAAATGTGACATCTATATAATAGTAGGTATATAAAAGCACGCATGTATTCGAATGCAATGTTGTTGTCAAAATTTCAAAGAAATTGGTGAAGAACTTTTGGAGATTTAAGATTTTGAACAAATGAACATTTACATTTTTATTTATATAGATGACTGTAAAGTCTATAGTTAATGCAGTGGTTGGCAACTGGAGGCAGAGGGCACTAAGAATCCCCTGATTATGGATCAAAGCTGCCCTTTGATAATGTTTTATTTAGATACATACAATTGTAGATCACTTTCAAGTAAAAGAAGATTGCACAAATTGAATATTAATTTGGATAATGTGCATTAGTATGCTCAAAAGCTTAAATATTGAAGGCAGAAATGGAGTGGGATGCATAATAAATAAAAAAAATGAAAGAACACCATTATGATGATTGATGGAGTATCAGACACAGTGGTAAGATTAGTTATTCAACTTAATGGAAAATACCAAATGCAGATAATTCAGGTTTATGTCCTAACAAATTTTTCATTGTGGTAAAAAATACACAATTTTTGTATGAATGTGCAAAAGAATTTTGATCAAACTAACATTTTAAAATTGTCATGAGAGACTTTAATTCTAGAATTGGTAGAGGAATAAAAGATGAAAGTGCTACGATTAAACTTGATTATGGTAATAGAAATAATAGGGTAAAGATTGATAGAATTTTTAGAAGGAAAAAACTTTGTAATGAATTCTATCTTTGAGAAAAATACTAAATGGAAATGAACATGGAAGAAAACAAATGAGTGTACAGAAAAATTGAATTATATTTTGATTAACAAAAAATGTATACTTCAAGAATGTAATATTTTTAATAGATTCAACACAGTAAGTTATCATCTATTAGTGAGATGTAAGATATGTGATAATGCAAAATTATTAGAGAGACAAAAATTATTAAGAAAAACCAATTAGGTATTCATAATCTTCAAAACACTCTAATGAATCGTAATTAAAACTTGCAAATCATTATAAAATATTAACAGATTTTGAAGAAGATTCAGATTTGAATGAAATTAATAGGAAAATAATTGAAATAATATTAAGAATTGCAAACAAAGGTAGCTGGTACAAAGAAGCATCATTTGACCAATAAAAGTTTTACTGAGGCAAGACATTTTATGAAGAAAAAAAGGAATATGATAATATATAAAAATGACGCATTAATAAGAATTAAATATTTAATTTTGTAAAATAGAATAAAAAAGAGTTGATAACGATATAAAAAATATAACTGTAAATTAGGAAGGAAAGCCGTGGTACAAAGAAGCATCATTTGACCAATAAAAGTTTTACTGAGGCAAGACATTTTATGAAGAAAAGAAGGAATATGATAATATATAAAAATGATGCATTAATAAGAATTAAATATTTAATTTTGTAAAATAGAATAAAAAAGAGTTGATAATGATATAAAAAATATAACTGTAAATTAGGAAGGAAAGTCATAGAAGAGTATAAAAGTCTCAAAAATGTTAAATAATATAGTGGCATTGATAGAAAGGTTGTTTCTGCAATAAGAAGATAAAACTGTTACTAAAAGAGAGATGATATCATGAAATGTGTGGAAGAATTCTATAGTAATAACGAACAAAAAAAGTATCCTCTACAATTCTTTTATTTTTTGAATTGCTCAACATTTTAAATGAAGAAGTGAGATCTATGAAAATGAGAAAAGCTCCAGGTAGTAATGAATTATAATAAGCATCTTAAAAGAAGCAGGTAAAGAAATAAAAATATTATTGACAAGTTATATACCAAATGTCTAAATAATAAAGATGTACCAGATAATTGGAAGAATCAATAATACTGATTTTTTTAAAAAAAGATAAACAATATTAGAAATTACAGATCTATTAGACTTTTATCAATTTTGTACAAAATTATTGCCAAGATTATTACAACTCATCTACAATGAACTTTGAGTTTTAACTAATCAAAAAAAAGGCTAGATTTAGAAGTGATTTTAGCACTTTGGAACACATCCACTTATTAGAGAAATTATAAAAGGAACTAATGAATGACTTGATATTATGCTTTGGACTTAAACATGTCATTGGTAATTAAAGCATTGGATCACCAAGAATTAGACTCAGGATATTATCATATTCTGAAGGATATGGAAAGGTTAGATTACATAAAGATATTAACATTAAGAAGATTTCCAGATAAGATGGTTCCATGTCTCCAAAACGTTTTACAATAATTTTAGAAGTAAATGAATATCATTTAAATCATTTAGATTTTTCAGATATGTGGTTGTTTTTGAAAAAAAGTGCTTCAGAAAATGTTACAAGAATTAGTAGATGAAAGTAAAAAGTGAGGTTAAACATAAATGATAAAAAGATTAAAGTAATGTTTAATGGATTTTCTCAAAATATGAAAATAAAGATTATGATGAGTTAGAAGTTAATAGCTATAAATACTTTGATCAGATTATTAATACAGATGGAAATATAATGGATGAAATTAATAATAGAATTAAACTTGGATGGAGTGCTTTTGATAGAAATAATTTAATATTAAAAGAAAGTTTTTAATAAATGTGTTTTAAATGCAATACAGAGACTTCAGATCACTCTACAAAATATGGAGGCCTATATTAGCAGTAACAGAAGGAATCAAAAATGAAATATTGTGAATACAAGATTATTAAAGAAAACTAAGAATCTGAAGTGGAGTTTTGGGTTAGACATATTTACTAGAAGAGATAATAGATAAATAGTAGAAATCTAAAACCTAGAAAGAGATCATATGTGAGATGTATATGTGAAATAAGAAATTTACTGGGATATGGAGAAGAGAGAATAAATATCAGAGAAACTGGCTTAAACTTGGACATAACTTTATTCTGCAATTGATTGATAATAGTTAAAAATGATAATATTGCATTCTTACACAATAACTTTTATATAAAATTGGTCCCAAAATATTGGAAAACTTAAAAGAAAAAATAGACAATAATGTTTGTGTGAACATTTGTGATAGTGACAATATTTGTATTATATGTTGGACTATATCCATCATCTAATATTAAATATTGAATATCTAGAATTTATTTTAGCTCTATTTAAATTTTCCAATTAAATTCAATTGTTAGTAATAGCACACATATTAACATGCACACAGCATTTTGATTGTTAATATTCTCTTCTTCAGGTGCTATTAGTCTGACCAATGACAGGATTAGCCAATTGAACCTAAACCTTTAGATTTGTGAATATTGAATTTTAAATTAATGCTTTAACCACTTAGCCATTTTGTCAAAGGCAACAGACAATAGAAATTTCATATACTTACCTATGAGATTCTTCTTGATTTTCCTGCTAAGATCAAAATTAATTAATGGTGCCTTATTGGATTACTTGCAATTGTTATAAGCAGCTTCTTTGAATTTTCTTTGTATCTTTTCCTCTTTACCCAATATTTTGCATTTCCCCACTTGGTGCATATATAGTGTGCTCATTTAGACATCTGTTTTCTCTTTTTTACTCATCAGTTTGTGCTTTTGCAATCATTTTCCAATGGAGCTACTAGTCTCATCAATATTATCCTTCCACATTCACATGTTCTTTATAGATACAGTTTTTGCTTTTCAGCATTTCAAACTTAGGCTTTGGAGATGTTAGAATTCCTCAGTGTGCTATGGCTTTAGAAAGCTATATTGATTGCACATTTTTTAAATTTGTCTGTTATTCTTGGTATGTATACATATACCACACTTCCATAATTGTTTTTTCTTTTGCTTGTTTAGTGTATCCTTACATACCAGGAATAGCAGACAAATTTTATAAAATCTGCAATCAATATAACATCAGAACAGCTTTGCATATCACACCAACAAAAATTCTAACACCTACAAAGATTAAACTTGAAATTCTGGAAAGTAAAAACTGCATCTATAAAATACCATGTGAATATAGAAAGTTTCATATTGGTGATACCAGTTGTCCCATTGAAAAATGATTGCAAGAGCACAAACTTATTAGAACAGAGAAAACAGACTGATCTGCAGTAGCAGATCATATATGAACCAATTAACATATGTTCTAGTGAGGAAATACAAAAATTTTGAGTAGAGAAGAAAAAATACAAAGAAGAAAATTAAAAAAACTGCTCACATGACAACATCAAATAATCCCATAAATCAACCTAGTGTGATTACACATGATTTTTGGAAACAACTAATTAACTTTCATAGAAAAAAGTGGAAAAATCAGGAGGAACCTCATAGATCAATATATGAAATTTCTATTGACTGTACTTTTGGCAGAATGGCTTAGTTTGTTAAAGCATTACCTTATAATTCAATATTCATGAATTTAAAAGTCCAGGTCTAATTCCTATGCTAGTACTGTCATTGGCCAGGCCAGCAACACCTGCAGAAGAGAGAACAATAATACTTGAAATGTTGTGTATATACTAACCTGTGTGCTATTACTAACAGTTGAATGTAATTGGAAAATTTAAATAAAATTTAAAATTTTTCTAAAGACATTCTATATTTAATATTAGATGATGGAAATAGCCCAATACATAAATACAATTAAAATTCAACCATCACAAATCTTTAGGCAAACATTAAGTATTCATCTATGAATCTGATGCTATATCAAACATTAAATATTATGAAAAATTGCCTAAAACTGACCAAAGTAGAAAATCAATTAACTTTCTTATGAAAATCTAAAGAAATAGTTCCTAAGGGTTTGCAACTAAAACCTCTAATTCATTCTCTGTGAGCTGAGAAAATTACTCAGAGAGCAAGCGAAGCACTTTTAATTTTAAAGAATAAATGCTCAAAGGTTTTCAAATATTAAATTTTGCATTCCATTAGTACAATGTTTTCTAAAAAATAAACTTACTGATGAAGACTTCACAAGAGTTTGATACATTATATGAAAAAATAAAAAAATGCCAAAAGAAAAATTTGCAAACCTACATGGCATATCAATTTTTAATGTACAATCCAATCTATCGACTTCATGTTTTAAAAAGTCTTAGTTCTAAACATCTATATAATACTCAATTGTTTTTCTAAACATCTAATAAATGCTGAAATGTTCATTCTTAAAAAAAGAATTCAACTTTGCTATCATATCCCTTTATTAGATATAATGGCAGTCACTGAGAAAGTCACTCAAAAATTGTCTTTAATTATACTAGAGAATAAAAAGAACACTTGAGAGGCCACAAAAATTGAAGTCAAAATTTCTCATGATCAGAGAAAAATGAATAAATCTCTAACAGTAGATAAATTTATAATCATTCTCCCTGCTGATACAATGTATCGGTGGTGATGGTTACTACTGATTGTGACAACAACTCACCGCAGATCAATACAAAAAAGTGACAAAAAATCCATTACCAAATACAGAAACAAAGATACAAGCATTACTCAGAATGCACCATGAATACTTTAATGGTTAAGAAAAAAGTAAATTATCGTGATATTTCAGCAATATTTCACATCATTATGGTCTACTTAAAATACCTCAGGCTCAAATTCCATTAAAACTTATTGTTAGTTCTAAAAATTCACCTTGGCAATACTTGTCAAGCTTTCTTCTCAAAATTTTTAGTTCTTTGGCATACAAAACCCAGTCCTCTGTCCAGGATTCTAAGTACTTCATAGAATTAATCAAAAAACATGAAAACTGCAAAAAAACTGACATACTGATAAAAGTTTTTTTCCCAAGTGAACCAAAGAAGGACTGTTTACTGTAAGGAAAAGATTAAATGATAATAGCTTACAAATCAGAACATGTTCAATGCAACACAATTTTTCCAAGAAAATCAATGGATGACTATGGAGTGACCATTGTCACTCCTACTTAGAAATATTACATGGAATAACTTGAAATCATAGCCATAAAGACTATTCCATACATTTGTTGTAAGGCCACGTGGTGAAAGCACTATTACAAACTCTCTGGGAACACACCAACAACATATCCCCTTTAATTCAATTCACAATAAAATCAGAACTAGAACAAAAATTGGCATTCTTAGATCTTCTTGTGATAAGACTGCTTCACAGGAAAATCAAAACTACACCTTACAAAAAAACCCACATAGGATATAGAACCAATCACATCAGAAACATAAAATGTGGAATTATACTATCACTATGGAACAAAGCAAAAGAAGTTTGTTCAGAAACAAGTGATTTGAAAAAAGAAAAGATCTATAAAGAACAAATTCTCATGAAGAACGATTACCCATTAGCTATCATTAAGAAAACTTTAGATAACAAAAAGAACCATCAAAAGAAAAAAAAACAATTATTGGTACTGTAATGGATCAATACATACCAGGAATAAGACAAAGTGGAAAAAAATCTGCAATCAATATAGCTTTCCAGAATCATACCATACTATAAGAAATTCTATCATCTACAAGACTTATACTTAAAATGTTGAAAAATAAAAACTGCATCTGCAAAATAGCATGTGAATGTGGAAGAATGTATATAGGTCAGATCAGTCATTGCATTGAAAAGTGATTGCAAGAGCACAAACTGATCATTAGAAAAGAGAAAACAGATGTATATAAAGTAGCATTGTATATATATATGAATATATGTTTGAGTAGAAAAACAGAAATATATTGGGAAGAGTGGGAAAAATGCAAAGAAAATTTGTTGAAGTTTCTCATATGACAATGGCAAATAATACCATAAGTCAACCTAGTGCAACTATACATAATGTCTCGGAAACAGTAATTAACTTTGCTCTTAGGAAAAAGTAGAGATATCATGAGAAACCTCATAGATAAATATATAAAATTTCTATTGACTGTTGTCTTTGAAAGAATGGGTCAGTTGATTAGTGCATTACCTTAAATTTCAATATTCAGTACTCTATTATGGTTTAAATTCAATTTCTAGGCTAATCCTGTCATTAGTCAGGCCAGCAAAGCCTGAAGAAGAGAGTAAAATAATACCACTAGAAATGTTGTACATAAATTAATTTATGTGCTATTACTTGCTATGTATTTGCAAAACAAACTATTAAAATATCACTGCAAAATATATTAAAATAATATTCAATAAATTACAAGCTTAACATGCTAAAATTAAGTCTTTATTAATATGACAAACAAACAATATATCCCCAATAATACAAAACTTTAAACTGCACAAGTTAAAAAATAAAATCTCCAATGGCTTTATTATGAAATACAGCAATCCTTAACTAAAGACAGCTATTACTTGCTATGATCCAAAAATTTATAACAATCAAACAATATAAGTTTCTATTTTATCATTTGGTAGTAGATTCCTGGAGTGCCTTGTCAGGTATATATGTAATAATAATTACAGGCCGATCTGTATAAAATTTTGAGTAAACCTTCAAGTAACTGGTGGCTGGGAGCAGTATCTCAATGATATCTTGCAGTGACAATTCTCTGCTATATATCTTTTTTGCTAACTAGAAAAATGATGAAGGAAACGATTTGTCACATACCATTGAGAAAAATAGTTACCCCCCCCCTCTTTACATATCTCTGAATTTCTTCTGGTCTTCTCACTAATTAAATTCTGCATTTACAGATGCAATTAGTGTATTTTAATTATTCAGATAGCCTAAATAATTTCCTGTCTTATTAATTAAAGTTACTTTTCCTCAACTTCTTATTTCATTAATTACAATTTAATTAGCTCATTTTCTTTTTCACTAATTAAACGAAACCATATCTTACATACTTTCTCTTTATCATTTCAAAACAAAAAAAAAACATAATTAATTATTTCTATTTATGCAAACTCCACAACACATTTATTCTTAATTCCTTAAGTCATTCTTTTTCCTCAAATTCTTATTTATCTTTTCTTCTGGAGTGCTTTTCTTTTAAAATTCAACAAGCCTTTTAAAATTCCAACCTTCTCATTTCCTGTACTTCAAATTATATTGTAATATTTCTTTTTTAATCACATTTTTATATAAATATAACACACTTCCTCCCTGCATTTTATACATAATCTTCAAACTTTTTCAGTTTATGCTTCTTACGCACTGACCAATTTAATTTACCATCTGCCTTTTCCACCATTTCACTTTCCATGTGTGATTTTGTTATACATCATGGCTTTCCTTCTTCAATTTCAATTTCTAGACTTTCCTTCACATTTGGTTTGACTTTCATCTCTAATTTTGTGTCCAATGGCCATAGAAATTGCACATCATCTTCTTCACATCTTCTTACATAATTTATATGCCTAGTATATTTAATATTATTCTGCCTTGAATTACACAAATTTGATTCACCATTATTTTATCAATAACTCCTTTCATCCATTTCTTATGCAAAATATCATGTATCCATACTCTCTCTCCAACACTAATGTTTATATGTGGTTTTCTATTTACTAATGAATTATTTTTGTTGATTGAAGTAGCAACAACTTAATGCTTAGCTTCCTTCCTAAAAACAATTCTGCCAGTGATTTCCCTGTTGCTGTGGATGGTGTCAAATGTGGACATAACATTATCTCTTGTAATGCTTCTGAATATCTAATGTCTTCTGTAGACTTTTCTTTACTTGTTTAACTGCTTTTTCTGCCTGTCCAATTTGACTTAGGATGGTACAGTGGTGTCCAAATATGTCTAATACCCTTACTTTCACAATATTGTTGCATTCTGTGCCCTCTGAAATCTACCTGCTGCTTTATCAGACAAAATGACTTCAGGAAAACCATGTACTGCAAAAATCTTATATTTCAAAATTTCATCTGTTCCGGTATTATTTGCTATATGGCATTCAATCCACTTTGAAAATGAGTTGATCATTATCAATGGTATTTTCCCCTTAATTGGTCCTGCATGATCGGTGTGAACTCTTTCCCATGGTCTGATTGATAAAGACCATACTACCAAATTCTTTGCTGGGAGTTACACTTCCTCCTGACATGATGAACATTTTCTTTATAAACTTGTCAAGGTCATTATTAATTCCAGACCATCAGACATAACCGCATGTCAGAGCTTTAGCTCATACCACACCTGGGTGACCTTCATGCAATATGTTTAAAACTATTTGCATACCAACAGCTGGTATCATTATTCTCCAAAACTATGCTGTCATTGCACATTGATAGTTTATCTTTGTTAGCCCAAAACCTCTGCACAAGGTGTGTAGATTTTTTGCTCAGCCAACTTGATCTAACCCACTTTGCCAAAATTTGATATCCCTTATTTTCTTTAGTCCAACTACCTACTATCCAATTGTTTAATCTTCTTAATTTCATCATATCTATATGATTTAACTCTATTCATTCGATAGCAGTTTCATGTCTATCTGACAATCTGGATAATGCATCTGCATAGGCTATCTCTTTTTTATAATTTAATTCATAATCATATCCAGCAAGAATATTTCATCATCACATTCCCAGGCTTAAATGTTCAGGAGCTATTCGATTATGGGCAGAAATGCCTAACAAAAGCCTATGAACTGTCATTATTTTAAACAATCTTCCAAATATCTACTGGTGGAACTTTTTTAACAAAAACACTATAGTCAACACCTCTTTGTCAATTTGACTATAGTTCCTTTCAACCTTCAATAGTGTACATGAGCATATGCTATTGGATGCTTTCCATTATCAGTCATACAGAATAAAACCATCTACACTGCAATCTGACAAAGCAGTTGTAATTTAAACTGTTTGATTATTGTTAAAATACACTAACAACTTATCAGACACCAATAGTTCCTTAACTTAGCCTTTTCGAAAGCTACATTTTGCTAATTGGTCTGTTCGCATTTTTGATTCTTTTTTTTAACCAATTCGTATAATGACTGTGCCACCATTGATTTATTTTTAAGAAACAGTTCAAAAAATTTAATCAAGACAAGGAAGCTTTACATTTTTTTTTTTGGCTTATTAGAATTCTTAACAGCTCTCACTTTTTGGGGCAATGGCTGTTTGCCTTTTTCCAAAATAGTATGTCTGAGAAAAATTAATTCATCCATTTGCCACACTGATTTTTCAGCATTTAATCTAACTCCCATTCTATTTAACCATTTTTCACATCTCTTACTTTTTTGTATAATACTTCTTGTGACAGTCCAGAAATCATTATGTAATCACAATATATCACCTCCTCTTGGGAAATATTGAGGGCTGTATAGTTACATCAAATGGTAATCTGTTACATTTAAACAAACCCAAAGATGTCACTAGTGTTAGCATTTGTGCCATTCTTTCTATCACTGCTATTTAGTGGTATGCTGAATTTAAATCCAACTTCACAAAAATTTTTGCATCTGCTAATGCTGCCAATATTTTTCTCATGTTTGTCACTCAGAAGGCCCCTTTCTTTAAAAACCTATTTATGGTAACTCTGTAATCCTCACCAAGTTTGACCTTTCCATTCAGTTTTGTTATAACTACAATCGGTGTGCTCCACTCTGAAACTTCAATAGGGGTTAATACTCCAATTGCAACTAAACTCTGAAGTTTTTCTTCCACTTTGGCATATTGTGTGAATGATACCTTTACTAGTTCCACATCTACTGGGTTTGTACTCATCAAGCCTAAATCATTCTTAAATAATTTAGGAAAAGTTTGTATCATTTCTTGTTCAATCGTAATCTTTTTAATTATTCTAATATTGATTCCAACCATATCGAACCATTCAAGCCCTATAATGGGAAATAATATGATTTAAATTTATGAATTCATTGTTTAATCTAAAGCCTTTTAGTATTAGTTTTCATTGACATCAGATCTTTTTTTTTTCTCTATTCAATTTATTTGGTTTAATATATAAGGTATAGGAGCAGACTTTTACATGATCCACCACTCTTTCTCATAACACTGATACACTTGAACACATATATGTTGAAAAAATAAATAATCCCCAATACATGTGTTCAAGGGTATTAGGGTTATGAGATAGAGTGGAGAGTGATGAATCATGTGAAAGTCTGTGCTCATATATCCTATATATTACATATATAGATACAGGTATATAATAAGCCTGTATTTCAGTTATTATTTGGTTTAAAGAAAAGAGTGATGAAGGAGTGGGAGATTGTGTGGTGGTGGAAAAAAATCAAAAATACATGATTTACAAAATGTAAACTTCAAAGAATTATTTTATTTGTAATTGGAAAAAAAAGTCGTTTGGGAATTTTGATCTTTTTTTGTTTTTAGAATTTTTTTTCTTAAGAAGAAAAGGAATGGAAGCGGTAGAAAACGTAATTATACTATATGTATATCAGTAGCATGAGATAGTATGAATAGTTGTAGATTGCTTGAAAGTCTGAGTTCAAATCCCCTATATTTATAATTAAGTTCAAGGTATAAGAATACCTGCATTCAAATCTTACAACTGTGTAAATTCATTGTGTAATATAAAATCTTTTAATATTAGTTTTCATTGACAGATATTTTTTTTTGGCCAACTTTTATTTTTAAAAATTCAGCGTGAATTAATTAAAAAAAATCCAAGATGAAAAAAAAGGAAACATTATCCCACGGTTACAAGAAATGTTTGTTTTTAAACTTGTTAAAAATAAGTTTCAAAATGAATTTTGTTGTTGATTTTAAATATATCTGAAAACATTTGTCTTGGTTTATAAATTGTATTATCTTTCAGTTTTTAATTAAAAAAAAAAATCAAATCAATAAAAAGAAGTTTTTATATTAAGCTTTTTTTTTTTTGTTTCATAGTCAGCTAGTTTATTTTTAATTGAAATGTTTGATTAAAGTTGTATTGAATGTAGATGGATCAAAGTTCACAAAGCATTACCCCCCCCCTCACTTTTTAAAAAGACCATAAGAAAAATATATATAATTTTTAAAGACAAATTATGTGCTAAACAAAACTGTCAATTACAAATTAAAACAAATTGTTTGAATTGTGCAATACATACAGTTCACTCCTCCTCCCTTTCCTCTTCACTTTTTACAAAGACAATAAGAACAATTTTTTTTTCATATGTCATAGCATCGGCCGGACGCGAACCCACAACCGTCTGCAACCAACTACTTTCTTGCAAGGCGGCTGCGATGACCTCTCGGCTAATAACAACAAATTTTTAAAGACAAAATCATCAAAATTTCAAATCCAATTCTGACAATTTCAAATCAAAAAAAGTTGTTGGAATTTGATAATACACACAATTCACCCAATCCCTTCTAAAGTCAATAAGAAAAAAAATTAAAATTTCTGAAGACAAAATCATATAAAATTTCCAATCCAAATATATCAATTACAAATCAAAGCAGGTTGTTTGAATTATATATTACAGACATCATTCCCTCATTTCATCCCCCATTTTTAGAAAGTCAAAAAGAAAAAAAATACACAAATTTTTAAAGATAGAATAATAAAAATTCCAAAATAAATCAGGCAAGTTCAAACGAAAAGAACAACTTTGAAATTTGGAAGCTAATATTAGGTATATGATGAGAAATCCCAAGAAACCATGAAAACTTATAAGTGATCTTTTTCGAAATTGAAAAAAACAAAAACAAATACTATTCAAAGTTTGTCAAAAAAAGACCGTCAATGAAAACTAATTGTAACAAGTTTTAGATTATACATGGAATTTATAAATTAAGCTGCAGGTATTATTACTATGATAAATAGCCATTTTTCTAAAGAAATTTTCAAATGAAGATTAATCATTTTAGTATTGTTTCATGACATCAAAGCAGTGTTTAAAGAGTTAAGATACAAATGGAAAGATAGATAGTTGACTAATTCGAAATTGAAAAAAAAAAACAAATACTATTCAAAGTTTGTCAAAAAAAGACAGTCAATGAAAACTAATTGTAATAAGGTTTAGATTACACGTGGAATTTATAAATTAAGCTGCAGGTATTATTACTATTGTTATATCCGCAAGAATGTCAGTGCGGTCATCAAATAAATATACACCATATTTTACTTAATCTAAATAGCGAATAGTTTGCAACACTCTATCTCCATAGTTCTCTGGTAACGGTGGCTCTGCTCTGCAACGAATGCTCTGCTCTGCAACTAATGCTCTACTCTGCAATGAATGCTCTGTTCTGCAACTAATGCTTTACTCTGCAACGAATGCTCTGCTCTGCAACTCATGCTCTACTCTGCAACGAATGCTCCACTCTGCAACTAATGCTCTACTCTGCTACTAGACGTCTACTGCCGTTGTACTCTAAATATGGCTGCTAATAACTGCCTTACTCTGTGTAGTTGTTACACCATCTTTTATTGCTTGCTGATAACTGTAGCAATTAATCCTTGTCCAATCAGGTAATGTCTTTTATCCAGAAATATTTGCAATCGGCAAATATCTCTTGGAATTATCGTCCGCCATTACGTTACTTAACTTCCTCCGTTATCAGCGCGCAATCTACAACAACCACTCAAACAAATTCTAGTTTTTCTGGAGTGCACAAACATGTCTGCCATTTTTACCAAATGCTACAACTATGAAAAATAGCCATTTTTCTAAAGAAATTTTCAAATGATGATTAATCATTTTAGTATTGTTTCATGACATCAAAGCAGTGTTTAAAGAGTTAAGATACAAATGGAAAGATAGATAGTTGACTATATCAGTACCAACTTCCATCTTTTATTTAAGAAATATTTTAATAACATACTTAATTGTATAATATGTAATATAGGGAGCATGCCAATAGCTCAAACAATCTCTTAATTGATAAGTGCAGTAAGAGAAAATATTTAAAATCTGTCTAGAACATTTCCAAGCCAATTGGTTTCGAGCTTTTACATATTTGTAAATACATTTGTTGCAAATAATCTTGGAAAATAAACTTCTACTTAAGAGTTTAAATGATATTGCAATCACCATTCAAGTAGCTAATTGTTATGTATGTAATATTTACAAACCCACAGTACAAACTGATACCATCTTCCACTTCCAGATTTTCCTACACCTTCCATATTTTTAGATTTCAATTCTCAAAAGTCTTTGGTATTATGAAAATGAGGATCAAGTAGATAGTCAATTTCTAAAATTAATGGAATTAACATGTACTTAATTTACAATGCTGAGTAAAAAAAATACTCCATTCAGACAGATAGGGAACAGAAACAAATGATTTATGTTTTGCTTTGACAAAAACAATTCATTATACTGAAATACTGATTTATATTTTGTTTCTGCTATATCCTGCTGGGACTGGTCATATAAGATCAATTTAACTGCTAATAAAGATTTTCTATAACGGTTTTACTAAAAAAATATATTCTCAACAAAATACATAAAGCATTTATTTTAATAGATTTAATATAAAAATTACAGCAACAACACAAAGTTCAGGTTTTTTGCACATGCAATATTTATCCTACTTTAAAGATAAGTTACCTCTACTTATGTTTACAGTTTAAGCATTATAATTTCATCTGAAAGTTTACATAAATAAGATTGAGACAAGCTGTACAAAACTCTAGATCTATTTGTAACCTACAGATGAAATCTTACTGGTACAACAAATACACTGTCTTTATTGAGGACTTTTGCTTGTATTCAGATAGGTCTTATATATTTTGAGATTGTATTCTTTCGAGTGCACTTGAATTTGAGAATGGTAAAAAACTTTTAACTATTATTAGATATCTCTTTAATTTCTCTCATTACATTAGCCATGATTATATAGGTATGATAATTGCCTTTGATATTATTCTTCATATAAAGCATGATAAACAGAGTAGCCAAAATTCAAAAACCATTAAACGTAAAAAAACAATTTGCCAAGTGCTTTCAGTACTGCATACCAGAATCATGGCGACATATTGGAACCAAAAGTGCTTGGCAAATTGTTTATGATTAATGTTTTTTGAATTTTGACTACTCTGTTTATTACGCTTTATATGAGAAGAATAATTTTCATTATCTGACAGTTTTTGTATTATTTCTTTAGAACTATATATTTGTGGCATATATTATTATAGAGCATTTTAATGACTAGTCAATTAGCATGCTTTAATTTTGCATTACTATACATAACATTTATTACAGAAACATTTTAATTGAACACATTCTCTTCCATCTTTTTGATGCTTTCTCTTATCTGATCTTTGTTTCTCTAGTAATTCATGTTGTTTGACTGAATCATTTTCCTTTGTCAGCATGATGGGAAATGTTTCTTCAACCTTAGTCTCTAATTTGGGAAACTTAAGAGTCTTGACTTCTGAAATGATTTATGTCCATGTGCACATTGACAGCACCATCATTTAACTTTGCTTAGCTACTTTAATGCAATCTTCAACACAAATTCTGGTTCTTCAGTATTTTTAACCAGAATATAATCATATTTCTTGACATTATTTGGGATTTTCTTTCTAATAAAAACTGATTTTTTAGTCCGGTACTTAGTGTTGAGAGTGGGTATATTATAGTGGATTTTAAATATATCTGTTTAGTATTCTTATCCCCGAAAATGCTTTGTTGTGCAATCTTTTCAGCAAATTTATTAGACTCTAAGTAATATGTGGATGTTAAAACCCATCACACACCCTTATAAATATCTAATTTATTCAGCCATTTATAACGTTATAACCAATGCATATATATCTAAAATAAAGTTCATCCACCAAATACATCACTAATGTAATTTTTGGTAAATTTATGCTTGACTAAATTTATTTATTCTTTATAATACTAATTCAAAATAATGGCCTCTGTAGATCAAATCCGTTTTTATAACTTAATTCAATGAGATGGTTCTCTTTGGATCCAGCCTTAGAAATACAAAACCAATGCTTCCCATGCCGTAATATCAGATTTTATATACATATATTTAACTTATATTAACCAATGATCTAAATAACTGTATTTATATAAACATATATATTTTAATGCAATTAATACAAGGGTCAAATAATGTACAAGATGATCCTGATATTTAAAAATAATATTCAATGTATCTATTTAATTTAAAATTATGATTTTTTTATAGCATCATTTATTCTATTTCAGACATTTAATGTATATCAAAACATTTTCCATATATGTGCAAACAGTGTATTGCCTGTTATGACAATCGTAATGTTCTGATTATTTATTATACTCTGCAGTTATTTTATGTACATTTTTAAATGTTGTATAACAAACTAAACTATTTTGGGAAATCTTTTTTTTGTTTAAATAAGATTTTTAGATTTTTTTTATCTATACTTTTCAAAGGAGACACTTTTTATTTTTAAATACATTTCAAACCAAATCAAATATTATTTAAAAGATGAAGTTGTAATTATAAATTTATTTAAACACACATTGATTACATAAGTAATATTTACTAAGGCTGTAACCTCAAGAATGTGAGCATAAAATTGCGATAGTAGGGACGTCTATCGCAATTTTACGCGCACATTCGAGGTTACAGCCTTTATAAAAATGAAGATAAATGATGGAAATAACTGAATAAGTACAATTAAATTTATAAAAAAAGTCTCAAACAAATCATTATAGATATTTTAAAAATGGATGAAGAAATAAATTGTTGGCAAAGCTATATACTAAACTGACATTTATTTGTATGATTAGAATAAAGCAGTAAAGATGTTAATATTTAAGAATGCTAAAAGCAATATTAGAAGTTACAGACCTATCATTCTTCTTTCAATTCTATATGACATCTTTGTGAGATAGTCATGAGAAATTTGGTCTGAAATCAATTATAAAGAAAAGCTGGATTTAAGTGGTCACAGTACAATAAATTACACCAAGTATTAAAAGAAATTATATAAAGAACTATTAAGTATAAGTTATTCTTTTACATTCAATATGTAGATTATAAAAGATGTTGACGCTTTAAACATTTCTATAATGATTTTGGAGATTCAAGAAATAAATTCAGAATGTTGTCAAATTCAAAGAATTTATCAAAATACAATAGCATTAATAAGTATGTACAAAATTTCATTTCTTAAAAAAAATTTCTTCAATTTTATGGAAATTATTTTGTAGATTGAAATGATAGCTAATGGGAAAAAAATAAATGGAAATTATGCTTTTGGGAGAAATAAGTCAATATTAAAAAAAATGTCCACACACATGAAAAAAAATGTTTTTAATAAATATATTTTCAGTGATTTATCTGAGCAATATAAGTACTATAGATTAGATAGAAAGTAGAGATGCATAGTGGGACTAACAAATGATTGGAAATTAAATATAGATTAACATTAATCCAAGACATTTCTATCATATAGACCAGGGGTGGGCAAATAGCAGCCAGAGGGCCACATGTGGCCTGCCAAGACAATCAGAAAAATCCATCTTGAACTGAGATTTTCTTTCCATGCATGACCAAAGATTAGTCTCTTATTTTCCACTAGGATGGCCACGTCAATACACATGTGCAGAGTAGATATGATGTGCAGTGCTTTTCCAGTTGATCTGGTTAATTTCAATTTTATCTTTGCATTAGCAAATATATACATTTCCAACTTTAGCCCTTTGACCCCCAGTACGACTTTCTAAAAATTTCGACTTTGAGCTGAGTTTGCGCGAAAACGGTAAACGTCATATATACGGGACTTACTTCTTTCTTTGCGCCATTTTGTTTTCTACGTGAAAATGTAAGAATTTTTTCTGTGATAATTTTTGATTTTTTATGACATTTTTAGTGAAGGGGACTTAAAAAATTTTTTTTTGATTTTTTTATCATTTTCGATACGTAAAAAAGATAACATGATGAATGCGGGAGATTCCACTTCAGATTCCGATTTTCCTATCGAAGACGTGTACAATTCTGGGCCTTCTTCTAGCAGCTCATCCGATGAATGTCTTTTTGATAGTTCAGACAGTGAATATCTTTTTGATAATTCAGACGATGAAGTAGCTGCGCCAAAAAATAAAAAAATGAAGTCATCAGTAAGAAATGTCAGGATGGCTACTGGATCGATGCCTGGAGCTTCGTCTCGGCCGGACTCAGATGCTTTTCTGGATAACGTTGAAGGGTCATGCGTGCCAATAGGAATATTCACTAAGTCTCCTGGGCTAAATTTTCCCGTCACCCGTGAGTATGCAATTAATGATTTTTTATATATATATTTTGACAGGAAATTATATAAATATATGTGCCGAGACAAATAAATATGCTGTAGAATGGAAAAAGTTCGGGATTGGGGTAATCTGTTGCCCCGTGAGCTGGATGCATTCATTGGCATGATTATTCTTATAGTGTATCACATGTGACCAAGTTTGAATTCATTTGGTCTACGGATGAATATTTGCATCAACCCGGACTTGCTAAAGTTATGACCCGCAATCGATTTATGTCAATTTCAGGTAAATTACATTTTAGTGATAGTAAAACCATGCCACTAATTACTAGTGATAAGTTTGATAGAATTTATAAAATCAGGTTTATTATAGATCACTGTAATGTCAATTTCAAAGCTGCATATCAGATGCACCAAGAAATAGCAGTTGATGAGGCAATTACCAAATTCAAGTGTTGTAATGCCATGAAACAGTACGATTCCTCAAAACCGATAGAGGTTTCAGATGGTGGGTTTATGCAGATAGCCATAATGGATATGTATACCACATGAAGTTGTACACAGGCAAAAATACAACTTTGAATGCTAGCCTGAAACTGGGACCCGAGCAGTGCTTTGTTTTGCCACATCTTGCAAAACAGAATATTATTTTTTGTGACAGATATTTTACTAGCCCAGAATTAGCTAAAGAGCTATCTGCAAGTAAAATCTCTTGCTGTGGCACACAGAAAGTTGATAGGAGGAGTACTCCAGATAGCATTCACAAAAAATATAAAAATTATAAAGATGAATAGACTATTATTCGGTTATAGACAGAGATGGTTCAAAACATACATATCCATGTCCAATTCCAATAAAAAAAGTACAACTGCTTCATGGGTGGGTTGATTTAGCCAACCAGAAGTGCTCTATGTACGGTTGGGATAGGAAGTCAAGGCATTAGCCTATGCATTTATTTTGGCATTGCTTTGATACAGCTATTATTAATTCCTATATTTTATATACTTTATATATGGCCCCAAAACAACTGAGGCCTAAATCCCATCTGGAATATAGGATAGCTTTATCAAAGAGCCTTATTGGTTACTTCTCCTCCAGGAAGCTGAAGCCATCTGTAAGTGGAAGTCTCATTCCTACTGCCCAGTATACCATCTCTGATCTGCGCACTGGTAAGACACCAGGCAAAAGATGTGTTTGTTGGAGGAATAAAGTGTGACACATGATCTTTGGCTGTGGATCTATTCCATTGTGCAGAGAGAGGTTGCTTTGCTGTTTATCATAACAGTGGAGCAGTTCAAGCTCCTCTCTAAATCTACATCCACAGTCACAACACATCACTGCCCATCCTTACTCAATCATCTTTTTACTTTGCAATAGGCAAGATATATGATTTTATTTATGATTGTTAATTTATTGCATGATTATAGTGACATTACTTTTGTTGCAATTTTGTAATCTCTTGATTTTTTTATTAGATGTTTCTCTACACATTACTTTACCATTGACCCTGACTCAATCATCTTTCTACTTTGCAATAGGTAAGATATATGATTTTATTTATACGATTGTTCAATTGTATGATTATAGTGACATTGTACTTTTGTTGCAATTTTGTACTCTCTTGATTCTTTTTATTAGATGTTTCTCTACACATTACTTTACCATCGACCTTGACTCAATCATCTTTCTACTTTGCAATAGGTAAGATATGATTTTATTTATGATTGTTCATTTATCGCATGATTATAATATCATTGTACTCTTGTTACAATTTTGTAATCTCATGATTTTTGAAGTTTTAGATGGAACAAATGTATCTTTATGTATATACAAGTTTATTGTACACAACTGGAATCTCATGTAATATTGGACATTTTACAGACTTTCTGGCTTCCTCAATCCATCCACTGTTATACTGCCATGTATTTGAACTCAGCCTTTCTTCATATCTTTTATGCCAAATAAAAAATATATTTATATACAAGTTTATTCTACACAACTGGAATCTCATGTAATATTGGACATTTTACAGACTTTCTGGCTTCCTCAACCGATCCACTCTGTTACAGTGCCAAGTATTTGAACTCGGCCTTTTTTCATATCTTTTATGCCAAATAAAAAATATATTTATATACAAGTTTATTCTACACAACTGAAATCTCATGTAATATTGGACATTTTACAGACTTTCTGGCTTCCTCAATCCATCGACTGTTACAGTGCCATGTATTTGATCTCAGCCTTTCTTCCACACGTATTTATTGATAAATATTTTTTATATTTATTTATTGATTTACTTTTATTCATTTTATTTTTTATTATATATATTTTTTGAATACACTGTTCTGTTACTTTTTTCTCCACTAAAAACCATTCATATTGTTATAGATACTTTTGCAAAAACGAACACATCTGGCTCTAGAATGAAAATGGACCACAGCAAGGCCGCTGTTTTAGTAATTTTCTCAGTGAAAAATTACCTCAGGTAAGACTTCCAATACATCAATTTTTTGTGATGGATGTGATGAAGCTGTTTATGAAATTGTCATTTTATCATTTGAATTTCAAAATTTAGGATTTGTGAATCAGTGTAAAAATAAACATTCTTAAAACTATTAAAAATATTTTTTTTCCAACTTTTTCTTTATGAAATTACTATTTTAACAGCTTCATTACATTCTTTCATATATGACCTTTCTTTTAATGCTTTTTTTTAATACTTATTACATTCAAACACAAAATATCTAAGTTATTAGAGTTAGGGTAAATTTTTCTAAGAATTAAAAATGGCCGCCTGGTTTTCAAAGGGTTAGTGAAACCATAAACCCTCAAAAAAATGTAAAATCGGTGATGAATGTCATGTGTTTAATGAAGAATGGACAAACAAATATTTCTTTGGTAATACAGGGAATAAAGCAATGTTTATTATGTCATGAAAAAAAGGTGCAGCCCTCCGCCAACCTCTGTGGCCCCCAAGCCAAAACAATTGCCCACCCCTGACCTAGACAAAATTACAAATATTATTTCGATTTATTTTAATTACTACTATATAAAAATTTTGAGCCAATATAAATAAAAACAATGTTTTTAATGTGTTGACATTATAATAAAACATATTCATGTGTACAAAAAGTATAGCCTGGGGAAGGGTGATTTCCTCCCTTTGTTTCATAAACATTAAACTAAATTTAATTTAAAGTTTAAAACTATACATAGTTGTGGTCCGGGTTCGCTTCCCGATCAATGCTTTGACATATAAAAAAAAAAAAACTATACATAGTAAAAATAATTTATATTAAATTTTCCAGTTTGAAATTATAATTACCATTAAAATACAAAAAATTCACAAACTCAAAAAAGTCCTGGAATGAGAAATTTCAGATTAAGGTAGTCTTATCTATATATAATTGAAACAATAAATATGCAAGTAACAATATTAAAAAAAATAGGCAGCTAAAATAAAGTTGATTGAATCATGTCGCTAAAAAGATCACACATGAAATAAATGAATATGAAATTTTTGTTATAAACTGAAATTATTAGATTACAGAAAATGCATAAACTCAAAAAGATGATTCTGCAATGAATTGATAATACTTAAAAGATAATAATTTTCTGCCTTTTTCTATTTTAAACTTCTCGATAGTTCAACCTATTTTTACACATTTTTAAATTTTAAATTCTATTATATAATTAAAAGGATATAATGCATTTCCAAATTAAAAATATTTTTAAGCAAATATATTGATCATTGATGAATTATGTTTAAATTTTTGTTAAATAGCCAAAAATTTTAAACAAATGATAACATGTTTATATAGAATGTAAATTATATGTTCATGCATATTTATATACATGTTTGAATTATGTTGCACTTCCAAAGATTGCTGGGGCAATCAAAACTGTAAGAGGGTGGTAAATAAAGCATTGTGTAACAGTAGTAAAGCGCATGGATGATTTAATATTGACATAAAAAAGTACCTGGTAATTTGAAAATCATTTTTCACCATTATTGATCCAAATGTAATCCAGTTTCTTCTTCCCACATCATCTTAGCATACTTTCTTATCTAACCCACACAAGATCTCAAGTCTTATAATTTTGTCAATCTATGACTTATCCATGTGTTGTCCTTGCTTCTAACATATCAAGTCAAATCTCACTTCAGCCTGTTCATTTTTTCAATGCCAATGTTTTCTTACCTATGTAATTCATTTCTATCTTTTTTTTTTGTTAATTCTAACTTACACCTCTATACTTTTTATGTAATCTATAATCTTTATATTGCTCTTCATTAAGCATACAATTCTCCAGTACATATAAAACTGTAAAACATGTTTATTGAAAAACTCTTTTCAAATATGTATATTTCCTATTAATATTGTAAATTAAAAACTTTTATCCAAATTTAGATGATTAATTTTCTTTAACTGAATTAATAATCTGACAAATGCATTTGAAGTTATTTAGTTTTAATTCATTCTTACCAATTTTTAAATTCTTATGCAAAAAGCCAATGAATATTGCCTACCTTTTTAGCATTTATCTTTTCACTTAATAATTCTTTAACATTTCTTAACTCACAAGAACTATTTGCAGAAACAATCACATCTGCAAAATTCAAGTGACTTAAATAAAATCCACATTTTTAATCAAGTTTCCTATGTGATGTACAAAATTATTTCTCATAAAACTACAATGAAAGCTTTGAAGATGTAGAATTACTGTTACACACACTTTATCAATATTAATCTTGGTGTAATCAAATCACTGTTTTTGCACTTTAATAAACACTTTGCAATAACCTGATGTTATAAAGATAATTATTATAAAATAGCTTAGCATTTTGGTAAATATTCTTTAAAATTTATTAATAATATGGGCCTATATATTAATATTCCAAAGTTTTATCACCATGGTAATATTCATAGCCACATGACTTTTCAGTCTACAAATCCAATGTTTAAGGCCAACATACTCATTGGTTCGTTCTAAAACTTCATACTTGGATGTGGTTTTCTATGCTAAAACTATTCTTGAATCGAATCCAATTTTGGACTATTTGTAGATGTAATCTTAGTAAATATTTTGTATAGAATTGACAGATCTACAATTTCTCATTGGTTAAATATTACTATCATTAATGCATTATTCCAATCATCAAGGATTTATAATCTCTGGTATAATAAACTGTAGAGGCTAGTTTCCTTTCTTGTACTTTGTAGAAATCTAACATAGTTCTGATGTTGGCCCTTTTAAAAGTGGCATCTTCCATCTTATTGCTGAAACTTTACTATAACCTTTCTTGACAAGTCACAATTGTATTTCTTTATATACTCTTATTCTTATCATTTTACAGAATTCCAGATAATTCTTCTAGTTGGATTTTAAAATATTTTCATATTTTTTTACATTATCATCTGTTGAAAGTGAATGGAATTGCAGTTTTTTTGTACTATCTATAGTTGATCTTAATAGAATATTAGTTATCTTCTTATTGAATGTTAGTTTGACATTTTAAAACAATTTGCCATTTATAGCATAATTTCACTGGAATATTTCTGAAAATAAGACATGTCAATTATTAATGCAATTGTTCTTAAGAGCTTCTGTGCATCCCAATCAATACCCTAGCCATGGTCTTAAAATATTTGTAATAAAAATTTCATGAATAAAGATTAAAAGTAGTTTTTATATTCACAACAATGCATGCACGGATATAAATTAAAACAAATGCCCCAAAGAATGTGAATTTGTTGGATCAGGTCTTAAAACACAACTGATGGGGACTCTTGAAAAGAAGTTACCAGTTCATCATTTCCAATCAAAGATAGAGCTGGGACTTAAAACACTTCTGCTTCTACAAATGATTTAAGAGAAGCATCTGGCTTATTTTCAATCTTCCATCATGCTTTTTTTATTGCATATCTGGAAGCTTGTTATGAAAATACAAAACTCAATTACTATATAACAATTAATGACTGCAATACACACCAAATAATCAAAAACACACAATTATAACTAAAATTACATAATTGTATTATAAAGACAGAAGCAACAGAATATCTCTCAGAATTATATCTTACAGCTGTAGATAATAAAAAACAGAATTGTACAACTAGATATGAAATAGTCATCATTTTCATTCAGGGCATCAATTTCCATTAAAATAACTTTTTCACTTTACTGCAAAATCATGTTAAATAATGTAATTTTGGAAAAGATTTGGAAAGATATATACTTTGCATGACAATTATTACATTATATACAGAAAATATTTATTCTGCTCAGGCAGATCCTGCAGTAAATTAGATTGACTTTATTGGTATTTTTCTAAACATAAGGATTTAATTAATATTTGTGTACATCTATGTTCTTAAATATTCAATGTTTTATCAACTTACTGTTTTTTTATTATGAAACTAAGAGATATATATTTACATATTCCTAAAATTTTATTTTTATGTTCCATAGTAAAGGAATTTTCTTCATTTTATCCATTATTTTATTTTAATTTCATCATTTTTAATTCTGTGAAAAAATGATACCAAACAATTTTTATCATAATTTCTCCTACCTTTTATTAAATACTTCCACAATTTTAAGTTAAATAAAAATAATACAAAGTAAGACAAGGCATCGTTGCAATTTAATAATGCTATCTTTATATTCTTTGATGCTGGTTGACTACAAATAGAATCCTTTTGAGTTGTTAACCCCAACTTCAGTGTTTGTCTTAATCCCCAGATTGGTACAAAGTCAATTAGGATGGCAGGATTTTTTTTATTAGTTGTGAATTATCAAGTGTGAAATGTCATGAAGTGTGGGAAGGGATTATAAATACCATTTAATAAATTTTGTTTAGAATGAATGGCAAATGACAGTAAAATTAAAGTAAAGTAATACAAAAAAATAGACAATTTTTGTAGGATGAAATAGTAAAAATAAAATGATACATAGATATATGTAATGCATGTATATCTAAATTTGCATCAAACAACTCTCTGCAGATGACTATGAATAAAAAGTGAAACAGTAGAACACATCTGAATTAGAATCAGATAAAATTTGAAATTTCTAGACTAGTGATGGATGTTCTTATAAATTTTAACAACTAAAGTAAAAAAAACACCCACACACAATGGTTTAAATATTTATTATTATTTAATTTAAGTTTTGGGTCTTAAACATTAAAGCTTTTTATGTAATAAAACTTTAAAAAAGACAAAAAAATCAAATAAATTTTTTTAGAAACTTTCAATTTTATTATTTAATACTACAACTATATATACTATAAGCATATAAATGAATACTTAACAACAAAAAAAATTACAATTCTAATTTTTATTTTTATTATTAAAGGGTTTTATTTAATTTCATCTTTCTTTGTTCAAGTCTTGCAACCGATTCTTCTCCATTTCCATCAAATAGACTTGCTTTAAATTTTGCATGCATAATGAATATTGATGACAATATTCTATAATAATTTAATATTTGATTACAAATAAAAAAAGGCAATTTATAGGAATTTATACTTTCACTTATCATTAATAAACTAAGATTGTATTGTTTAAACTTGAAATCTACTAAAAATATATTTGTAAATAAAACTGTGTGATGATAAAAAAAAAGATTGTTTCATATTGTATAAATAATATCAAATCTTTGGTGGAGAAATCAAGTCAATGACAATAGTTATAAGCTTTACCTATTTCTTTCAAAGGTTTTCAAAAAGATATTTTGAGTGAAAAAAAAAAATACCGTAAAGACCCAAATACTAAAAAGTAAAAAAGAACATTTAATAAAAAAAATATTTTTTTTTGTACCACAATTCCATTTTAATCACTCATGATGTTTCATGGGTGATCTACAATTTTATTTAAATATATAACCATTGGAAATTGTGGCACAAGAAACCCAAATATTTTTTACCTATTAGTACATTATTGATAGTTAAAAAAAATTGTTTAACTTAAAAAAACTTTTTTATTAAAAATTTATTTTAAAAGTATTTTACATATTAATAATCCTACAAGTTTTATAAAAATATTGAATTTAAAAAAATGCTTACAGCTGTACATTTTTAGAAGCAGCAATTTTTTATACTTCTTTAAGTCACTTTTAACTACAATATTAGTTATAACTTTTATTACGTTTTTGCCCAACTATGAGAACATTGAGTAAGATACCAAATGTTCATTGATATCTCAATGCTTATACAAATGAGCAAAAGAAGATTTGTCTACTAGGCCATGTTAGTAGTGAAAAAGAAGCAATAAAGATTGCATTTTCAACACACACAAAAAAACACAACTGAGTTTAAAAATAAGTATAAAATTAAAGATAACATGAACTTACAGATTAAAAAAAACCCACGTGCTTTAGATGATGAACTGATCCAAACACTGCATCAGCAGAAAAATCATTAATAAAAAAAAAAAAAGGTTTCTCTTCTTTAACTTTATTTTACAAATAGACAACTAATTATATTATTTATATGTACATGAGCTTCACGTAATACATATTTTACTAGAGAACCAGACATCAATGATCTGGAGTTTTAATGTTAGAAACTTAAATAAAGATGTTTATATTTATATATAGTGAAATCTTAAACAAAGATGTGAATATTTTAATACACACATAGGTGAAATACGCTTAATAATTTAAACAATTTTTAGTATTGTGCATTATTATTTATGTAATGCTATTGAAGAAATGAATAGAGTATTGTTCATATTCTTGTTTAAAATATTGCACGATTAATATGCAGCTATACGTTTGCAATTTTATATGTATTTAGCATATATATATTTGCAGAAATGCAAAATCCTTATATTTTTATTTTTGGTAATTCACTTGATCAGGTAAAATATTAGTATATATATACAATATATTCCTATAAGCCAAACTTTTGCATATTTTACATATGCCAAAAATATGAAGAACCAAATTACTTATTATTTCAAATGTAGCTGGAACTAGATTGATGCTAAAATTAAAAAATACTAATGGATACTTAATTAAATGACTTCTTGTTCTATTACTTGTCAAAAAATTCACGATTGGCATTTCTATTAATTTTATGCTATAAAATCTTAAAATTCCTTGATTATATTTCAGTTTCCAGTAACTTTAAAGAATTCACAATATTTAATATTAAATTGTCACTTGCGTGTTTGGCACATATTACATTATAATATCTAATACATATATAATGGTCCGATACCATATAGTTTACACACATGTTTAAAGCATCACCACTAAGTGAGCACTCTAACATTAATGCTGATTGTCACAATGAGTTAGCGTGGATATTCTAATTCCAATAATGTTGCTGCAAACTATCAATGATTTTCTTAAAATTTTGCAGGATAAACAGTAAATTAGAGTAAATTGTATATAGGACTTAAAACTACATAATTCATACATGCATATATGCACTAGAAAAAAACATGGAAAAACTCTAAAATGTTTCAAGAATGTTAGGAGACTTTATGGTAATGTTATCAGTAATTAGTTTCACAAGAGCAATACTTCATTATTTCGATGACACTTTGGCAGAATTATTGCAGGAAAAAAATAGCAGTTATTTATTAGTAATTTGTTGGAATATTTTCTTTTTCTAATTTTAATTAAGCTTTTTAAACTTTTCAAATATATTTAATTTGTTAATGATTCTCTTGTCTACATATATTATTGACCTGAAAATAACATGGGATTGGAACTTATAATCTTTAGATTCATAAATACTTTAAGGTGACACTAACTAATTAAGCCATATTGTTGAAGACAACAATCAATGGAAGTTTTATACATTTATTTTAAGTGTTCTCCCAATTTGTTTTTAATGGTTTCTAAACATTATAGATTATCACACTACATAAAACATACGAAGTTATTTGTTGTTATCTCATGCAAACAGCCACTTTAAATTTTCTTCTTTTTCTTTTCTTTCTATTCAGTATTTTTGCCTTTTCCCAATATATGTTCATCAGTAAATGCAAGATTGTTTAAGCATATCTATTTTTTTTGTTTTCTCTAATCATTACATTTTGCTACTTTGTTATTCAATTGGAACAACTACTTTCCACAATGTATACCCTTGCACATTTACCTAGTATTTCATAGATAGTTTTTGTTTTCAGTATTTGAAGTTTATATTTTGTGGAAGTTAGGTTACACTATCTCTGAATATACTATAGTACTAACAATTGTTTTCTTAATGAACACAAACACATAAAAGATTTTTTAAAAAATCGATTTTATTACCACCTAGCATGCTTTTGATATATCATGTATATCATATTTATAGCTTATAGTAATATGATTTTGGATTTCTTGGTATTAATATATATGTGATTAATTAGCTATTCAACATATTAAAATTTATTTAGTTAGCCCACTTTTTTGATAGAGAAATGGTTGTATCCTTTCTATTGATCGAAAAATGGCCAGGGACTATTTTTCGATTAAGAGAAAGAATAGAACTATCCCTCTATCAAAGTGAGCTATTTAAATAAATTTTAATATGTTGAATAGTTAATTAATCATCATATATACACTAATATCAAGAAATCTAGTCATATTACTATATGAATATGATATACATGATATAAATCTACCGTTTCTGTGTATGTATTCATTAACAGCCGTTTATTATATCAACTCAGAAAAGAAAATAACTTAAAGTTGAATTGTTTTCTTAATTGATACTAGGGATAGCCATAACCTAAAAAAATATCAAAATAGTTTTCCAAAGCCTAAATTTATTGTGAGAAATTGTAATCTCTACAAAACCTAAATTTATTAACGCTGAAAAACAAAAATTATTACAAAAAGGTCATGTGTGTAAAAGAGTACCAACAGCTCCAATAAAAAATGATTAAAAGATCACAAAGTAATGATCAGAGAAATAAAAAAACATATGCCTAAAATAGCTTATCACATGTTCTAATAAGTATTTGGGAAAAATAAAATATTGAAAAGATAAAAATAAAAACATTTAAAATGGCCGTTAACATAACACAGCAAATCAATCTAATCTGATAATCTACAATGTTTGGAAACTACTTATTAACCTTGCCCTTATGATAGAATAGCCTTATTACTTACAATATTTTAAATTCAATAGTAATGAATCTAACAGTGATTAGTTCAATTATCACGTTAGTAATCACCGATTATATCAACAAATCTAAAGGGACTAATACCGCTAAAAATGTGTTATATACTAACCTATTTGAAAAGTTTAAACAAAACTTTTTTTACATAAAAAACATTTTATAATTAAAATCTGATTGAGAAAATAGTTCAATTACCAACATTACAAACTTTTAAGTCAAACTGCAAATATTCATATAAGCATCATATTGATTCAAATTTCTTTATAGGTCAAGAATTAAACAATAGCTAACCTCTAGTCAATAAAGATTTGCTCATTGATATTGATAAACTGAAGTGAAACATCACATAACCACCAGGAATATTAAAGTATAGAATTGAGATTTATGATTTATGTCTCTAGATTACAATCTTTAGTATTAAAAATTTAGGTAATGCAATAATTCTGCTTGAATAAAGGCCAAGCCAAACTGCCAGAAACTACAGCAACTTTGGAGAAAGTACTGTTTCAATGTCTGCAGATTTCAATAAGGCTGAAGAATCATAATTTTTTTCCTGATATTTACATATACATGCTGCAATGATTATGCTTTCATCATATTTTCTCCAAATGTTTTTAGGCTTTTTATATATATATGGTTACTGTACAATATGGCAATTGAATTAAAATGTTAGCAAGTTTTGCAGATGAAACAATCTATTGTATTTAGTAAATTTTATTTTATCCAATAAACAATTAATATAAAAAATTTGATTTACTAATTTGAAATATTTATTTAAATGAGGTTTTTTAAAATAACACATTTAATGGGTGAAGTTGTTATATATATGTATAAAAGAGTTCAAAATTAAATTTTTTGGTGAACTACCCCAATGATTTAAAAGGCTGTCAGAAAATGAGTATCAAATATAATTGTGATCTGTCCTTCTAAACTATAGTGGCTACAATTCTCAAGGCAAAAAAGTTAATTTACAGTAAGTGAACTAATAATATAAAAAAAAGTGTGTTGAAGTAGGTAAAAAATAAATGCCATTTTTGATATGGTATTGCATGATAATTCAAATCTAAAAGCATAAAAAGTTTAAATTAATGGAATGCCTTTTCATAAAACTTAATAAAATCAAAATTTTATTATATAATTCTATTGATATACAGTCACTTTGAAGGAAAAAGGCTTTTCCTTTTACACTATTATAAAAATTAATCTAAAATATTTAAATACTATAATTTCCTCAGAAATTCAAATTCCTGCTCAGATCTTAAGATTTGGACAGCTGATAAGATGTATGGTTATAGAGAAAAGAATATTGCAAGGTGATTTTGACTAACTAAAGTTCAGAGAAAAACAACTTTAAATAAAATAATCTAGTTCTTCAGGTTGTGATAATGAAATAAATAAGGTTGCTCATCACAAAATCTTACATATACAAAAAAATTACATTATATCATTAGTACTGTAATTTGAATTCCAAAATATTTGAAGGTTATGTAACTCTCTCACAATGAGAATTTATTTTCAAAGTGAATACCCGAAGTGTGATGCTTTCTTAAAAATATGAATGAACTATTGCTCCCTTAACCAAAAGACAAGTTTATTATCAAAGACAAAAAGTTTCATCATAAATATTTCAAGCATAAAAGGACTGTACTGAACACAAGCAAACAGTCAACTAATTTATGTAATGATATTTTAAATAATAAAAATAGTAATCAAAATACTAAAGAAAAAGTAACTGTAAATTATTACATTTTTCCAACATTAGCAATCACTAATGCCAGCAAAGACTTCAATGAATTTGCCAAATGTTGAACGACGACATGACTATAACAATGAAGGGCAAATTCCCTTTCTATGTTGCATATTTTTTTGGGACAGAGTCATAATTGAAAGTTCAAGCACATTAATATTATTCACTTTCCAGTGCATATAGCATAGTTCAAATGAAGCTGCATATGAGATAGTGCCAAAAAAATTAATAAATAGAAAATTTCACATTACTAAAAGTATTAGTGTGCATATATACATGCTAAATATATTTTGGTGGTTGATTTTGTTTTACATTGATATATTGTATTTTACAAAAATAAACAAAGTTAAAAAAAGTCAATTTATTATATTTGTATTATGAATGTTTAAAATAATATTGATGTATAAGTGAGAAATGATTACATTGCACAAAGACATTGTGTATTTCAATCCATTCAAATATATATTTAATATATACATTCCACCAATGTAGTGATAAACATTAGTTTTTTAGATATAATTTACCAAAATACATACTTCAATGAATGACATAACATAGTAATATTATAACTGATCTTTGTCACATGAGGGAATAAAAACATTCCTGTAAATAACATATTTGAGAAATACTAGTTCTAAATCCTGATTGTGTTAAAGTGTAATGCTTATTATATTATGTATATTTTATATACACAATAAACCTGTAGTATTTCAGTTAATTTTTTAAATGTAATTAAGGAAATATAATATTCTTAAAATTATGTGTTAATAATATTTCAGTTTTACGAGATTTCACTTTATTTTAATTACACTGCCATTTATAATGGAAAATATCTATTAAATATTCATTTTTTTTCACATTGTTTTAATGTGTGGTTAACATAATAGTTTTTTTTTATTTTGGAAATTCATGTATTATACTTTTTATTTTGTTTCTTATAGTTCTATACTAGCAAGAGGAATTTGTCTTTATGGTAGACAATCCCAAAAGGCAATACACCCATAACTTCATGACAATCTTCTGGCCTTATTCAAATGGTAGGCAATTTGCCATTTTTTATTTAACTATATATGTACAAGCATTATATATATCTATGTATATATAATCGTGAATACAGACATATATAATGCTTATAAACATAAATACACTTACTTGCATATATGAAAAAAATACAATTATAGTATATAATTTTTTGTATGTACATATATATATGTATATAGTATATGCAAGTATATTTGGAGCCTAATGGTTATATACGAAATGATAAATCAATAATAAAAAGCAACATACAAATAAGTGCAAAAAAGAGAATATAATAAAAGTGATAAATTTGTTAATCATAATAAACAACATATATACTTTGAAATTCTTTTTAAAAGGTAAACCTTATTTAACAACATAAAGAAAAAATATGTTCTTGATGTATTTGCAAAACTATACTGCTTGTTTTTGATTCCTGCATAACATTGAATATAAAATTGTATCAAACAAAAAAAAATGCAAAATTTATCAAGCATTAGCCGCTTTCATTCAAAAGTGGGCAGCCCAAGTGCTGGCAATAATACTTAATAAATTTAATTTGATTTTATTGTAAATGTTTACCTGAAAGATTTATAAAAACTTTTTTCAAACATTGCATTTTTAAATGATATATTTCAGTACTCAAAAGAAGATAACTATATATTACTTGATATAAATAATTTTGCAAATACTTCAAATTTTTATTTCAACACAATTTTCTCCAGTTCTATTTCACCACTTTCCTTTATAAACAGTTGCTTTTCTTCAATCAAGAAAATATCACAAGTAAAATATCTTTATCCACAAGTACTTTCACACATCTTGCACAATCATTTACAAATCAAATGATTGAGCTGAAAATAAGTTTGTCAGCAAGAAATGCAACAAAAGCAATGCAGTGTTTCATAGAAATTTTTGTTTTGCTTTTGTTAATAAAAGGATAAAACCAGCTATTTAAGCGATTCAAATAAAAATAGTACGTATTATCCGTTCGGCCAGGCTTGTCAGTCTTTTTTTTTTTTTTTTACTTTGACAGTTTCAAGGGCATATAAATATTTGATTATTTTATTAAAACAGGCTTTCTTCAAAATCCTTGCTTATAGTATTAACTATATATATATCTTCTCTTTTTTTTATCTTTTTTAAATACGTACATATACTTTAATATGATTCCATTTATTTATAAGTGAATAAATTTTTTTTTAAATTTTATATTTGTTACTTTTTAAATTTAAAAAATTAATAAATCTATTACAAATTCTATTCAGAAGTTTTATATCATTTTGGAGAATAATCACTTTTGTACTTTTCATTTTTATTTTTATAATATATAGTGAGGAAATAACACGTGTATAACAGTCTTTTTGTCACTACCATTTTGTCAAAATGATTAGAAGGTGGGATCTTCCTTTGAAAGAATAGCATTGGAGTATTTCCAAAGGTACAGGATCCTGCCCACCCAAAAAGTCTGCATTAATGGGCACAATATGACTTTGCCTATCAACAGCCTGACAATGGAAATGCAACATAAAAAGTGGCGAGAACAAAATATCCATTCATAAAAGAATGCACTCAGATTCATTTATAGCTTTTACAGAATCAACGTTTAATGAATGGGGAAAAGAACAGTTAGATTTGTCCAACAAGACAGTCATTGATTGTAACAATTACCTGAGAAAGGTTTGCATATCTAGCCTTTTATCTAAAGTCTCGTAAAAAAATCATAGGGCCTAACAAAATTATCAAAATAGACTAAAAGCCTCACAAAGTGATAAAACCAACAGAAGAAAATACTTCCACTGTAATGATTATTTGGCGGCTTGTGCAGAGACTGGCAAGTGCTTCATTATAACAGTTCAAAATAAAAACCAACGAGGAACTGCGCGACAACACCTGCATTTCCATGTAGACAAATTTATGTGACTTCAAACTGCACAAAAACATTCATTTGTGGTAATTGCAAGCCATTAGATATTTCAAGCTACCAACATGAATAATTCTCAATTATCCTTTAAAAAGAAGACACACAAAACTGTTTCTTATATTTTTTTATATTAATAAGTTGCATTGTCATAGTTTGTATAATTTCTTTTATTTTTATATTAATAAGTTGCCTTAATACAAAAAAACAAACAAACAAATAAATAAATAAAGTGGAAATATTATAATTAATTTTTGTAGAAATTTTTCTCTTAAAATAACAATAAAAAAACAACAACTAAATATTAAATACAACACCCTCTTTGACAGAACAGCATGCGCTGGAATATTTTCAAATATACAGAATCCTGCCCTCCCAAAACGTCTGCATTAATGGGCATGTTACGATAGTTTCTCTGCCAACAGTCTGACAATGGCAATGCAACATATGAAGTTGTAGTAACAGAATATCCATTCATAAGGAGCGTGATTTATTTTGAATGCTTATCACTTCTCTTTTCACTGGCGAAGCAGCCATATTAAATATTTAATATTTCTAATAATTATTTTCATATTATTTCATAAATTCAAAATTATCATGCATACAGCTTAAAATTATATTTTTGTTAGTAGGTTAGTTGGATTCATCATAAAATTTCTAAAAAAAATTGGTATATAATAACACTTACTTAAGGTAATCCATCACTTAAATATTTCACAGAATAAAGACATTAGTACCTTTCATTTTTCCTAGTAGCCCTTCAAAATGTATTTCCATATAGGAGTTTGCAATGAATATGTCATCTCTTATAACAAGTAGTTATATTAATCAATAATTAGTATAATTTGAATATTATAATAAAGAACTTCAATACAGTTTTGTAATTTATTAAAAATTACTACTAAAATAGTCATTATATACAAAATAAAATGATAAAATTATAGAGTTAGGCTTGAGGTACATAAGTTAGTAGTTTAGAGTCAGTGCAATGTAGTATTATTTATCCTATCTTTATAGGTTTTGAGGATTCATATTGCTTCATGCTACTATGACTATAAATTTAATAATAGCTTCATTAACTGCCACCTCTCTTTTCATTTGATATGCAGCTTTGAAATTTACATAGCAGTAGTGTATAATCGGCCTAAGTTTATATACTGTCAAAATCTTTATTTTTACCATTTGTATATTTTTATTATTATTTCAATGCAAACAAGACATCATAGAAAAATCAAAATCGGGTCATAATATTTGCAAAATATGTTTATATCTTTGTCTCATATCACCTAATTCATATACTGGACCAAAGCCCACATCATACCAAAAAATGCAGATAATTCACAATATAAATTTACACAATCACGAACTATTTTTTTGATCAGCGTATATGTTAGTTCCAATAATAATTTTTTAATATATTTTTTATCAAATATAAATTCAAATAATAATTAAAAAATATATAAAAATAAAATAATAATTAAAAAATATATAAAAATAAATACTTAACATCGGCCCCTAATAACATTCATTCAAAAACTACAGCAGTATAAATTTGAATTTTTTCCAATGTAATTTTCAGAACAAATAAAGTTTCCTTAACAATGAAAAAACCAAGAGAAAGACAAAAAAATTCAATTTACTTGATCACAAAAATTATCATAAAATTTTTACTTTTTATCACAGAAAAATAGTTTAGCTTTTCTGAAACCAGAAAAAGAAAGATGAAAACAAAAGTGCATGCACCTAGACTGCATAGATTTCCGTTAATATTAAGCTTAAACCGGATATTTATAATTTGAAATTCTTACCTGCATTATGCAGGCGTGAAAACGAACAGATTATAGCTTGCCTATAGAATTAACATCTATTGAGTGGGGAAAAAAGATTTTTACAACAAGATAGCCATTAATTGGAACAATTATTTGAGAGAAGTTTGCTCATCTAGCCTTTTATCTAGAGTCTCATATAAAATTGGAGGGCCTAACACAATTCTTAAAATCGACTAAAGCCTTTACACAAAGTGAAAAACCCAACACCAGAGAATACTTCCACAGCAATGGTTATTCGTACATTGTAACAGTATGAAATAAAAACCACAGAGGAATCGTGCAATAACACCTACATTTCTATTTAGATGAATTTATGTAGTTTCAACTGCACAAAGAAGATTCATTTCTAGTAATTTAGCAACCCATTAAGAATTTCAGGCCAATGACATAAATAATCCTCACTTATCCTTTTTTTTAAAAAAAGACATATTAAACTGTTTCTTATATTTGTTATATTAATACGTTTCACTACTGTTGTTTATATAATTTTTAATTTTATATTAATAAATTGACTCAATAAAAAAATAAAATGGAAACATAATTAATTTATGCAGAAATTTTTCGTTAAAATAATAATAATAAAAAACTAAATATTAAATACGACTGCCTCCTTTGACAGAACAGCAAGCACTGGAGTATTCCCAAACACACAGGATCATGCCCTCCCAAAACGTTTGCATTAATGGGCATGATATGACAGTTTACCTGTCAGCTGTCCGACAATAGTGATGCAATATGAAAAGTTATGGGAACTAGCTGGTCTAGAGAATTAATATCTATTGAAAAAAGAAAAGAATAGTTGGATTTGTCTGACAAGTCATTGATTGGAACAACTACTTGAGAGAAATTTGCACACGTAGCCTTTTAGCTCAAATATCATATAAAATTGGAGGGCCTAACAAAATTGATGAAAGCCTTTTAATGAAGTAAAAGCCATGGTTATTCGGTGGCTTGTGCAAAGAGATCAATAGATGCTTCATTGTAATAGTTTAACTGGTTTCTTCTCCAAATGCCATATTGAATTTTTAAAAAACTAACCTGAGATACAATTTTCACAATAACTTCAGTTTTGATAATGTTAGAGTAAAAAAACTTTACATCAAGAGAAACCAGAAAAACTGAGAAAAACAACAAGTCCAAGATAAGTAGTGATTACCATTTAAAAAATAAGGAAAAAAGAAATTTTAACATCCGACATAATTATTACTTTATTGTTTTTCATAATTTCTAACTTATCATTAACTAAGTTTAAATTACATCTTCATTGATAATTTCTTTGTATTCTTTCAAACCATATATAATACTTCTTACCTGAGATAACCCCAGCTTCAGAATCTCCAAAACTATTCGCATAAAAATTCATTTTTATCTTGTACCCCAAAAATTAACAAATCTCAAAGGCGTCTACAAGAAAAAGATTCATCCTAATAAAAGATACAAAACAAATCATTTCCAGAAGGTGGATATGCATTTGTCATCATAGCAATTGTCTTCTTGTCTATCTAAAACTAGAAATTGTAGGCTACTGTCTGTATCACTGATAAAATGAGTTTCATCTCTTCGTTTTATATTTTTTGTGTACATCAGTGATATTTATAACTTTTATGCAAACCAGTGATGCTATCTTGTTATATTTACTGTTCCACAGAGATATAATTTATTTGCATATAGCTCATTTGCTAACTATAGCCTTGAAAATAATGTGATGCAAGATGTGGCAAAACTACTGACTCTGCAGCATGAGTATCAAGGCATAGGCAAGAATCAGAATTTGATTCTTTGCCTGCATACAATTCCATGTGGTATATGCATAACCATTGTGGCCACAACTACACACACACCATTTGAAATTCCTCTTTATTGGTTTAAGTGTTTATATTTTCACATGGTATTATGCCCAGTAAATTTTGTGATTGCTTTATCAACCACAATCTGCAACCTTTCTCTACATTTGATTATCAGTTTTTAAAATTTACATTACACTGCTCTATATATGTAAATCATTACTTGTTATACAAACACAATGATAGAGCAAACACAAACACACTAATGCAAATATAAACATACTATATTATTAAACCTTTTGAGAATCACTATGTCTATAAAATAAGGTTGCCTCAAACTTGGATCAGAAACGCAAAATTACACTGTACAAAAACCACTTTTGATTATATTTGAATGCAAATTTATATACTGTATAATAAAGAGCATAAAAGATTTAATTTATATACTACACACACACACACACCAATACAAATGTAAATTAATAAATTATACCATTTTTCAAATAATTAAAAAAAATGTTTAAATATGCAATAATTATGACCGATATTCCATGATTACGTTCATATCCCATTGAAGGCCTTCAATGCAAATCATCATATTTTTAATCCACTTTAGTTAGATAATGAGGCCGATAAAAATTTTTGGCCTTTATCGCCCTCGTGTAAACTAGTAAATTGACAAAAATAGTAAAAAAGTAAATTGGCCTATTAAAAATAATAAAAAATTCAAATTTTATCTGATTTCAAATTGTGATACATCATTTTAAAGATGGAATTAAGTAACAACGAATGCTGGGATTTCTGTTGACAACATGCTTATAGTTTTCGCACACTGCTAGATGGCACTGTTGCTAGTGCAAAGCAAATAAATATAACATTACTGGGCTTTTTTTTTTTTTAACCATTCAATCTTTTTTTTTTTTTGATTTTTTATTTTTTTACTGAGCTTATTTTCAATTTTTAAAAATAGATATGTTTTTTGTTTTTTTTAAAACATTCGGTCTTTTTTTTTAGTTTTATTTTTATTTATTTTTTAAACATTTAATTTTTTTTATTCATAAACAAATACATATAACTTGTTTTTTTTTTTATGTAAACCTTCTGTTTTAAAACATTCTTGATTTCATTTTTCAGTTTGTTTTTTTTTTACATTTTTATATATATAATAAGCTCTATTAACGAGTATGTGCATGCATTTATATTGTGCTCTATTAAGGAGTATGAGCATGTATTTATATTGTGTACATTAATTAATTAATCAAATCTGTATGCGTATAATGACGTAAACATAGTTATATTTTAAAATGATTAAACTAAAGTAAATAGTAAACATCGTTATATGTGTAAGAACACACCTATGTATATATGCGAAGGAAACTGTAATGTGATCCAGGAGTGACTGTCTTATACATATAGTAGAATGGTGACAATCTCTTTTTAAATAAGAGAATCAAGGTCATCAGTTTCTCAGAAATACCTCTCATTAAATTGTTAACTGAGAACTGAAATTTCAAAGATGATTTAAAAATAAAGTTAAAAAACAAAGACAAAATTATTGAACAGGCAGCTGGATCTTTTGACTTTGCTAAAATTTATTCGACTTATTAAAACTTAAGAATTTAAAATTAAAAATTGTAAACAACTTAATGGCTTGTGAGGGGGTGAGAAAGATTTGCTATAAAAACCCTAGTTTGAATCCAAAAGAAGCTGACTTTCATCATTTAACAAATCAAATACAGCCAGGCACTATGCCCAAATTTACGATGTCGGCAATTGGTCTAGGAGATGAGAGTGTTCAGAACAGCAGCCTAGCAAGAAGCCACAAAGAATGAAGCAGCCCGCCAGTGAATATTAGTGCCTACGCCATGCAAGCCATCTCAGCAAGAAGATGATCGGTAATTAAATCTTCCACAGAGTTCTTAACTAAATCACTCTAATAATTCTTATAAGCTATCTATACTATAAATGTGCACAAACTGTTAAACTAAAGTCTACTCTTAATAATTAAAACTCTGTAAGAAATTCGTAATTATTAAGTCTCTTAATGTGATCTTATTTAAAAATAATATTGTAAAATCTTGCCTAATTAAAAGTTAAACTAATAATATTTCTGTTAAACGTGATAAATATCTTAGTTATTGTTCTTAATTTATTCAATCTGCGGATATGCCTTCATTACTTTGCTTATTGATATTTTATTAATTGTGTTATGCCATCCTTCAGGGTGGAGATTGCTAATATAACAGTAGAGAGACAATTAGACGCTCTCATATAATCTTACATTGCCTTTTAGCACACACATAAATTTCCGACTGAAAACCTATTTTTATATATGTTGAGCTACTATATTTTAGCTTAGTATAATTCAGGTTTGCATATTTAATAATTATATTAGTTAACGATCAAACCGGGACCGCCGATCATTAGTATAGAAGTCCGACAGCATTTACGCGATTGACATTCCATTTCGTATTTCTTATAGCGCCTTAATATCATTTCCCCACCACACAATTCTTCTCTGTCGGCAAAATTTTTTTCTGCTATACGAAAGCCACCATGGCCGCTTCTGTAGCAGGCAATTCCAACAACTTGAAAGCAGAATGTCTTTCTGCCATTTTATTTTTTGATCTTGTAAGTTCTCGCAAAGTGCGCGACTTTCACGTGAGCTCTGCTGAATCGCGCTTTGCCCTCGTTATTTCTTAGAGTGGACCAGCTCCCAAGGGGAGTAGGGACGTTTGTGAAATAGAATTTGTAGCACCTCATACTACTTCCACTAGGTTTAACACTAACTATTGAGGACTGTGTATTGGTACAGTTTTCGTCATTACAACTACAGACACCCTGACATAATACCCTGTTGAATATTCAATACTAACATGTATACAGAGTGTCATAACACGTGCAGATAATGTTTACATGCTATCGATGTGGGGCTAGTATTGACTGCTTCACCACCAAGTGTTTGAACAGTTTACAGGTCGTAAGCTGTATGAGAGGCCTTGTAAACGGCATATTTCTGTGCTTTTGCATGGAAACAATGTCATCCGGCGGAGTGGATTGTCCAATGTTGCAGTAACAAATAAAATTTCAACGAATGAGCTGCGACGTGCGAATGACACACTACAAAGAATCAACCCGTTAAAATAAATACCAAGGAACTGCATAATAACACCAGCATTTCTGTTTAGGCAAATTTATGTGGCATTGACTGCACAAAGAATGTTAATACATGGTGATTTTGCAGGCCATTAAGGATTTCAAACTGCCAATATGAATAATCCTCACCCTTCTTTAAAAACAAGAGAAAGTTTTTAATTTTTTTTTTTTATATTAATAAATTGAATTGTTTTATTTTTATATTAATAAGTTGACTTAATACAAAAAAAAATAAAAATAAAATGGAAATATAATCAATTTTTGCAGAATTTTTTTTTTTTGTAAAATAACTAAATATTAAATACAACCATCTTCTTAGCCATTTTGTTTTAAATAGGTTCATGAAATTGTACAAGTAGAAAAAAGAAGGCTGACAAGTTTGGTCAGAAGGATAACACGTAATTACCAACAAAACATATAAAAAAAGTGAACTTGCAACAGAACTTATATTTTTTCTAAGACATACCATAATACAAAGGGTCTCAGGCTATCAGATATCTAATAGAACAAAATATCACTTACATACAGAAAGATTAAGTTTACTTCATTAATATTTTTATATACTAATAAATCAATATATGTTTATGTATTTTCTATTGAGTTATTTTTAAAATCATACTATTACTTATTAAATATTTGCAACACCAAAATTTCACTATTTTAACGGGGGGAAAAGATTATTGATAAAAACAATACACAACATTTTTTAATATGTTAAATGAATGCAAACTGATCCACTTAGAATTTTCATTTTTTTTAACATAACATAAAAAAATAAAATATTACTAAATAATTAAAATCTCTGAGAAAAATATTTCAGAAAAATTTATAATCATAAATCAAAACAAAATGTATAAATATTTACAAGCATATTATATAAAATTCACAAGGAAATTATATATAAATGTTTCATGACTTTCTCAAACTTGGTATCTTGATTTGGCATATATGGATGTACATATACAAATATTTTCAATTAAGATAAATTACATTATTCCCAAGTTTTACCCTTTATTTATTTATTTATTTAGGTATTTTTGATTTTTGTTTTAATAACTATTCTTCCTTAAATGCTTTAATATTTTTCTAAATTGCCCTGTGTTGATGATACAGCTTTTAAAATGTTGACATCGCCTATTTCACAGTGTACTTGCATTGAGTCAAATCTCAACAACTATCTTATTCCTACTATTAAAAAGTAGACACTCCTTTTAATTTAGCTGCAAAAGTATTCATTCTGTTAACAACTTAAAGAATGCTATAATCTTTCAATGACTTTTTATATATTGTGGAAATGTCATCTTATAAGACCAACTTATCAAATGACATGTATATAAAGAAGTTTATGTTTTAAATTTTACCAAAAGAAGTAAAAATAATTGAGAAATTATTATTATTTTTTTGATAAATCAAAATGTTTATAATAGGTAATATATAGAAAGCTGACTTTCATATCATAAATGCTCCCATAAAAGTAGAATAACTTTCTAAGGCGATTTCACACTGTGATGTTTGAACACTAATAAGGTCTCCTTCCTGTAAAAAAACTGTTGCACCAAGGTAATTAGAAAATTCCCCAAAACTAGAAGATGAGGCGATACTACTTTTAAGATCACTACTTCTATTATTTTCATGTCGAACAAAATAATGCTTACAAATTACTTTTGATTCCAGTTCTGTATTTCCTAAAAATGTAACTTGGGAATAGATGAAATACTCACCAGTAATAGGAATTCTTAAATAACGTTCCAGGTATAAAATCATTCCATTTTTAAGAAAGGTATCATTATCTTGCGGTGGTAACCAGTGAATAATCATTCTATCACCTAAAAAAAAAAAAAAATTATACAATATTAATATATGTACAATTTTAATCTTCAAGTAAATGGATTAATTTAATCACTGTAATAATACTTCCCATATAATGAGGTACTCTTTTTTTTTTTTGCAAGAAAAAATCAAAAAGTGTAAATAGATAAAAATAAAAACCGGATGTATGTAACACAAGATGGAATTAAAGTAATACAAATAAAAATCAAAACAAGAGTATCCATTAGTACACTATGTTAAATTGTTTTTTTTAATAATTACTTCATGTTTTTTTAATCAAAATCAGAATACATAGTAGCAATATTTACATCTGGTATGTATGGAAAGGCAAATGTGTACAACAGTAATAAGGTATAAACTAAAAATTTGTCTAAAGGTGCATAAATTCATAAGTGATTCACAATGCAGACATCTTTCCTAATTGATGGGAAGCTGTGACATAAAAATAATAAAATGTTTATAAGAATTCACCTACAATAGTATTTAGACATTCAATTATATATTTATTGCCTTGTTCTTCCGATCACTATAAATACTATTCATCTACTTTACTTCTTTTTAATAGTATTCACAGGTTTGGTAAGAAGATTATAATCCCCTTTCAATGTGGTGCCAATGACAATTTTTTTTAATGACAGAATTCTCAACAGTGATTTTCTCTTACTCTTTTCAATATTTTAATTATTACATCATCCAGTCAATTTGTTTTTCTTAACATTTCATCTGCCACATCAATTCTTTATCCAAATTTAAGCCGAAGTTATCTCTGCTTCATAGAGCATCAGCCATCAACCCAAATATATTAGTCTTAATTTCAGTCAGAATCTTATCTTCCAACTTAAAGGAGCATTTAAGCATTGAAATTTTACACTTTTTTTCTTTCCATTACTCCTCATTAAACAATTATGAGAATGCATAAATTTGCAGTAATAACTTTCTAATTGGGAAATACTGATGTGGCTTGTGAAAATTAAGTTTATTCTAATTTGTAAGGTTTGGCATAATTGATGAAGATGATTACATTCAAAATGGCCTTATATTGTCATCAATGACAATTTGGTTCATTATATGTAACAATCAAAACAATGAGTTAAACATTTAAATAATCTAATAACTTTTCTCTGAGATGAATATTATATCTAGTACAATACTTTACATATTGACCAGCAACTTCCTTTTACATTCATATATACTAACAAATTGTACATTAAACAAACAAACCAAAATTTTTAACACCATTTGACATAATACAAAGAATAATAAGATACATGCCTTCTAGAAAATCTCATACAAGTAATAGGCCTAAAGGCATTTATTTATGTCAAGCTTCTTGACTAATTATTATTAATATATATATATTAGTTTTTTTTTTTTGTAATTAATTAAATTTAGCACACGGTTTTTATAATGTTTCCAATCTAACCTTTTTACCTTATCACAAGAAATTTATTTAAAACTTGAAAGATATAAAAAAAAAATCTACTAATAATGAATCAATTATTTTGTAATAACAAGATTATCTAATATTGGAATAAAAATATATATATTATCCAAACTTACATATTGAACAATTATAAATTTATTACTTTTGATTAGAAGAAATAGCACTGTAAGAAAAAAATGCATTCAAAGCGGTCATCTTAAGTTGATCCAGCACTTGACCAAAAACAAATTTGTTTGTGGTCAAGTACTGAATCAACTTAAGATGATCACTACTTTGAATGCACTTTTTTCTTACAGTGCTATACTAAATAATATTATTATTACAAAATAATTTATTTCTTATGAAGGAAGTCATTAAACATGTAGTCAATGAATACCAGAGGTAATACAACCAAACTTCACTATAGAATTTTGGCCTTATTCAAGTAATAAACAATCTACCATTTTATATTGCTTATACAAAAATAAAGAAAAATAATATTTGTATAGGAGTTTTAATTGAAAATGATTTTGCTCACTCATGACTGAATAATTGCAATGATAAAAATACGCTGTTTCATGGCATAAGAGTGAAAATATTACAGACTGAAAATTTACAAATAAAATTATTTCACAATACACAAACTCAGAAAAAAAAAAGTGTATTAAAAATATGATGATAATATTCAATGCTATACTAAACAAATAATTGCTTTAAATTTTCTGTAATAGCTTATATCGTCTACAAATAGGTGATCTAAATATATTGACATTTGAAAATATTTAAGAGCTAAAAAAAAGTAAATTTAAAGATCTTTTAAATTAACACATTTTAAATTTTTTTTTTTAGTTTGTGTAATTTTTTTTTTTTTAACATACAATGAAAGTTGATTTTTGTTGTTTCAAATTATTTATCTCTAATTTAATTAAAGTTAAAAATTGGAAAGAATAAAAAAAAAATAGACATGCTGATTACTAATCCAGTTAAACAAAAGGAATTCCAAAGTAAAAGATTACAATTAGTAACATCTTTCTAACTCTAATTAAAGATGATGGAAAGAATATGTAAAAAAAAGAACTTTGTACCAGAAAGTTAAAAATAAATGTATAAGATTATAAACCTAAGCGTCATGATAATAATAACATGCACAGAAGTTTCAAAACTGGATTGAGGTATAAAAAGAGGACAACTTCGATGTAAGTCTTTTCATTTATCTTCTGGTTATGTGTTTTTCGAGTTGGAGGTTTCCGCGAGAGTGACCTGTTGCAGTGAAATACGTCGAAGTTGTCACGTAAGAATGGGAATGAAACCTTGTGAACACTGTCTTTCGTAACGAAGAGGTCATCGCAACCGTGCTTCTTGCTCCAGCTATGGAGCAGACCAGAAAAGTGAAAATGCCGGCAGGAGAGATCAATTAAATTTCAATGAGCTCGGGATCCCACGAATCTACACAAACTTAATGGCTAGCTAAACTATTCATATCCTGATTGTGACTAATGAACTATTTGCAATTTATAAGCTTATAATATAACCCCAATCGAGACATTCCCGGATTTATGAGACATTTTGATCCATGGATTGTCTTATAAAGAGAGAACAGAAAGGAGTGGACTGTGTTAATTATGTAAAGTGATTACCTGGATTGGCGCGCATGTCTTTTCTAATTATTAATAATAATTTATCATTAAATATTTTAATTGCGTAATAAAATATTTTTTTAAGATCACTTTCATCAATACATTGTTAATTTTAGTTATTTATTTTAGTTTATTAGAACTTAAATTGGTTTATGCTTAAATGTATAATTTACTTTTATCAATAGTTAAGCTCCAGGAATAATATTCTCTAAAAAAATAAATAAAGTTGCAGAAAATCATAATCCCGATCTTTTAGTTACTTGCGTCAAAATTATGGGATACGAGGAAGTTAGGAGTCTATTGACTATGGCACCCTCATAAATTAAAACTAACTTCATCGGCAATTCCAGTCATAGTAATTAGGTAGGCCAGTTAATCAGGAAATATAGCTATGTTTTTGGGAAATAGGAACAAGATATTTTTCTTCATCATAGCTTGATTAACTTTCACTTAATAATGTGTAAAAAAAAAGGCCTACCAAAAATAACTAAAACATGAAAACGTTACAAGCTTAAATATGGTTATTAACTGCCATTTGCAAATATAATATTGTAAGAGACTACAGAATGGTAAAAAATAATTAATAAGAATCTGAAAATTATATTTAAAATTGAAAAATAAAAGGCGTAATGCAAATAAAAAAATTAAAGCAATTTTATTCATATAAAATAAAACTTCTGATTATTATATTACATTAAAAATAATTTTTTGTTATAGACCATGAAACGAATAACTAAAAAAAAATTTTCCAGTTATAAAACATAATTCACAATAATAAAAAAAAAAAAAATCAAGAAACCATTTTAATTAATAAACATAAAAAAATCCTAAAAAATATTAGATAACATTCATAACCAATTACTTAGAACAACAAAAAAAAAATCTATCATTTTTCTTAAAAAAATTGTGTTTTTAAATTTAAAAGTAAAATGATAACAAGAGGTTAAAGGGATGGGAACAATTGCCATTGTCTTTTTAATTTTACTGTGAAAAAACAAAAAAAACATGTGAACTATCTATTGTTTAATTTATAATTTGTTCTTGTTTTTTCTCTTCGCACATAAATCTTGATTATTTTTACTTATTGAATTTATATTTTTATGGGTACTTGTGTGTTTTACTATCTACCAAGTTGGCAGCCATTTTTTTCTATAAATATAGTTTCAGTGGAATACAAAATACTAAAAAATGGCTGGTAAGAAACAAATGTATTTAATATTTCAATTTTTTTTTTTTTTTAAATTTTGCAAAAATTAATTATTAAAGTTAATAGAAAAATGAAAAGAAGATACAAAAGTTTCTACATGCATTCTTTTCAATAAGTGTGGATTATTCATGTCAGTGACCTGAAATCCCTAATGGCCTCCAAAATCGTGACAAACGAATCTTGTTGGTGCAGACAACACCACATAAATTCTTCTAAATAGGAATTGGGATGTTATTATACCATCCCTGATGTTTTTTGCTTCAATATTTGATCAGACCCCATTGACTTTCTATATTGTATGCACACCAATAGTTGGATCAATGAAGTTGAAGTTATAGCAGTGATTTACTTGGAAATGTTCAAATCCCACATGCCTTACTTAATTCATCACTTTTATAAGCTTTTTCAACAGTCCGATTAAATTGTAGATCTGTCTGTGACATTTTGTTTATCATGTCCATAAAAAGTCACTGTTCTACCTTGAACAGTTACAATGAAGCATACATTGATCTCTCTATACAAGCCACCGAATAACCACTGTTGTGGAATTATTCTTCCCTTTATATTTTTTCCTTAGTAAAAAGTTGTCGATTTTGACAATTTTATTAGGCTCTCCAATTTTGCATGACAGTAGAGATAATAAGCCTAGATGTGCAGACTTCCCTCAGGTAGTTGTTCCTATTTACGAGTGTGTTGTTGGACAAATCCAATTGGTTTGCTCCCATTTAATGGACATTAAATCTCTAGACCAACTATAAATAAAACTGAGTGTAGTCAAAAATGTAAATTTTAGAGATCTTGAATCATGTTTCTTCACAAAAGGCTATTCTATTTAAATAAGATTTGACTTTACATCACCATTGTGAAGCTGTTTGCAGGTAAAAGGTCATATTATATCCATTAACATGAACTTTTAGGGAGGGGAGGATCCCATACAGTTGAAAATACTCCACTGCATAATGTTCTGTCAAAGGAAGATCCCAAATTTTCATCACAATGCAAATTTTGCAAAAATGATATATTTCATTGTTAAAACGTTAGAATATATATAAAAAAAATTGAAACAAATCTTCTGAATGGAATTTATAAATTTATTAATTTTTAAAAATTGAACAAGTAACGCATATTCAGTAATAAAAAATTTGAAAAAAAAAGAAGACTTCTATACCATTTAAACTGTATATTTATAAAAAAAAAAAAGGCTGCCAAGCTTGGTAAACCATAAAACGCACAAGTACTTTTTTATGTTTTTAAATAAATATAGTATGTATAGTAAATTACTTATGTTTTATTGTAAATATGTGTTAAAATTTTAATTATTCATTACACTATTCTTAAGAATTCAGTTCTTGTTGATCATAGAATTGATTGTTATGCCTTTTTTATGAAATCAATCAAAACCAGAGCATAAAGTCTCCCTATATAATACAAGAACCATCATTTTTTAAGTAGCAGAAGAGAAAAAACCATTAATAGATCAACCCATTTAATGTGGATACTAAGATGCAAATTTTAAAGGGAACTTTGACACAAATCTTACTAAAAAAAATAAAAAAATTGTATCATTAGCAATGATAAACTATTTTAATTCCAGAAATAAAAAGATAAAGACAAAACAGAGTGCAAGATGAATTTTGCGATGACACTACATATCAGTCTTTGTACTTTCACAACAAATTTCTTTCTGAAAGATTTTCAAATACTTTGCCTACTCTCCAATGTAGACAATCTTATGCTATATCCTCTTAATAAAGCAAAAGCATCTTTAAAATAATCTTTATAATGTAAACGAAATCTCCTTTCACATGAAAATTATGCTTAAGTTCACCATAAATTTTTTTTATTAAGTCCGTTACTATTTATTCCTTATTTTACTAGATTCAAAGCAATATTATCCGGCAAGCTGAATAACATACTGATTAAACTTATGATCTTATCATATTTTCAGAATATTATGGAGAATTCTCTTGATAGTTATATTCAACAACAGATTGGGGTCTATAATACACCATAGCATTCGAGACTTTTTATCAATCAATACATTTAAGCCATTCCTCATTCTAAAAAATGATAATAGCCGAAAACTATCAATGCAGATTTTCTTCTACCCTTGTTTTTAAAAATAACTATTACTCCGCTTTTTGTAGGTTGCATTGAAAACATCAAGAGCATTTTGTAAATTAGTTTTTGAATTGGCAAAAATCATACACTGTATGTCTAGAATCCAAAATGAAGTTCTTATTATAACGATCCAAAAGAGAGACTTAACGTAATCTAACCGCAATCTGCACTACAAGGGCGCCATCTAGGCATTTGAGCCTAGAAAAATTTATAAAGTCGGCAGATACGCGCTGTTAAGATTCCACTTTATTTAAATATTTAGACCGTTAGCACATTGTCACTAACTCATGGAGATGCAGAGATAAGAAATAACTTGTTTAGTTTGTATATATAAAAAAATAAAAGCCACTGCCAGTAATTAACACAGAAACAATATTTATTTATGCACATATAAATAAATTTTGAGGAATACATTTAACATTTTATATTTTTATATTAACTTTTAATTTTACATTTAAATAGATTGCAATGAGTTTACTATTTTATTTAGAGGGTCGAGTATGAATAGACTACATAGATCTGCATTTGAAAAGAAAATATTCTATCCCTTATTTAACCTTAGGCCAAAAGTTTGCAGCCAAATCAACGTCAATCCATCGGATATATCGATGTATTCAATGCAGCATGAATACAACAACACAAAATACTATACTGTCAGGAATGTACATCTGAACAGTAAGTAGAGTTAGAGAAGACATTGTCTCTCAACCAACAGGAATGCTACATCTGTTGGCGAGTAGAACAATAAACAAAAAACTCCATAGGAATGGACTGCGGTCCTTTTTGCCGACTTACAATCCCATCCATAGGCAAACAGAAGGTGTGTGGCGTATATATGCAATACTGCCCGTAGTGGATCTCCTGCTACATTTACTAATTACACCAATATATCCAATCCACTGACCCAATTCAACTACGAAACTAATAACCTAAGATTACCCTCCCTTAATATAACTTTACAAATCTATATAGCCATTCACGCCTGACTTAAATTTAGCATTTAGATACGTTCGCACAGATGAATTTTATACAGTTTGTTTTATAATGTTGAGTATAGATCGGCTATATAGATTCCACGGTTAAAAACATTTCAAAATAAACACAACCGATCAAAATACAAAATCATCGATAACGTCAATTGCATAGGGAATACAAAAAAACCCAATAGTATTCATCATAAGATGCCGCAGTGACATCGATGACATATATTCTAATCGAATGTGAAAACCACAACATAATCAACCGCTAACGAATCTATGCAAAGTCTATACCCAACCTTAAATTTCATGCATTTAAATAATTTATACAATAAGTATTAATACAAATAAAATAATAAATGGAAATGATTTTTATCAAACGCAAAACATATAAAATTAAACATTATTAATTGATTTGACACATAAGTCAGAGAAAAGTTCTTTTTTTAAAAATTTAAATTAACTTATCAAATCTTTAAAGTTCTTAATTAATTTTATGATTTTAACAATTGTTCAGTTCAATTGCTTACGGTAGAAGAGTCCATGTTCCTGTTGGAAATTACCACGAAGACTTTCCTGGAAGACCGGTCTGATATTTTGGAAGTAGCATTAGCTGGTTCTATTCTGGTATTACAGTCTTTTCATTTTTAAAATAAGTGAGAGAGAACGACAAGTGCGTCTTATCGTTCGTCTCACCAAATCAAGCTGGAAACTGTCAGGAAACTGAATATTTCTCTTTTTATAATCCTCCTATGAATTCCGCGAACAAAAACATCACTGTTCCATTTTTTCGTTATGGTCCGGGCCTTTATTTGCTGCTTCTATATTGGACAAGCTAATTCTTTATTCCTTATCTAATTTTAATCTTACTTTTTAATTACACAAGAGCCCCAAGGCTAGCTTGCTTTTCAATTAATAAACAATCATTTCCATTTACAGATTACAGGAATTACTTAATACCTGTTTTTATTTTTACTTACGTTATTTCTTTATTAAAATATTTTTATATTTAAATCTTGTTTTTGTTTTTTTTTAAAAAGTACATTCAAATACCTTTTTTTATTTATAAAGAAAAATATTTTTAAAGATTTGCATCTATGCGAATATATATATACGTTTGACAAACATTTTAGCTTTTAGTTTTTTAACAGATTTTATTTTTATTTGCGAACTTTAAGATTTTATTTTAAATTAATGTAACGACAATGCAGATTTTCTTCTACCCTTGTTTTTAAAAATAACTATTACCCCGCTTTTTGTAGGTTGCATTGAAAACATCAAGAGCATTTTGTAAATTAGTTTTTGAATTGGCAAAAATCATATACTGTATGTCTGGAATCCAAAATGATGAAGTTCTTATTTTTGCTTGTTTGTTGAATGGTTTTGAATATTTCAAAGTTCTGACTTAATTTCATCCACCTGGATATTTTTGTCTAATGTAAATGAGTTTGTAAAATACAGAAATCATTAATCACTTTTTAACAGATAAGAAAATATTCTTTCTATCTATTTGAAGTATCATTATTATCATATAAGATTATCACCCATCAATTTAATAGGATTATATTTTTCAAATCAATGATACTTTTGATGCATCAAAAATATCTCAAGTGACTAAGATCAAAAAATGATTATATATATATATCTGTTAAAATTTTAATCTATTACCAATCATATTTGAAAACAGAATCATATATATCCACAACACACTTCTTAAGAGAATTCCATATCTCAGAAGTATTAAGAATTGAAATTCCCAAATTAATAATTTTGTTGAAATTCTATAGCATAAGTAGTAGTAGCTTCTAAAGAATGAATATCAAATTTCTTACTAAAAGTTTGGGATAGGATCTATTTTTAAATGCAATTATTTTAACCTTGGAGCACACACAAATCTACAGTATGTTCAATGATCTACATACGTAAAAATTCAATAACAAATATAAGTTCACAAAATATATATATAATTTTGGATCTTAATTTAATGCTTCCATCAACATGCACGTCAAACAACCTTAAAAAAAATCAAATTTTATTGAGAAATAAGTTTATAAATTTTTAAAAGGACATAGTCATTATTGCACAAATATTAAATATACTAAGTTAGACTTCACAGAGAATCCAACATGAAGCAATCTCTTTCCACGTGATGATCTGAACTTTCAAAAAAATGTGTGGCCATAACATTTAATTAAACTTCTTTTCCCTAAATGATGAGTTCCTCTTAGAGCAATAATATCAATATTAAATTTTGACCACTTCACATCAATCAAAGTTCATATATTGAAATATTTATTTTTATTACTGCAACTATTTCTTAATTTAAGAACATTACCATTAATTAATATTACAATTATTCCCATGACTCAAATAAATAGCCCACTAGATCAATCAGATTTTATGGTGGCCAGTTTTAGAGTAATCTTTTAACAGTTATGAAGCCAAAAAGACCCCCAAGTAGATATATCTAAACTTGCAATTATTTGCAGATTAAAAACTTCTACTTCAACCCCATTCCCAAAATGAATCATTATTGATTATACTGTATCATGCAAGATCTGTTGAAGATGCCATTATTTTCTTAATATTGAGGGTTTTGCATACTATACATACATGCATATACATATAATTAAAAAATGGAGATGGGATTATATAATCCTATTAATAAATAATTGAAAGCATGAGGTTCATGATTGGACTCTACACAAACCTTTAATGATTAAAAATGGCAAGGTAAAAAGAATGGAAGGAATAAGGAGGGGGAAACTGAAGTAAATATTTAGAAAACAGTACTTTAACTTTGAAAAGTAACATTCTTTAAAACACTAGAAGATTCCGTTGGATGGAAAGTACTTATTGGTTATTCACAATTAAGACTCTTATACTAATGGGTCAGAATTAAGTCTCCTGTATAACAAAGAAAAATCCCTCTGACAAATTTTCTTATTTGAGTTAATGCTTTAAAAGTATTTTATGTTTTGTTACAACATTTAAGGTATTTTACCAGAAAAAATAATAAGTGACTTCAATTTCATATATCAGACAATTAGAATATTAAACAAAAATGGTGCCAATAGTAAAAACAGAGCTACCTACTATGGCTGGATCAATATTATCAATTCCATAAATAGTAAATGATTGTAGCTTCTTTTGATATGTCATAGTTATTAAACGAGCCAAGTCTAGGGGAAAATGATACAAAAATAGTTTTACTATCATTTACAAAACTGATCTAGCCATAGCAATCTATGGCATCAACCATAGTGCTACTTTTGTGTAACAACCTTATTTTCCATTTTTTTAAATATCAAACAAATGATCATTTTGCCATTTCTTGATGTTTGCAAAGAATGAAGCAAAATGTTACGTATAATTTTTTTGTATTATTTTTGCCATATAAGTAAGTATACATACATTATTTTTGTATAATCCTTGCCTAGTTTATTACACGAAAAACAATGCAAACATGCTCATCACCATTAACATTCTAATTTTTTGTTGGCTATGGATTAAACTATCATTTTTATAAATACTTCCATTATGTCATCAAATATCCCCAGTTTACTCTTTCTTACTATAATCATATAATTTGTCTCCACGTCATTATTATTACAAGTGTAATATATATTTGCATAGTTACAAAACTACTCATAATTCTGGTAATATACTCTACAATTATGTTTTCTGACATTATAATTATAACAACAAAGTATAAAATTATAATACTTGTTAGTATTTATTTTTCCATTTAATACAAACACTACCGTAAATAATCTTTTTATTCCTACAATTAAATTTCTGGTTACAAAATTATCAATATTATCATCTCCTTATTACAATAAAAAGGTACTCATCTTTTAGCTAAAGATGCTGCTCTATGGCGTGGTTTTCATGCCAAAACACATAAAAATACTGTTTCCGCGGCCGACACGTTCGAACCCGCGTTTTCTATAATACAACTTTTTTGTTGTGCTACAGAATGCAGGCCGCTATGTCGCGTCGCAGTACAGCATGTATGTCGCATACCAGCAAATACATTTTCCAAATTCACACAATTTATATAATAATTACGGCTTGATGAGAGAGTTTGTATTTGAATTGTATTGAAATGTTGTTTTCATTGGATTTTTTTTTATTTTAAAGGATTGAAATGTTCAGATTTTTTAAAGCAATAATTCTAAGACTTTTTACAACATACTGTATTGAACTTTTATTTGGGAAAATGTTAAATATCTATGTTTTTATTAAGTTGCAATTAGGTAACATGTCAAGTAACTTACTGTTCGTAACATTCCACGAGACAAAGAAGATTCTACCATCTGTATATTTTTGAAGTAAAAAAGAGCGGTAAGAAAAGTCCAAATATACAGGTTTTTTTGTAAATTTCTAAAAAGCAAATATTATAAACATGTTTAATAAGTAAAAAAGACATTTGTATATGTTTGTTGCTGTTTAAAAAAGTTTGAGTTTCTTTCTTTTGTCCGAGTACGGTTACGATTTTGAATTTTTTTATTTTAGCATTACAAACAACAGAACACTAACCCTAAAACTAACCCTAACCCTAAAACTAACTCTAAACCTAACCGTAACAACTTTTACTTTTATTACGATTATTATTTTTTAGTTAAACAACAACAAAAAAAGTCGTAACCCAAGTAAAAAAATAGTATTGAATATATGGATCTAAAGATTTATAAATTTTATAAAAATAATAGAATAAAAATAGAAACTGAAGTTTATAGAAAAAAAATGTCTACTGGAATTTTAACAAACTGGAATTCCGATATTGATTTTAAATGCAAAATTAATATCATAAACAATAGAATAATGAGAGCATTTAAATTATGTTCAAATGAACATAGTTTGGATAAAGAATTAAATTATATAAAAAGGGAGTGTATAATAAATGAGTACCCATATAGAATTATAAATTATTTGCTTTCTACAGAAAATTTGAATAAAATTAGAAATAATGTTTGTATGAATGTTTATAGGAATAAAAATATAAATAATGAAACAATAATAAAAAAACATGATAGTAATAATAAATACAAAAATAATAAAAAAAATTTTATAGATAATAATATTTATATTGGTTTTAAGTTATCTAAATTTGTATTTTTGAAATTAAATGAATTGTTAAATAAAATTAATAAAAAATACTGTATAAATTTGAAACCTGTATACAAAAAGAAGAGAACTTTAAGATCTTTGATTAATCATAAAGAATTTAATATGCTTGAAGCTATGAATTCAGTGTATTTAATTAAATGTTTGAATTGCAAAAACAATGTATTCTATATTGGAACAAGCAAGAATAAATTAAAAACCAGACTATATCAGCATATAATTGATAAGAAATCTGCTATCTTTTGTCATAAATTGGAAACAGGACATAAAGACTATGAAATTCGACCTTTGGAATGTATTGGTAATTACTTTGAAAGATTTAACAAAGAGAGTATTTATATAGAACAATTAAATCCTATTTTAAATAAGATGTTAAAATAGCTTATATATTTGTGCAAAAAATTGACTGTTTTTGTATAGATATTTTTTTCCTTTTAATATAAAGCTTTTCACTTTATAAGGAAATGTAGAGAAATTGTTTGTGTTATACAATTTTTCCATTTTTTGGTTTATAGGTATTTTATTTTATTTTGTTATTATTATTTTTTATTTGTTTTTATTTGTTTTGTTTTATTTTCTAGTTTTCTTATTTATTGTATATTTTTTCTCTGTTTTATAGAACCTTGATAAAGTCCATATCATTATTTGAAAAAATGGACGAAACGTTGGCTATTTATATTTATATTTATTAGTGAAGTTATATATTGTATATCAATAAAATTTTGAAAAGAAAGTCTCTCCGTAGTTTTTGACTTTATAAAAACTTGATAATACATTTGAAAAGAAAAAAGAAGAAGAAGAAGTTTATAAAGTAAAAAAATATCCGATAGAAAATTGATAAAAAAAAAGCTGTAACACAATTTAAAAAGTATACGATATAAAAAACACGAATCAAATTGTAATTTGTTGATTTTATTTTACATTTATTATTATCATTTAAATTGTATACGTTAATAAAAAATAATATTTAAAAAAGACGATTTTGTTTTGTTTTTATTTTCGCATTACAAAAAAGCACAGCAAAATTATTATAATCAACGGCCAAGAATGGTCATATTTTATAGTTTTAGCGTGAAAATGGCGCCATCCAACGGAATCTTTATCTACAAGACAAGCACCCAATAAAATTATTGCTCTTAATATTCTGACATTGCAGTTTATTTATCTATCTGATATACTTTCTCTTATAATGTGTAAATATTTTTATTATTGCCTCTGTATTAATTTATTTTAAAATGATGTACTGCATAATAAACAAACAAAATAAACACACACATGTATTGCAATTATCCATTTCTCTACATAACAAATGTATAATATGCTTATTTAGATATATTTTAAATATTTGAAATACAGGCACTCTTCATATACCTGGAGCCTAATTGTAAATATAGGGGATTTGAACTCAGACTTTCAAGTACCCTTCAACTATCCACACTATCTCATACCACTGATACATATGACCACACACATGTAGAAAAGATAATCACCAATAAATGTATTTCATGCTGAAACAGCACTCATCAGTTGGTCCAAAGTTGAGCTTTCCATCATCAGATTTCAATGGTATGGATGGCTGAAGAGTTAGAGTGGATTGAAGTCTGTCCATTAAAGTATGAGAGTTTGCTATCTTAATATAAACTGAGCACTGATTATATATGTGTGGGAGATGATAAGTGCTGGTTCAACACGAAATACGTATATTTGTGATTATTTATCTTTTCTACATGTGTGTGGTCATGTGTATCACTGATATGAGATAAGTTGAAATAGTTGAAGTCTGAGTTCAAATCCCCTATATTTAGATATATTTTGTAAAATAATATTAATACACTAGCATAATTTTAACCATACTGTTTTTTTTCCACTTATTCTAATTGTTTAATTTCACACACATTTATTTTTTGCCATTATAAATATATACACATATTATAAAAATATGTATTATCAAAAATCTACCTTCATATAAGTCAGGTACCACTTTCTTAGGTGCAAGATGTGCCACAGGTTTTCTAGTCTCTGATTCTAATGCATTTCCTGTTACAATAAGTGGTTTTTCTTTAAAAAAATGTAAAAAAAAAATTATAATTATTACAACATAGAACAAATAAAAACTATTTACAATTTAGAAACAAATAAATGATTTTAAAATGCAATACCATCTTAGATATGTACATATCTTTCAGGTTTACTAGATCCTTGAGTCTCTTTCCCCTTACAAATGAACATAATTAAACTATAACCTTTTCTTTATATCCATTTCTCTTTCTACTACTTTCTAATACTTTTTCTAGAATAAGTCGTAAAGACAATTCATTTATTTTTATGTTTAACAATTGAAGTATCTTGTAATCAGAGAACATTCTTAATGAATCCATGTAAATAAAAAGTTTCAAAAACTTCTCCCAGCACCTTAACTAGGCCCACAGATATTTCATTTTTAAAATGTGTTTTAACCTCATCAAGTTGGATATTTCTATACAAATCTAAATAAGTTAATAGATATATCACTGAATAAAATCATCTGAACTTTTATATCAATCAAAAAATATTAAAATACTCTACCTATTCAACATATAATTATCATCATACTAATAAATTTTACTGTATTTAATTGATTTTTACTGCTAATCAAATATGCAACATTTATCAATTATAATTTACTAAATGTTGAATCATTTAACAGCAAAACAGGTTTATTTCATAATAAAGGAATTTAAAGCTAAGCACTTTCAAAATGTATATGGTACAATAACATCTGAATATGTTATTAGGATAAAATTGCAAGTAGATTCTAAAAAACTAATTTTTAAATAAATTTACAAATATGTTTATTTATTCACACATCAATGACAATTTATTCTTTCTGATAAAAGATATCCTCTTTCAATTGACTTTCTTTCAATCATATGTATATATTCTAAATAAATTAAGCATTGATATCCAAAAAGCTTTTTCAGCTTTATATTAAAGGTGATCTTAGTTTGTAAATCAATCAAGTCAGCTTACCGTTTCAAATATTAAAAGTTAAATTAAATACTAATAATTTTAATTACATATAAATGATTTTTATTGCTAATCAAATGTGATGTTTACTAATAAACATATTTCAAATAACAATCACATCCTAATATACTGCTAAGACAAATTGCAAGGAGATTGTAAAAAACCGTTTTAAAATAAACTTGCAAACACATTTATTCTTTCTATACTGTCTGATAAAAAATATCCTCTTTCATTTAACCTTTGATCTTATATTAATGATAATCTTAATTTGAAATTAAACAAGCCAGCCTACAGTTTCAAAATAATTTTAATCACATGCAAATGATTTTTACTGCTGATCAAATATATTGTTTATTATCGCAAATACTTTGTGGAATAATCACATCCCAATATACATAAGTAGGACAAATTGCAAACAGATTTTGAAGAACCATTTAAAAATAAATTTACAAACATGTTTATTCTTTCTCACATCAATGGCAATCTATTCTATCTGATAAAAGATATCCACTTTTACCTAACCTTCCACCGTATATATTGTAAAAGTAATCAAACATTGATACCCGAAAAAACTAAAATTTTATATTAGCAGCAATCTTAATTTTTAAATCAATCAAGCCAGATTAACATTTCAAATATTAATTTAAATTAAGCACTATTAATTTTGATCACACATAAATAATTTTTATTGCTGATCAAATGTAACATTCATTAATTTAAATACTTCATGGAACAATGTCTGAATACATTGGTAAGACAAATTCCAATCAGATTCTAAAAAACTTTTTTAAAATAAACTTGCAAATATGTTTACTCTTTCATACCTGAATGGAATATATTTTGTCTGATATATTTTTCAGGAACATACTTTTCACCTCTTTCTTTGCGTTTCATTAACGGAGGAAGAGAGGAAGATTTAAACAAAATGGCTCTTCATGTTTGCCCACCCCTGATCTAGCCAATGCCAAACTAAAAACAATAATCTGCACGCACACTTAAACGCTAAAGAATCTATCATAAATTTAAAAAAAGCCAGGATTCTGACTCTGGCCATATAGTACTATGAATGTACAGGTCATCTATAAATAAATTTCAAATCTATACAAATAAACTGCAGTAAATGGGACTTTAAAGGTGATCACCATCATCATACCATCCAAAGAACCATTTTCATGTCTAAACATAAACATAAGCCTCCACATATATACAAATTAACTGTTATGGTTTAGAACTAATTCAGGATCACAGGAACCTAAAGATAGTAATTATGACTAAGAGAAAATATAGATGTATATGCTTAACCTACCTTAATGTAAATAATTTTACTCGGATCATTTACAAATGCATTAAACTCTATACTATGATGAAATCAAATAAAACACATTGCCAATTAAAAGAACAGCCAGAGACAGGCGTTAACTTATTTTTTTAACAAGTAGTTAATAAGGTTAACCAATGAATAATAAATAAGAAAATTAAAAAAACATGACAATTCCAAATCTAACAATCCATACAAGAAATATAATTCCATATACCAATAAGATTATTTCCTGTCGATTCTTACTAATTAAAATTTATTTTGACATTCCCCCTTTTTAATAATAAAATCTAAAAATATTTCACAATATTAAAAATTTAAGATTGGCTAAAACCTTCTTCCAAAATCCATACAAGAAATATAATTCCATATACTAATAAGATTATTTCCTGTCGATTCTTACTAATTAAAATTTATTTTGACATTCCCCCTTTTTAATAATAAAATCTAAAAATATTTCACAATATTAAAAATTTAAGATTGGCTAAAACCTTCTTCCCCTCTCCTTATGAAAATGGAAAGGCTTTATATGTTTAAAAATTTTGAGGAAATATAAAATACCAAAAAAGAAATATGTTTACCCCACACACACACTTAATCAAAATTATTTTTTACTATCAATTAATACTGATATTTAAAAAATTACTTGGAAATGAAAAAATATAAATGAAGATATGCACATCATGTATACATTATTTTATCATGGTTATGGTTTCATTCTTTTGGTTCTCTTGTAGTTTTAATCTTTTTCATGATAGTTTTTCTTTCTTATAGCTTCAAATGTTCAGTTTGCAATTACGGCCAGTCCCCTAGTTACAGACACTCGAGTTATAAACATATTATGTAATCGCTTCTGAACTTTAGATGTTTATCTATGCATATACTTTCATGTATAATTAGTGCTATATACTGTAGAAAGAAATGGGTAATCAAACATGTACAGTATTTACTTAAATTAATAATTAAAAATTCCTTTTAATAATTAATGCTACAAATTTACAGTATCTGATAATAAAAAAATGTTTACATACATTAGTAATTGAATTTTTTCTAAAGAAAGATAAACTTTAGAATTTAAAAAATAATTAAAAGTATATTTTAGAGAACAATAACAACTTATATAAAATACAGTAAATCTTCCCATCTCTCTGACATTACTTTAATTTTTAACATCGTCACAGACTGTTTTGAACAGGATCATCTTGATTAGCGCTTGTTTTTAAAAGTAGTTTGTGCGAGATTATGTTACATATACACTATATATATTTATTTCTGTTTTAGTGAATTTTTTTCATTACTATTAATTAAAAACATGAGTGAGAAACAAAAAAGCAGCAGTGTTGATACAACCAAAAAGAAATCAAGGTCATATAAACCCCAAACGGTCAAGACAAAAATGGATATAATTAGATATTCTGAAAATGGTGAATCTTTTGCTTCAATCGCACATCTATGTAATTTAAACCGATCAACATATACAATTGTGAAAAACAAGAATAAAATTAAGGAATGTGTTAAAAATTGTGGAAATAATTCTTCAAAGATTGTTTCAAGAAACATGGCAGAGTAATGGATGAAGAGAAATCTTTGACTTTATGGATTGAAGGGTACTGTTCTATTAGCCAGGGTCGGTTGCTTGATGGCGTTATTTCTATGCAAAAACACAAATATGCCATTTACGTGGCCACCACTGGTGTTATTTCTATACAAAAGCACAGAAAGATGCAGTTTACTGGCTATCGCTGCCAACCTATTTTGTGTTATGCACTTTACCCAAATGCCCACAGTTCAAAATTCACTACAGTTTCGTGTGAGGGTGTCTGGACTTCAACCTGCCACAACTCTTCAAATATGCCCGATAAACTAATTAGCTTAAATCTCACCTGACATACTATTACCTACTAACAATTTTAACCCCATCTTCACGTTTCCCTACTCAACATGAAAGCTTGAAAAAATTCGGAAAGGGTACTGCCAAACCCGATTTCGTTGAGCTCACGCAAAGTCACATTTGTGCGAGAACACATAAAAGACAAATAAAATGGCTGACTGCAAAACGGAGACTTTCAAATTGTGGCAACTGCCGTCCATAGAAGCTGGCGTTTTTAAGTCCTATTCCTGTAGGCGACAGCTTCAGAATTCCATTCTTGAAAGCCTTACAGCTTGTGTACTACTGGAGCCGCTGCAAGCAGACCCTAGAGCACGCTCTCGACGATCTGGAGATGTGTAAAGCTGCTGTGGTGAAATGGACCATCTAGACATCTTGTGAAAGCAAACGCTATTCAGCAAACATAGCTAATAATAATAATAAGACATCAATAATGTCTGCACAACCAGCAGCAGAATACATATATTATCAACAGCGGTCCAAGAATGTGTACAGCAATCTTTTGCAATTTATGGTAGAACTGCAAACAGAATAAGAATCTCAGCAGAGTAATACGAATAAATAATAATCACGAACTGTAAGAAAAAAATAATCTGCATCAATATTCTTTTCAAGCAAAACAATCTAGGTCAAGACAAAAATAATTAGTCTGAAACATTTGGGCCATTTATATGCTTTCTTATCTCCTGCATAATCTTTCTTTTCCTTTTTAATTAGAAGTTTTAGCCAGGGAAAATCTCTATCTTATACTCAATCTTAATTAAAAATTCTGATCAGGGCTTATCTTATTTAAAAATTAATTAATACCAAATTAAATCTCCCCTTTTAAAATAAATTAAAATGGATTACAATTAAAATAGAAGCACAAGAATGCAATTAACTTTTCTTGTAAAACTAAAATTTTTCCAAAAGGATTAGAAATTTTAAATTAGAACATCTTGACAAATAGATTAAAAAAAAAACAAGTGTCAAAAGAAATTTTATTTAAAACTAAAATAAAATCTATTGAAGAAAAATAAAATAAAATCTCAGAGTTTTAAAATATGCCAGAGTATGTGTGTTAATGCATGCATTCTTAATATAGAAAATAGAATAACATTCAAGACTACTGTTCCGCTCGATGGCGTTTTTTTTATGCAAAAGTAAAAGAAAATCAGACCGTCCCAGTAACGTTATATTTCTGTGTTTTTGCATAGCAACAACGGCATCCCAGTGAGTTTATCAATTGTTCAAGCTAAGGCTCTTAGTTTGATGAAGATTGGAAGAAAGAATTAAAAGACTCTGCCTGTTGAATTTGTAGCAAGCAATGTCATTGATGAAGATATTGATGAGTTAAAGCAAACTCATTCAGAACCTCTATCAAATGAAGATGTGATTAAACTACAAGAGCTGAACGAAATACAAAACAAAGAACCTGATAATGAACTTTAAATGTTTGACAATCAAGAATATGAGCTCTGAAATATTAAAACATTAAATGCCTTGGCAGAAAGGTTCGATCTCCCACCTACAATTTAAATAAGAATTAATAGTATCTTCCTGCTGGTGATTTAGAAAAGAACAACAATTCTAGTCTCCTGATTCAGAGATATATAAAAACAATACAGTCTTGTAGGAAATCAACGAAACAGTGCTGGTGAGCATTCCTTAGGCCCGCAATAATGTGTCGAGTCCAAGAACATCATATTGCCAGTAGGACAGCTCATGATGTACCACCTTTAAGGTAATTCATGGTTGATTTCACATACAAGACAAAAAAACTTGAAGAATGATTACTATCTTACGTAATCTGGAAACGAAGAAATGAAATCTCCAACTACAGAAAAACTAGAATAACAAACACTATAAACCGCCAGCCAAAAGATTTGCAGTTTGCAAGAAATGCAAATTAAATGTATTTAAAATTAATTATTGGACTATAAAATAGGGACAGGTGAGCAAACTAAAATTATGAAGGTCTACCAAAGCATTTAGCAAGAGTTAGTAATAAAATAAGAAGGCATAGTAAGCATATAAAATATAATACACTCCCCAATAAATAAAATTGAAAAGAAACTCAGAATCCTAAAACTAAGATTCCAATGCATACTATAAATACAATGATAACACACAGAATACACGCTCAAAATATTTTAAATTGAATAAACAACCAATATAATAAAAATAGGCTACTTTTAAAATTAATCTGAGACTTTTACAACCCTGGAGAGAATAAAAAAAACAGATTACCTTGAGGTATAAATTTAAAACTGCAGAGGTCTTTCATCATAGCACAAATAGTTCATTCCATGGGGAACTCTGACGAAGACTTCAGGTTTCCATTTTGTTCGGCATGAGGCAATGTTAGGGATCAGTTCCGATTTGAGCTCTTATGGCATGATTTTGCAGGACAATTTGACTTCGGGATACGTCTTTAAGTTAGCCTAGCACTGCATGGCGAAAATACTATTGAAGCGGTTCTTCCTTGCATATAGTTTTGGCATTGAAGAAATTATAACAATACAGCAATTCAAATAAGTCTCTAAATTAGTGTACTAAAAGTTGTAGAAAAACTAACAGGCAGTGTCAACAACAATAGCTGGAGAATAATCAGTCCACAATCCCAGATCTATTTATAAAAGATCTTATCTTTCCGAAACACTTTTTTTTTTTTAATTAGTGGTTTTTCAACAGGGCAACTTTATCTCCGTCTTAATCCTAAATAAAGATTCTCCCCAGGGTTAATCTTATTCAAAATTAATTCAAAAATATTTATTAACAAGTCTCAGCTTAGTTAAAAGTAATTAGAAACGATTATAATCAAAACAAGAATGCGATTAAAGTTTGCTTGCTTTTAATTACTTTGATTAAAAAAAACAAGCAACCCAAAAGAAAACTATTTTAAAAATAAAATCTATAAAAAAAATAGAAATGACCGAATTTTAAATAATTAACTATGTGTGTCATTACACATACTCTTTATAAACAAACTTTTAATAGCTTTCTTTTTTAAACTTTAATAAAACCAAAAATTGATTTTATTTTTGGCAATGAAACCATTGAATCGGATAAAGCATCTGGTTCAATATATATACTAACCTTTATCCAACTGGTCACGAATTTCATTTGCAGCAATCTGAAATATAGAATTAAAGATTAATTTTTAAAATATTTTTATTTTAAAGAACATATCTCTTACTCCAAAAAACCAAACTAAATTAGTATTTAATAAAACAATGCATACTGAAGAGAGTGAAGCCAGATTTCTACAAACATGTTCATGCTAGTATGCTTTCAATGGAATACCTTTTCTTCCAGGAAAAATCCAAGTCAGCCATTGGATGTAATATAAAAAAAAGGAATTAGACAATTATAAGGCAGAATGACAAAATATCAAAAAGATATTTGATAGGATCAAAAATACTAATTAAACATCAATTTTGTCATTTTTAATTTTGCTGATATTTTTTCTTCTTAAAAATATAGATCAATTTATTCAATAAAAATCATAACATATACTGAAAACAGACTATTCTTAGGAACAGTTTGTAGTATACAAAGAAACTATAGCAACTCTGCCTACATTAAGATTTAAAAACAATCTACCTGTTATGTTCTCATAACTTAAATCTTTATTTCCACTAACACTTCCCCAATCAGATTTCATTCTTAGAAAACAAATATCTGGACTCTTTTTCAATTTAGTTATGATTATATAATATTAGAATATGTCATTTTAATTTGTCAGCTGTTTAAATATTTGTGAAAGATGGCTGTTTGCTCACATCACAGAATGTTGGAAAAAACCATTCAACATATAATTAATCCCATACTAAATTTGTGACTGTTAAATTTGATATGAGTATATCTTCACACCATTGTTTATACTAAAGATACATATTTGGCAAAATTTATTATTTTTTTGATTATCATGTGAAGAAGTCAATTTTTTTTTTATAAAGCTAAAAAAGTTAACATTTTATAGCAATCAAAATATTTTCATTATTTAAACTTTTTAAATACATTGAACTATTTGTAATAATATATAAATCAGAAAATAGTTCGGGTGTTATTTTTTTCCCTTTTTCAGATGTTACTATTTGTGATGATGGCATGTAATTATATGTTACTTATTGTGATAATAATACTACTAGCCTTATAATTAAATTGAAAATCTTTAGATTAATAGTATTAAATTTAAGGTGATGCTCTAACCAATTAAGTTGTTTTGCCAAAGACTTTACATAAAATTTCATATACTTATCTATGAAGGCCCTAGTGATTTCTGCATTTTTTCTTCAAGGCATAGTTAATGTTTTCCAAACATGGATTATCACACTAGATTACTTATGGGATTATTTGCCATAGTCAAAAAAACAACTTTTTTAAATTTTGTTAGTTTATTTTTTCTTCTAATATTATCTTTTCTTAAACATATGTTCATTAGAACATGCATGTTCTGCTACTTAACCACACATATCTTTTTTCACTTTCTAATCATTAGTTTGTCTTTTTTAAACAATTTTCAATAGGTGATTGAGTTTATCAATATACATCCTTAATATTCACATATATACAATTTTCATTTTTCAGCATTTCAAGTTTTGGGAAGATTAGAATGTTTTGCAGTGTGCTATGACTTTAGAGAGCTGTTCGGATTTATTGACTGCAGACAATTTTTTATTGTCTATTCTGGCATGTGTGAATAAATAATAAAACCCATGTATTAGTTTTTCTTTTTGATGTTTATTTCTGTCATCTAATTAAAATTTTCTAAATGTCAAAGTGATATACATCCTATATAAATTATTCTACATGGCAGGATGTTTTTTATCAAATCACTGGAATTTAAAGAAACTTCTTTTGCTTTGTTCAGTAACGATAGTATACATCCACTTTTTGTGTTTCCATCACAATTGAATATATGTAGTAAATATTTTCCTGTGTGGATTTTCTGAAAATCCTATTTTATCTTGAAAAAATCTTATTACAAGAACATCTAAGAATGCCAACCAATGTTCTTGTCTGCTGTGAATTTAATTAAAGGACACATGTTACTGATGTATACCCAAAATGTCCATAATATTGTTTGATCATGTGGCTGCACAGCAAATATATTATCTATTTTGTAAACCAAAACTTTAGACAAAGTAGCATTTATGACTGTGGTTTCAAACATCATGCAAATCTAGTCATCCCTTAAATTTTTTGGAAGAATTCTGTTATATTGAAAGTAAGTTGTTATGCTGAATGATAGTTTTTGTTGCATTATCAGTTAGAAGTTATTCTAGTTTCTAGGCAATTATTTCATTTAATCTATTTTTTACAAAACGCAAGGCTTTGTCACAAGAAAAATGTGTTAATAAACATTCCATATCAAATTGTATCAATATACTCCATTATTTTCTATGCCAACTATTAAAAGCCTTAAAAAATCTTGAAAAGTTTTGACATGAATTTGTCTTAATAGAACCTGATCCTCATGAATTTTAAATAAATTAAGATTTTTTGCTATCTTTTTGTATTATGCTGCTGTAAAAAGCTTTTAGTTTGTTATCAGAATAACCACAGCATTCATTTTGTTAGTAGGAAAAATTATTATAGATTTGCCAGTTCTGAGATATTTAGCAGCTTCCCTCTCAACGTAAATGCTTGATATACTTTTATAGATTACAAGTTTCTTCTTTTGTATTATTTTCTTATGCAAATTAGAAAATGATTTTCTTATTGACCAAAAAATTCAATAAGTCATCAGCAAGTTTAATTTTTAATAAACATTCTGCAATAATAATAAGTGTAAGCTCTTTTGTTTTTTTAATAGTCTTACTTGCTCTCTGAATAATTTTTAGCTTTTTGAAAAATCAATTATATGTTTTAGTTTTTTTTCATTTTTTGATAATTTATATATTTTAGTTTTAAGTCATTAAGGAAAACTTTTTCAGATGTATATTTACATGGGACAGTTGGTTGTTTTATACTTTGGATAGAATTAGACAACTTTCCATACTGATTAAAGTTTGCTATACCGAAAAATTCATATTTGTCTGAAAGTTGATAGTATATACCTATAATTATATAGTGGATTACTTTCATCATCTAATTTTCAATTATTGAAATAATTTGAACGTTATTTAACTTTTCAAATGCATTCAACTGTTAATAACATATTTTGAATGGTATTATCTCACTTTGAGGTATTCCTGGACTCACCAGTGACCGTTACATTCATGAATAATGACTTTAAAGTGAAATTATAAGGAATTAGGTTATTCTATCAAATATAACAATCAACAAAAATTTTATATACATATCTATAAGGATTTTTCTGATTTCTCCATTTTTCTTTAACGACAAAATTAATAAATGGTTCCCCAACATAATGCACTATTTTAATGGCTTCACTTGTGGGTTAATAATTGCCCAGCTTCTTTAAACTTTCCTTTTGCTTTTTTCTTTCTGTTCAATATTCTTGCCTTTTCTCAATTAAATATGATTATATAAATGTTTGTTTAGAAAAAGATATCAATATGGGCCAGAGTGAAAAAAAAAAAAATTAAAAATAACTCTGACATGACAATCACAAATAACTCCACAATTTAACCTCATATGTAATGTTTGAAAAACACCTAACTTTAAGAAAAAATGGAGAAATCAGTATGGGGCTCATAGATAATATATAAAATTTCAGCTAATTGTGTTTTTGACAGAACAGTTTAGTTCATTAGAATGTTACCCTAATTCCATAATCATAAACTTAAATTTCATCAGTTCAATACCCACAGCAGTAGTATCACTGATGAGGCCAGCAACATCTACAAAAGAGAATATTACTCAAAATTTTATTCTCTAACCTATATGCTATTATGAACAGTTAAATGTATTTGAAATGTTTAAATAATCTGAACTTTTTTAAAAACACTAACAATTAAAATTAGATGATATAAATAATCTACATATAATCACATGTAAAATGCCATTCTCACAAATTTTCAGACAAACACTAAGTACTCAGTATGGAATCCAATGTCCTAAAAAACTTTTTAAGAGATTATGGAAATTTGTCTAAAATGAGCTTAAATAGAAAATCAATTAATTTTATTGTGCAAATATAAATCTTAAAGAAGTTATCCCTAAAAGTTTGCAGCTAGACTTTAGTTCTAGAGAATTGGAAAAATTATTCCAAGGCTTTTCAAATTTCAGATCTTGTATTTCATTAATGCTGAACATTTAAAAAAAATAAACCTACAAATGAAGACTTCAAAGACTTTTTCAATCAATAAAAAAATATTTTAATTATATAAAAAATTTAAAAATGCCAAGAAAAACTTTGGTACTGTTCTATTAGCTGGTGTCGGCCACTTGATGACATTCAAGCTGCCAGCAGAAAAAACTATTTTTTCTTTTCCTTTTAATAAAATTAAAACAAGTAATATTTAAAAAATAAATACTAAATAAATAAGTTGCAAAAAAAAAATATTAAAAAATAAATACTGAAGAAATAAATAGCTTCGATCTGTTTATTGATTGGAAACAATTGTCACATTTCTTTTCAACAACCACATGGAGTGGATCGATCAATCAACTTGCAAACAACAGTCAATTTAATGCACTCATCTCTGCTAAGATGGCCCAGAACATGTCTTCAGCCTAGTGAAGACATCACCACATGAACTCACACAGGTTGTTATCCAGGGATTGCCTGGCTATTCCAAACTTTTTGTTGCGTCACTTGAGCGAGCCCCAGGGCACCTGCAGTAGGGTCTATAAAGTTGTAGCGGTGTTTGACGGTCATGTGTTGGAAATCTGCAGCCTCCAAGGTTCTGTAGCCCTTCCAGAAGTCAGAGTAGCTGGTCGATCAAGGCTTCACATTCTCGCGTATGGCCTGCATAAAGATGGCCACAGAGCGCGACAAAATGGCTGTAGTGAAGCATTCACCAGTCTTTCCGGCAGTCCTAAATTAAAATAGTTCAGCAATTAAAGCATTATCACTCAGCTTAATCCCATCTCTTTACCCAGCCTTGCACATGTTCTCAGAAGATTCATTGTGCCGGCTTCTGTGGATGATAGCTGCCACAATTTGAAACTGTCCGTTTTCAAGTCAGCCATTTTATTTTTCATGGACATGTTCTCGCGCAAACATGGCTTTTCGCACGAGGTAGTCGAAATCCTGCTTTGCCGTACACTTTTTGAATTTTTTGAAGGCTCCATGTTGAGTAAGAAAGCGTGATGACGGGGTTAAATTGTTAGGAGGTAATAGTAGGTCAGACGAGTTGTAAGCTAATTACTTTGACATGCATATTTGAAGAGTTGTGGCAGGCTGAAGTCCAGACACCTTCACACAATACTGTAGCGAACTTTGAACTGTAAGCATTGGCATAAAGTGTGTAACACAAAGCAGCAGGCCAGCCACTAAACCAGCATCTTTCTGTGCTTTTAGTATAGAAATAACGCCAGGCACAGGCGGCCGCATTAAACAGCCTCTTTCTCTGCTTTTGCATAGAAATAAGGCCATCGGCAGCGGCTACGTAAATGGCACATTTCTGTGTTTTTACAAATAACACCATCAAGCAGCTGACACCGGTTAATAGAACAGTACCAAAACTTTTAAACCTATATGAGCAGCATATCATTTAAAAACCCTGTTATAAAATACCTAAAAGATTGCAACTTCTGGAAAAAATAATCTTTCCTATTACACCATATAACATCACCTTGTTAGATATTGTAGAAGCAACTGATAACATCATCCAAAAATTGTCTCTAAATCTATGCTGGAGTATAAAGAACATTCAAGAGACATCAGCCACCCAAATCAAACATATGTTGAAAAGGAAGTTATTAGCTCACAAAATAGATATCTACATTCTTCCTGCTACAAAGAGTGCTATAATTGTAATGGATACTAAAGATAATAAAATAAGAAACTCCTTATAGGAAGCCAACACAAAAAAGTGCAAAATATCCTATACCAGCTATAGAATCAACATAGCAAGCATTACTCAGAAAGTATTGCAAATCTTTTATTCAGAAAAAAGTAATTTAGCAGCATATTTCAGCAAAACTTATTATCTATCTAAAATTCATAAAAATCATAATCCATTAATTGTTAATTCCAGAAATCACCAGGTTAAAATTTGTCAAGATCTCTTAATCCTTTGGCATATAAGATGCAATCTTTTTGAGACTTTCTAAGCACTTTGCGGAATTAATCAAGAATACAAAACTAAAAAAAATTGAATCACTAATTCAAAACAGCATTAGCAAACATTTGCATAACTTCATCACTATATTATAAATTTTTTAGTCAGAAATCTGGCTGATATTATTTGCACGTTTATATTTTTTTCCTACCAACATTCAACTTAATTAGATACCCAATGTCTCATGTAGATGGAATTAAAGGGCTGTTAATATTCACTGTTAAAAGTATCACAAGCAATCCATAATTAGGATATTATTTCTCAGTAAACTTTAAAATGATTCAAAATGTTTAATTAATACTCGTTACTAAAAGTCATTTTTTTAAATGACATTTATTGTAATTTTGATAATCAAATGATCTTTTGTTGTCAAGCCTTTTAACTATAAATATTTTTCTCTTTTACTTTCTTTGCATATCTTCATATATATATTGCTTATAATACTTATTTCATATACACTTCAATGTAAACAAATTTTCTTAAAAAACTTTATTTTCTTTACAGTTTCGACAGTCCAGCAGTCTTCATCAGAGCTTTATCTAACCCTAACCAAATTATCAAATATATTAATCTTTAACTGAGGTTTAAAGTTTATATCTATGTTAGATATAATCTCTAGTTTAGAAAATGATTAGTAATAATCATTATTATATTTATCAGAAATGGATGACGTCAAAATTGTGAGTGGAAGTTTGACAATGGTAAATGAAAATGTAACACTAATTATTTTTATCAGATATTTAATTATTTTTTATACTATAATTTTATGCCGCCGTGTATTTGATATTTCATAACAAAATTTTAAATAATTCGAGAAGAAACACTCTAATGTCGTGACCTGGCAAATTCAAGTTCACCAAAAAAAATCGATAATTGAATGTTTGCCGATAACTGAAATTAAACATGGGAAGGAGGAACTTAAAACAAAATACTACTCACTTTGACGCAGCACTTAAGTTCGTTATCACGCAGGGTTATATATCATGTAATTGCTAATCCAAATATATTTCACTATTGCGTTATACTTTTTTCAAAATGCAATCGAATATATTTAAATCATATAATACCTCGCAACAAATTTCTTTATCAAGTAATTTCTTATTTAACATTTAATTCTAAACGATTTTTTTCTTTTTCTTTTTTTTAAATGATAAAATAAAAAAATCGTGCATTTAAAAAAAAAAAAAAATTTAGAAAGGCAGTTTCTCATAAAATTTAGAAAACTAAATAGAGCACAATCAATTAGATTCAAATTTATGGCATAAAATTTACTTTTCAGAACAAATGCGCAAAAATATATCTAGGGTATATGAGGGGAAAATAAGATATATAAATACCGGTAATTCAAAATTAATTTATGGTTTGAGAATCAGTTATAGTAAATCTGAACAAAGCACTGCGTCCAGGAAAATGAGACAAATCTTAAATGATTTTATCATGTGACAAAGACATTGAACTAGTTTGAAAGATTATTTGCAGTTACATTTATATATTAATTCTTAAAAATTATAAATAATTAATTTACATAAAAATAGTAATACAATAATTTAAAATATTAATACCTGTTTGGAAAATTCGGGAAGCATTTCTTCAGCAATACAACAACGTTTGGGGATTGAGTTTGGCACTACATTGACTTTAATCATTGGGAACGATTTAAAATGATCACAAGTAAAGCACACCTTTTCTTCTTTATAGTGATTATTTTCGTAAAATCCAGCAATAAAAGAACGAAAATTTTCAAATTGACAAATTACAAAATAAGAACAAAGAATAACGCATATAACACAAATCACGGATAGAAAGGTCCAACAAATATTATTTCTAGCTTTTTTTTCCCCAACAAAAGAATAATGGGCTTGTTGTGAATCAGCCACAAACTGTTTTTTCATGTTAGTAAAATCTGCTCGATATCTAATCAGTTAGCTAGTGCAAACAAGGAAACTAATCGTTACTTAAAAGAAATTTCTAAACAAATGAAACTGAATTTCATTGGTTAAACTGAAGTTACGTGCAGTGATTATATCGTTATTACTATATTTCCTTTTACAGCAGTGTTTCTCAACCGCCGGTTCGCGGAAAAATGTTACCAAGTCATGAAAAATATTACCAAATATTCTTAATTTGATAATTACAAAATAAATTTCTAAACTAATTTTGAATGAAAATAAATCTACTTTAATGTGCTACTGACCTCATGCAGATTCTGCCATGTCGTACAATTTGTGCCATCAATCAAACTTCACAAAATGATATTTTAAATAATAGTTTTGAACTTTTGTTTCTTTTTTAATTCTATAAAAATGCAATGAAGTAAAAAAGAAACAAAATTCAATAGGATAAGTATTATAATAAAAATAAAGTATAATAGAGAAACAATAAAATTAAAAATTTTGATATTATTTAAAAACTGGAATATTTAATAAATTCTTTAAATAAATTACTTTCTTTCATTAAATAAACAAAAAAGGGTACTTTGGTATTATTTCTGCTAAAACGTATTACTCTGCTGATATTTTTATCCGGTAAATTTATTTAAATGTCAAAACACAAATAGTTGCAATGCTAATGCTAATGTAGAAGAGGTACGAAATAAGGCTGTCTATTATCAGCCTACTTATTCAATTTATTTATTGAAAACATAACAAGGATCATAAAAAAAAAAAAACGAAAGAAATTAAAATTAATTGTATGCATCTTGGAAAAAGAAATGAATAAAATGCTTATGTTAAGGAATATAATTACACAGTAGAATCTTTTAAATTAAAAATAAATGTTAATAAGATTTGGTGATAGACAGAAAATTAAAAAAAAACTGTCTGAAGTGCAGATAAATAATATACATTTAGAACAAGTTAAGGAATTTTTTTTATCTAGGAGTGTTCAGATTAAAAGAAGAATGTTAGCAAAATATGCTTTTCAAAATTAAAAAAAAAAACTTTACCAAAAAAAAAAACATAGAATGAAATTTACTAAAACATTTCATTTGGGGTATATTGACTTATAGTTGTGAAACATGGTCTACAGGAGAAAAAGAGATTGGAAGAAACAGAAATGTGGTTTTTTTTTAAGATGATTAACTAGATTGAACTGAATAAAAAAAAAGGACTAATGATCAAACATTAATAGAACTTAGAATAAAAAGAGAACTGCTGAATATGATAAAAATGAGAAAAATAAAGTATTGACCATATTTTAAGACATAATAGTTTTTACAAAATATTTTGGAAGGCAAAATTTTAAGAAGACTTAGAGGCAGACCAAAAATATATATTTAAAATGTGATCAGTGAAATTGAATGTTTTACATATGCTGATATGAAATGGATTGCTGAAAATAGAATGATATGGCTACAATGACAAGACATTGTCTTTAGAAATTGATGATGATGATAAATAAACAATAATATATAGTGTTGGGAATATAATATTTTACGGAGAAAATAACTGGTGTGCAAACCATGACATTAATTTATAACCCAGAACTCAATAGAATCATCTTAACAAACTTATAAATAGCAATTCCTTTGTTATATCAATACAAAGTAAGTTTTATTGACAAGTTTGTTAATATGGCTTTATTATGGTTTGACTTGTAATTTATTGTGGTTTACACATCGGGATAGTTTTATTAAAAAATAGTTAATTGTGCAATACCTTTTTCTATGTGTTTTATCTCCACACAAGTAATATCATTTCCACTGTGCCGGTCAAAACATGTTTATCCATCTAACATGAGCTGGAACTCACAAAATGTACTTCAAACCCAGTCAAACCTGAGATTTAGGTCAGGGACCAGCCTGGATTCGAACCCACTCTCCAAGCACCAGATCTAACACTTATTGGATAATATAACAATAATGGCACACGAGATTTAATTCTTAATCCGGCATGCTAGCAAATTGGAGAAACAATAAGACTCATGGACTAAACATATATATTGTAACAAAATTAAAGTTACTCAAAAGATATTACCATACCTGAGTAGTCCTTAATATATAAGATCACAATATTTAAAATAACATTGGATTTCTCAAGATATCCCACTATCAATAATTATAAGCAAATTATTAACAACCAGTATTATAACTCAGGTATATGAAATCACGTGCGGTGAGTACACTAGTAATTCAATAAAATATCTCAGGTATACAGACAGTAGATCTTATCCACTTTCATTTCTTGGTTTGATGTTAAGTGCATGTTTAAACAAATACTAAGTGAATATGGTCTAGCAGGGTGCTACTAGATTATCTGAATCTAGACACGGTTATATCTAATAACCTTTCACATGTACCGGGTTTGAATCCCCTTTTTTGGTACTTTATTTCTAATAAAAATGAGAGATTTTGCTCTTTGAGCCATATCACTATACGCACTAATATTTAGGTAAAAGTAAGACATCTATAAACCAAAGTGGAGTATATTAGACATAAATCATTTCTTAGATCTTAGCATAACAAATGTGTTTCAACATTTTTATAAGTTTACTAGCTCAGATTATATATAACTAATTTAGGATGGCAATTCACTCATCCTTGCATGAAATAGATGACGGGATGTGGTTATAATAATACTAAGAAATCACTAAATATAAAATCAATATTTATTTATGGCCTTTAAACAGTTAAACAGCTCATTAATTAAAACGTTGATGATGATGATGATGATGATAATAATAATGATAATGACAATGGTTTTAACTACAGCTCTAGGACTAAGCCTAAACATAAAACTAATTTTTATAAAGAAATTCATAATTATAGCTTAATTTTAGCATACTTACTTATATCTTAAATAACTAATATTCAACCATTGATGATGAATAATCACACTTAACAAAGACTACACTTAATGAAATATATATGCCTCGTTTAATAAAACAAACTAATATTTATTACTGCATTTCTAACATATACATAAAAATTTCTAGATAAACATGAAAATTGACATGAATAATAATAATGATAATAATTGATTATATAACAATCCTCAGATTAATTTCAAGTTCTTCCCCCTTTCCCTTCAAATGTATATTGTATTAAGTTGGATGTCACATTGACCATGATTTTCACTCCATGAGAAAAGTATTTCAAGAAAAAAAAAATCCGCTCATTAGCACACATACTTTATAAATCTAACATGTAAGTAGAATGTTAAAAAAAATGTTAATAGAATTGAAAGAGCAAGTTTTAGAAACAAGTTTTAAATTATTTTCTCCCCCTCTCTTCTACCTCTGAAATGCTATACTTACCTTGAAACAAAATAATCTAATATTCTAATACTACTTGTTACTTCACATTCACTCGCAATTATACACATATAAAAATATTATTATGTATGTGCGTGTTTTGTTTTTAATCGATCTGAATAGTCTTTAAAAGTTCTTTAAATAAAATATACCACTTTATTGCTAAAATGTTTATTAAGACTTTGATATCATAAAGAAAATAGATATAAAAAGTCATATTACCGATCTTTTGTTTGTGGTGAATTTCCAAGGGTACAAACTTGTCTTGTATAATGTCTAAATTTCTGCAGCTACCATTTCCGTTTTACGTGGAAACAATCTCTTTCTTGAGGTGTATAACTATTTGATGATGATGACTCTATTGAGGTTATTTGCTTTAGTGGACAATTTGGAAATCATTATATTAATTTTTCTTCTCTTCCTGTCAAGCATGATTCTTTTAGTGGATGAAATACAGCCGTTGTTTTCCTATTTATAAATTTTCTTGAGTTTAAAATCAGTTGTTGGAACAATTAATTGGACTTGATGATTAATATTTATCGGTAGATTAATTCATCTTTCATCGAATGCAGGTGAATGCTTTCTTCCTTCTATTAAAAACATCTTATTTCTCTGGTCAGTTGAAAGGTGTAGAATATTATTTTAGACACAACATCTTTTCTTTCCTATATGATGTGCAGCTTCCCCAGATGGTCCGGCCAAGATGGGACATACATATAATTTTTCTAGCCAGCCATTTCTTATATTTTCAACATTCAATTTAATAGTCTAATAATCTGAATCATAATCACAATAAATAATAATTCCAGACAGCTTTTTATATCCAATTTTTAGCTAACTTAACCAATCAGAGATAGCGTCACTTGCTATTTTTGGACAAATTCATTTTAATTAGATCTCTAATTTATTTTCAACTAAATTATTTTTCAACTGAAAAGTTTAATCCTTTTTCCAGACACTTTTGTTTTTTTTTTTTAAAAAAAAAAGACTTAATCCTTTTTTTCTTACCCCTAGGTAACATTTCAAATTTTTGAGCTTCCTTCTTTAGATCTTAAGATAAGACAATTTCAAAATTAGAGTTCCCACCCAGATTAAGCTCCCAAAGTGACAAACAATCATTTACAAAAAACAAAATTGCTACAAAAATAGATATCTGATTCAACAGATTTCCTCTTTTAACATAAAATTGTACAAAAAAATAATTTGACAGATTTAACCCTTCCTTTTCTTTCAATATTTAATAAATGTAAATGTAGTTTATGTATGTAATTTATCCAAGCATACACACTGCCATTATTCCAATCATTTATAAATCTGGTTGACTAATAATATAAATGCTAGTTCAGAAATTATAACCCTAACATTTAAAATTAAATCCTTAGCTTTTAAATCCCCATTACAATTATAGAAAAGCAAAATAGAAGTATAGAATAAGATATTAGAATTGATCAAGCATAGGTTAGTTTTAAAGAAAGTTAAAATGTTGAATATTTGAAATATAAAACAATTAAATAGTTTACACATACATTGCCTATATGTATGCATTATAACTTTGCTTTTTAAAGAAAAATTAAAATTTTAAATATGTGTACTGCTCTTTTTGAGATTTATTAACACACAAACAAGTAAAGTATATAATTGCTGTCCCACTCTCTTTCTGTCTAAAGCATTTAAAATTTTGATCTGGTAGGGTTTGAACTTGGATGCCCTACAGCTTCTTTTATGGTTATATAAAAATGTGATGATGATTTTTGGTTTTACATTTCCTCACATGCACATTACTATAAATTCAGCTAGTGACTAAATTATAATGGCACAATATAAACAACTTAAATACTAGAAACATTCCAAAGATAAAATCTAATATATTAATTAATAGGGGCTTTACTAATGAATAGTTATGGTCAATTAGTGAATTAGATTGATTCAATAATGAGACAGAAACTGATATATGATGAATTATAAAATATATTTATTGAAAATTTCAGATGTATTTTGATATAACATTATCATTGGCAAATGCACACAGGCATTTTATTTATAAAGTAACATGTCTCTAGGCCATTAGAACAAAAATTGATACGTTGGCAAATAGGTTTGTTGCTATTATTTAATGGAGCCAAATATCATGCTATATAATTAATCACTACATTCACTTATTAGTTACACCCTTTCATCATCAGTTTGAGTGGCCATTATACATGAAATCAAACCAAGTCTGGAGTGAAAGTAATAATACATGTAATTATAATAAATTTTTATATTAAATATGAGCATATCAAGCATCCCAGATAGCTTTAGATCAAACGGGTTTTCAAGAATGCTTCGGATCAATGCCGAAGACTGCATATTAGGGGAGCAGAGTGGGCTATAGCGATTTTACTAACACACCAGGCACAAGTAAAATATAATATTAAAATTGCTCTGCAGATGGAAGAATAGTTTTTAGAGTTTTTGTGACCAACACCAGTTTACCCAATAACCGGTCATCATGCTGCTAAAGGGGAACCTTTATTTGGTTCATAAGAGGCAGGGGACTTACATGCTAATCTGGCCCTTAGCTCAGTCTTAGCTACTGCACTACCCATAGGAGAGGAAGATGGGCTGGACTTACCATGGTTCCATCTCATATATAAAAAAAACAGCATAACGATAAAATATTAATAAATTTCACATCTGCCAAGCCGAAGTATATTATAAATTAATACTATACATCAAATGAACACTAGTTTGTCAGCTTGATCAAAAGAGCCAACTCTTATGTAGCATGAGAAATACGATATGCGACTGACGGGAATATATATAAACAAACTTTACTTTATCCCATTCAATCTCTTTAGTTATCTATAACTAATAAACTCTTAAGAGGGAAGAAGTATATTTAAGGGACTTACGAATACTTTAATAAGAAAAAATATACTTATGACTACACTCCAGGCTAGTTTAATCTTTAGTAACATAATAATTAAAGGTTGAAAATTTGGATTTATAAGCCACATTTTATATTTATATTAATTAATTTACTAAATGATAAAATAATAACAAGCACAAAGGGTCGCCATTATTTATAAATTAGGGTTTCAAAACGGAGCGCTAAATGACGCTATAATAAATGCAATACTAAGATTTTTAAATAATATCTTCAAAAAAACATTCTCTAATTAAATTCATGCCGTTTCGAAACATAGGCATAATTAACAATTATTAAAATAATCAAAAGGAAAAGTAAATGTACTGCAGTGATCAAGTTATATAGCAAAATATTGAATTAATAAAGAAAAATTAGCAAAGTATTACATTTTATAGTATTCAAATATTAGAAAATTAAGACAGAGTTTACATTAAAGACAGAGTTTACATTAATAGGGTTAGCTAACCTGATTTTAAAGAAATAATGATTATTTTTGTAGTGTATACAGAGCTCTGCGATTTTAATCACATTAAAACAGTTTTCCTATAGTTGGACTGGAGATACTCGAGCTGGAATGAAGGTGAGTTCTTTGGAGGTAGCATGTTCTGTTTAGTGGGGAGATGATTTAAAATGGTGCCTCTGTAGCTGGATGGAAATTGGAATGAAGGCAACTCCCTTTTAGCAGCTTACGGCATCTTTTATTTGGTATAAGCTTGTTGGTTGTTGCTTCAGCATTGGATGGATTGAACTTCGGCATTCCATCACGGGAACGGCAGCAAAATTTTTGCCTGACTAGCAAGACATGGTAAAATTAAACAATTTTCTGCTTGGATAGTAATAGCTCTTCAAAAGCAAGATGGAGTATATTTTCCCACTTAAAATCTGGCCTATTTATATGTTTCCACTAAGTCTTAACACCTTTTTGGAATTTCGTTTGCCTCAGGACCAATTGACTTTTAATTAAAACAAAATCATATACTCTAATTTTTACTACTGAGAATGTCTCCGAGGTGTTATTTTTAATTTACTTAAAATTATTAAAATATATAAATCATATAATTTGATTCAGATTTCTCTAATTAAATTTCTTTTTAGGTGTTATAGAATGTTAAAGCTTAGCAGAAGTAACAATACTCTGATTTAATGATAAAGTCTTTTGTTGAAACAAAATCAATCAGTAAACTAGATTTTACTTTTACCCCGGGTGCGGCCACTAATTGATTTCTTGTTTACACAAAATTCTCATTTTTAATTATAAACGGATGATTTTTATTTTACCTTTAAATAAATAATGTTTAACATATTTTCCTTCCCAATATTATTTGTTTAAAAAAAAGCAAATTTGACAGATCTAAAAGAAAATACTTTAGTTTCACCTATATCTGTAAAACATTAAATCAGAAGACCATAAATAAACCTTTTACATTATTTTTATTTAATCTTTAATATATATATAAATCATTATGCCATTATTCCAAGGTTTAAATTATCCATCCACATACTAATATAATAGCAAATATAATTGAGAATTGACTGATAAATTAATAAAACATTTTATGAATAATTATGAGGATTTCTACACTACAATTTTATCAAACCTGTCTAATTATAGCATACTTTCATATGTAAATGGATGATGCCATTCAAGTGGCCATGATAGCAAAGTTTTACCGCTCGACTTATATATAACATTTTTACATTTAAGATAGGTTCAGAACTAGTTCAGACGAGTAGGTCATTAGGTTGATGGTGAAATGGGAAAGTGATTGGAAGGTTTCCGTTTCATATCAATAAACTTGTGGAAAAAAAACAAATAAAAAAAAATGACTTTACTTATTATGGCTTCTTTCTACATATAGAAAATGTTACACTATATAATACATTTAATGCCTCTAACAATTATCAATGCATATAATGAAATTATCGGTTATTAGTCAATATTTTAAAACTAAACAGATATATACCCAAACGAATATACATCTTGGTCAAAAAATATTTTGTAGGGTTAGTTTTTTTTTTTATATAAAATATAATACGTGTAATATATAAAGGATATATATATACATCAAATGTATATAGAAAATATAAAGTGTATAATATATCAAGGTTATATATGTAAAAGGTCAGATCCTCACAAGAAAATTAACAATTTAAATAGGATCTGGGGGTTGTTTAAGGAGTAACTTCATGCTGAGGTTGAAACATCCCAATAAATCATCATCATCAGTTGTCCATTCACCTTCCTCATCATTGGTTATCCATTCATCTTCCTCATCATCGGTTGTCCATTCATCTTCCTCATCATTTGTCCATTCATCTTCCTCTGCCCTCCTGAAAAAAGGTCGTTCAGGGTGCATTGACAGACTTCATGCAAATTCGCTGCCTTCATATGGTATCTCATTCTTCAGTTCAAGGTCTTTGACTTCATACTTCGGTTCCTGTTCTGCGGCAGATAATTCACTAGTATTCTCTAAAGGAGTTTCTTTGCATGGGGTGTCTAGATGCTTTCTATTATTTATATCATTCACACTTACCATTGCTTGCGTACATTTTACATTCCTGTCCTTTTCAATGGTCTTTTCTTCAGTAAGTGCTTTTCCCCATTCCTTGCTTTGACTTTGCGTCACTTGGAATCCGTTCTTTTCCAACCCAATTTGTTCTTCATACAGAGAAAACATGTTATTTTCATAATCGATCTGGCATTTATGTTCACTTAAAAAGTCGTTTCCTATTACCAAGTCATACATCAAATTAGTATAATTATATACACAACTTTTCATTTCTTTTTCTTTTTAAATTATAGCTCCATGATAATAAATATATAAATTCAACACTCCTTTTCTTTTTAAAACTTGTTTTTATTCCAACTATAATTTTCTTTCTCCTTCCAATACAACGTTTCAACTACATTCTGTAGTCATTATCAAGTTTCCTTAAAAAATAATAATAATAATAAAATAAATAAATAAAAATAAAAAACAAAAATAATAACACAAATAAATAAAATATTAATACATTCCAAATATATAATATTCAATTAAAACCATAATATTATTATAATCTACAAATACAATTATTTACCTCCTTCCCTATCTTTAATTATTTCTTTTAAATTACCTTTATAAATTAATACTCTTCTTATATAAATTTATTATCTTTTCTCTAAATCTTTACCCACTAACATTCTTTTTATAATCCCTTCCCCCCTTTTTTTATTTTTATATATTATTCCTATATTATCCTATTTTTTATCTCTATTTATTAACATTCTATTTAATACTGGTTTATACTGATCTATATATACTTCCTCTTTTTTTATTCTCTCTTTAAAATTTGTAACGCATTCCAATGGCCTTATATCAAAATTTTCATGCTTAAATTCCTTTTTATGAATATATATAGCAGATTTTTTATCATATAAATGCTGCCTTAATCTAGTTTTTAATTTATTCTTACTTGTTCCTATATAAGTCATATTTATATTACTTTTATCACAATCCATACATTTAATTATATATACTGAATTTATACATTCTAAAATATCAATTTTATCACAATCATTTATTAACTCACCCAAACATTGTTTCCTTTTATAAACAGGGCAAATTAATGTATTATATCTCCTATTAAAATACCTAAAAAATTTCTTAATTTTAAAAAATAAATATCTTGATACCCTAAATCCTATATAAATTATTTTATTTTCTCCATTTTTATTCAATTTAATCTTTCTTTTTATATTTTCAATATTATAATTAGATATCAATTTTTTTACAATATATTCAGGATAATCATTTTTAATACATTCTCCCCTAATATTATTTATTTCATTCTTAAAAAACATTTCATTTGAACATACCTTAACAGCCCTAATAATCTTATTATTAACAATATTAAGCTTGCAATGTTTTTCAATATCAGAGTACCAATTATTAGCTAATCCAAAATATGTATTCTTTCTAAATACTGTTGTATTTATACATATTATCCCATCCATTCCAAACTTTTTAAAAATTCTTATATCCATATAATCAATTACATTGTTATTTTCTTTTTCCATTGTAAACTTTATTTTATCATTTTTTGTATTTATATACCCCAAAAAATTATTTGCTTTTCTAACATTCCCATTAAAAATCAAAAAATAATCATCTACATATCTATTATAAAAAATTGGCCTATTTTTTCCATTATTAAAAAATTCTTTTTCAAAATTATACATATATACATTTGCTAAAAAGCCACTCAAACTATTTCCCATATTTAATCCATGTTTCTGTTTATAAAATTTATCTCCATATCTAAAAATAAGATCTTTACAACAAATAACCAATAATTCATACAAAATATAAATTTCCATCTTGTTTTTAACATTATTATCTTTTCTATACAAATCAATAATATAATCTATTGCAATTTCAGGATCAATATTGGTATACATATTAACAATATCAAATTTAACAAAAACAATATTTTTAAAATTATTCTCTTTCAAAAAATTTTTTAATTTATTTATAAATTGTATAGAATTACTTACATTATTTTTTTCAAATAAACCCATATATCTTTTAAATATTTTATTATATACCCATTTAGATACATTTTCATAATACGAATACATACCACTAACAATTGGTCTCATTGGAACACCCTCCTTATGAACTTTAGGAATACCTTTTATTTTTGCACAATTTACATCCATTCTTTTTAATCTAATCATTTCCAATTTATCAATAAAACCTTTTTCATACATTACCGAAACAATATTATTAATTTTTTTATTCATATTCATACTTTCATCTTTATTAATTCTTTCAAAATACTTATCTTCTAATAAATTTAACATCTTATAATTATATTCTTCTTTATTCATAACAACCATACTGGATGTTTTATCCCCTCTTAAAAAAAACACATCATTATATTTTTCACACATTTTTTTACCAACATCCCATTCTTCATATCTTCTAACATAATCGTTATTATTATATTTTAATTCATATTCTAAATTTTTAAATTCATATCTCAAATCATTTAATAAAAATTCCTTATCTTTCCAATCATAATCCAAATTATCACATTTATTTTCAATCAGTTTTAATTTTGTCCTAATCTCAATAACTTGTTTATTAATATTAACATATTTTTCTGGTACATATTTTAATCCTTTTTCTAAAAATTTCAATTCTTCATTATTAAATTTTTTATCAGTTAAATTAATAACAAAATTTTTTTTATCAATAATATTATCATATTTCATATTCTCTTTATTACATTTATCATGATAATTTTTATAATTATTATTCTCTAATAAAATATTAAATTTTTTATTATGCCTCTTTATAACCTTATCTTTCATATAATAAACCTTATTTAAAAATATATATTTTAATTCATTCTCTTCCTCAATCGTGACCCATCTCACTAACACATTATATATATCCTTAACTATTTTTAAACCTTTAGCTTTCTTTTTATATTTTATTTTTATCTCTCTTTTTAACAATTTTATTTCCCATTTTTTTACAAATTTATATCCAAACATCTTTATAAACTTATTTAACTTTAAAAATTTAGGTATTATATTATTACTCAAACATTTTTAAAAAAAATTTATATCCAATATTGTTTTAATGATCTTTAACTTATTCTTCATCCATTGATTAACTATTTTTATACATTCTTTAAAATCCATATTGCTCATATAACTTTTTATAAACTTTTCTCTCAAATTGTCAATAAATATATCCATTTTATCAAAAAATTCTTTATCATAAAGTCAATAACTATTTCAATCAAATAATGTTTATATTATGTAATTCTCCTTAAACATTATGTAATTCTCCTTGAACATTATGTAATTCTCCTTGAATATTTCCACGTTATTATTCAAATAATCTTCAATCTTCAAAAAAAAAAAAAAAAATCTTCGAAAAATCCATCCAAGTAAATGAAGTATAAATATAATTACAACTTTTCACTTTTTTTTCTTTTTAAATTATAGCTCCATGATAATAAATATATAAATTTAACACTCCTTTTCTTTTTAAAACTTGTTTTTATTCCAACTATAATTTTCTTTCTCCTTCCAATACAACGTTTCAACTACATTCTGTATCATTATCAAGTTTCCTTAAAAAATAATAATAATAATAAAATAAATAAATAAAAATAAAAAACAAAAATAATAACACAAATAAATAAAATATTAATACATTCCAAATATATAATGCTTTGTTAATTTTGTATATTAAATTATCGAATGAGAAGTCTTAAAATCTTTAATACTTTACAAATATTCAATTAAAACCATAATATTATTATAATCTACAAATACAATTATTTACCTCCTTCCCTATCTTTAATTATTTCTTTTAAATTACTTTTATAAATTAATACTCTTCTTATATAAATTTATTATCTTTTCTCTAAATCTTTACCCATTAACATTCTTTTTATAATCCCCTCCCCCCTTTTTTTATTTTTATATATTATTCCTATATTATCCTATTTTTTATCTCTATTTATTAACATTCTATTTAATACTGGTTTATACTGATCTATATATACTTCCTCTTTTTTTATTCTCTCTTTAAAATTTGTAACGCATTCCAATGGCCTTATATCAAAATTTTCATGCTTAAATTCCTTTTTATGAATATATATAGCAGATTTTTTATCATATAAATGCTGCCTTAATCTAGTTTTTAATTTATTCTTACTTGTTCCTATATAAGTCATATTTATATTACTTTTATCACAATCCATACATTTAATTATATATACTGAATTTATACATTCTAAAATATCAATTTATCATAATCATTTATTAACTCACCCAAACATTGTTTCCTTTTATAAACAGGGCAAATTAATGTATTATATCTCCTATTAAAATACCTAAAAAAATTCTTAATTTTAAAAAATAAATATGAATTAAAATATAATAATAACGATTATGTTAGAAGATATGAAGAATGGGATGTTGGTAAAAAAATGTGTGAAAAATATAATGATGTGTTTTTTTTAAGAGGGGATAAAACATCCAGTATGGTTGTTATGAATAAAGAAGAATATAATTATAAGGTGTTAAATTTATTAGAAGATAAGTATTTTGAAAGAATTAATAAAGATGAAAGTATGAATATGAATAAAAAAATTAATAATATTGTTTCGGTAATGTATGAAAAAGGTTTTATTGATAAATTGGAAATGATTAGATTAAAAAGAATGGATGTAAATTGTGCAAAAATAAAAGGTATTCCTAAAGTTCATAAGGAGGGTGTTCCAATGAGACCAATTGTTAGTGGTATGTATTCGTATTATGAAAATGTATCTAAATGGGTATATAATAAAATATTTAAAAGATATATGGGTTTATTTGAAAAAAATAATGTAAGTAATTCTATACAATTTATAAATAAATTAAAAAATTTTTTGAAAGAGAATAATTTTAAAAATATTGTTTTTGTTAAATTTGATATTGTTAATATGTATACCAATATTGATCCTGAAATTGCAATAGATTATATTATTGATTTGTATAGAAAAGATAATAATGTTAAAAACAAGATGGAAATTTATATTTTGTATGAATTATTGGTTATTTGTTGTAAAGATCTTATTTTTAGATATGGAGATAAATTTTATAAACAGAAACATGGATTAAATATGGGAAATAGTTTGAGTGGCTTTTTAGCAAATGTATATATGTATAATTTTGAAAAAGAATTTTTTAATAATGGAAAAAAACGGCCAATTTTTTATAATAGATATGTAGATGATTATTTTTTGATTTTTAATGGGAATGTTAGAAAAGCAAATAATACAAAAAATGATAAAATAAAGTTTACAATGGAAAAAGAAAATAACAATGTAATTGATTATATGGATATAAGAATTTTTAAAAAGTTTGGAATGGATGGAATAATATGTATAGATACAACAGTATTTAGAAAGAATACATATTTTGGATTAGCTAATAATTGGTACTCTGATATTGAAAAACATTACAAGCTTAATATTGTTAATAATAATATTATTAGGGCTGTTAAGGTATGTTCAAATGAAATGTTTTTTAAGAATGAAATAAATAATATTAGGGGGGAATGTATTAAAAATGATTATCCTGAATATATTGTAAAAAAATTGATATCTAATTATAATATTGAAAATATAAAAAGAAAGATTAAATTGAATAAAAATGGAGAAAATAAAATAATTTATATAGGATTTAGGGTATCAAGATATTTATTTTTTAAAATTAAGAAATTTTTTAGGTATTTTAATAGGAGATATAATACATTAATTTGCCCTGTTTATAAAAGGAAACAATGTTTGGGTGAGTTAATAAATGATTATGATAAAATTGATATTTTAGAATGTATAAATTCAGTATATATAATTAAATGTATGGATTGTGATAAAAGTAATATAAATATGACTTATATAGGAACAAGTAAGAATAAATTAAAAACTAGATTAAGGCAGCATTTATATGATAAAAAATCTGCTATATATATTCATAAAAAGGAATTTAAGCATGAAAATTTTGATATAAGGCCATTGGAATGCGTTACAAATTTTAAAGAGAGAATAAAAAAAGAGGAAGTATATATAGATCAGTATAAACCAGTATTAAATAGAATGTTAATAAATAGAGATAAAAAATAGGATAATATAGGAATAATATATAAAAATAAAGGGATTATAAAAAGAATGTTAATGGGTAAAGATTTAGAGAAAAGATAATAAATTTATATAAGAAGAGTATTAATTTATAAAGGTAATTTAAAAGAAATAATTAAAGATAGGGAAGGAGGTAAATAATTGTATTTGTAGATTATAATAATATTATGGTTTTAATTGAATATTATATATTTGGAATGTATTAATATTTTATTTATTTGAGTTATTATTTTTGTTTTTTATTTTTATTTATTTATTTTATTATTATTATTATTTTTTAAGGAAACTTGATAATGACTACAGAATGTAGTTGAAACGTTGTATTGGAAGGAGAAAGAAAATTATAGTTGGAATAAAAACAAGTTTTAAAAAGAAAAGGAGTGTTGAATTTATATATTTAATATCAAATTAGCCATAACTAAAAAGGTATGGCCAAGGGTCATTTGACCACACACTAATTCCAGCCAAACTTGTTGCCTCTCTGTCTTGGTCTTTCAGCCATCTGCCAGCACTATTGCCATTTGTTTGTTTGGCAGCATCGGCTTATCAGGTAATTGTTTTTTCACCTCTGTCAGCCATTCTTTGGCTATGAAGGATATCTGGCTGCCTGTATCCAACAATGCACGTATTTCCATACTACCAACACTGACACACACACTATAGGGCATGGTTTTATTGGATTTCCCAGTATGGTTTCATCTACATCAACTATCATGGATACAATAGGCTCTGTTTTTACAGTGTCCCCTGCTTCATCTCTGGGACTCCAGTAGGAGGAACTAACTAATGGGGTCCCCTGTAGTTTAACAATGCTGGCTGCCTATATGGTTTCTTTGCTCTAGTCTGATCATGTGACTCCCATCTTGATGACCTAGGGTATGTTTGGCCACTCATCATCATTGTTTGACATCTTGGCTCAATCCAATGCATCTTTTATGGTGGTTCTTTAGGTCCTGGAGTAAAATCAATGGTGGTTAGAAATCCTGCCATATCTTCTATTGTTCGAATCCAGAACCCATCATCAACTGTTGTACTCTAAAAGGCATATTTTGTTGGATAATTCTAATCTTTTGGGTATCTGTGAATGGAAATGCTGTCAAAGATCTGAGAGATGCTACCTGCCTTAAAAAAAATTGGGTATGGGTTTCTTTCACTACAGACCCATAAGTCACTCTGAGTATCGAGTGGTATATACCTTCCTGGCATTCTTCACTCCAAAAAGTTTTGTGCAGGGCTGAAGAATATTGGTCAAAGTTTTGTGGCTTTTCTGTGCAGCAATCCCACCATGACTTAGCATATCCATATAAATGATGTATAGCAAGGGCTACTTGGTCAGCTGTTTGGACTTTCTGGAACTGGAAGAGTTCTTGTAGACTTTCTAGATGGGCTTTTGGATTTTCTCCCACTTCTCCTTTAAAAGATTTAACTTGTATAAATTTTGCCAGACCTATGGGTGCATTTTCTGATGGTACTATTGATCCAATTGTGTCCAAATTCCCTCTTTCTTGTGTTAAATCTGATTTCTTCCTGTCTGGGATGGCCTGTTGCACGTATCCTTTGATAATAGTGCTTTCCTTATCAATTCCCCCCCTTTAAAATCATCAACATTATGTACTGTCTCACTAATAACCTACACAATCTCTGTTCTATTAGAATTATTGGCTTGGTAATTACTAGTTAAGTTACTTTCTAAACCCTTTTTTGCTTCTGTCATCTCTGCCAGATCTTGTCTCATTTCTTGACAACACGCGGTGATCATGTTTCCTTCTGGGTCAGTTACTTGACTTCTTTGTAGCAAGTTTTCTTTTATTTCATATATTTCCCCTCTGATCTTTCTTTAGGCTTCTTCATGCTCTTGGAATTTACTGTTAAACTCTGCCCCTACTTTAAAGACCAATTCTTTCACACCCTTTTCTTGACATTCTACTTGTTCAACTAAAGCCTTAACTTCTTCTTTAATCACAATAAATTCCTTGCTATTTTCTTCCTGGTTTTTATGTAACATTTCTTTAAATTCTACCCTAATTTCTTCAAATTTCTGCTGACAGCTGGTTGACAATTCCTGTAGACCTTGGCACAACATTTTTTCCAGCCTTTTACCTCTGTCTGCCATCTCTTGTCTAATATCTCTGCCAAGGGTTTCAAATCTTTGTGACATTTTCTGATCCCTTTCCTCTGCATCCTCTCTGTATCTTTCATCTCTTTCTTTCAAGTCCATCTGTATTTTTCATCACTTTTTCTGCATCCTGTCTAAGCTGTCTCAGCAACCAATTCAAATCCCAGCCTTCCTGCTTAATCTCCTTTATCGGTATCTGTTCTGATATTTCTGTAACTAAATTCTCTAACATAGCTACAGTTTTCTGTTATCTTGTACAATCCTTTCAAAATTATTATTATTACTGCACCTAATAAATATTTGATTTTTATTTGACTTTATTACACTTTTTAATACGGCTGTTTGCTGCTCTTCCCTTTCAAGAATGACTCATTCACTTCCATCCCATCTCTATGCCTTACTCACTAATATATCTATAAACTCACACTTTAATCTTGATGCCCATCCAACATATAATAACTGACAAAAAAAACTTTTCATCTCCTCTTTTTTTTTATTTAATAAAATATACGAAACTTCTAATAAAGTATACGAAAATGTAAAAAAAAAATTTTTTTTTCTTTATATATCTATCTAAAGTATAATACATATTTTAACATTAAAATGTAAAAACTTAACTCACCCCTTGTCTCTTCTTCCAGCTGCTTTTGTTTTTTGATATACTTAAATAGCTCATGCTTATGACCTAATTCAGTTTACCTATCTGCGCCAATTTCAAACCTTTTAACTTTTGGTTAATTTGACGTTACTTTTATATATATATATATATTTCTTACTCATTCTAAACCACTCCAATTCATAAAATACTTTGATGGAACAACAAGACCCCCCCTTTTCTTTTAATCTAAATTTCTTTTCTCTGCTCCCTAATGACAAATTTATAAAAGGATGACGTAACTTGATCAATCATCCTCAGGTGTGAGTCACTAGTGAGCAGGAAAGACACAAAATAAATTTAATAATTTTTTTGCTATATACACACAAAATTCCATAACTCAGGGTATGTAGGTGTTTCTATTGAAGCCCCATGTTGGGCACCAAACATGGAGAAAAAACCCATGTGCCAGTCAAAACATGTTTATCCATCTAACACAAGCTGGAACTCATAAAATGTACCTCAAACCCAGTCAAGCCCAAGATTTAGGTCAGGACCAGCCTGGATTCAAACTCAGTCTTCAAGCACCAGATCTAACACCTTATGGATAACATAACAATGATGGCATATGAGATTTAATTCTTAATCCGGCCCACTAGCAAATTGGAGAAACAATAAGACTCATGGACTTAAACATATATATATATAAACAACTTAAATACTAGAAACATTCCAAAGATAAAATCTAATATATTAATTAATAGGGGCTTTACTAATGAATAGTTATGGTCAATTAGTAAATTGGATTGATTCAATAATGAGACAGAAACTGATATATGATGAATTATAAAATATATTTATTGACAAATTTCAGATGTATTTTGATATAACATTATCTTTGGCAAATGCATGCAGGCATTTTATTTATAAAGTAACATTTCTCTAGGCCATTTGAACAAAAATTGATACGTTGGCAAATAGGTTTGTTGCTATTATTTAATGGAGCCAAGTATCATGCTATATAATTAATCACTACATTCACTTATTAGTTACGCCCTTTCATCATCAGTTTGAGTGGCCATTATACATGAAATCAAACCAATTCTGGAGTGAAAGTAATAATACATGTGATTATAAAATATTTTTATATTAAATATGGGCATATCAAGCATCCCAGATAGCTTTAGATCAAACGGGTTTTCAAGAATGCTTCGGATCAACGCCAAAGACTGCATATTAGTGCAGCGGAGTTGGCTATAGTGATTTTACTAACACGCTAGGCACAAGTAAAATATAATATTAAAATTGCTCTGCGGATGGAAGAATAGTTTTTAGGGTTTTTGTGACCAACACCAGTTTACCCAATAACCTGTCATCATGCTGCTAAAAGGGAACCTTTATTTGGTTCATGAGAGGTGGGGGACTTACGTGCTAATCTGGCCCTTAGCTCAGTCTTAGCTACTGCACTACCCATAAGAGAGGAAGATGGGCTGAACTTACTGTGGCTCCATCTCATATATAAAAAACAGCATAATGATAAAATATTAATAAATTTCACATCCGCCAAGCTGAAGTATATTATAAATTAATACTATACATCAAATTAACACTAGTTTGTCAGCTTGATCAAAAGAGCCAACTCTTATGTAGCATGAGAATTATGATATGCTACAGACGGGAATATATATAGACAAACTTTACTTTATCCCATTCAATCTCTTTAGTTATGTATAACTAATAGACTCTTAAGGGGGAAGAAGTATATTTAAGGGACTTACAAATACTTTAATAAGAAAAATATACTTATGCCTACACTCCAGGCTAGTTTAATCTTTAGTAACATAATTAAAGGTTGAAAATTTGGATTTATAAGCCACATTTTATATTTATATTAATTAATTTACTAGATGACAAAATAATAATAAGCACAAATGGTCACCATTATTTATAAATTAGGGTTTCGAAATGGAGCGCTAAATCACCCTATAATAAATACAATACTAAGATTTTTAAATAATATCTTCAAAAAAACATATTCTATAATTAAATGCACACCGTTTTGAAACATAGGCATAATTAACAATTATTAAAATAATCAAAAGGAAAAGTAAATATACTGCAGTGATCAAGTTATTGAAACAGTAGGGTCTGCTTTGCAGATCTTCGTTTCGCCTTTTCTCACCTATTTCCTACCCTCATACCTTAGTTTGAACCCCAATCTATCATAGTGTGTCTGCAATGCACTTATATACTGAAAATCCCACCCAATTTTAAACCACGAATACAACGCTCATGTTATATATAAGTATAACTCATTTCCAAATAAATAAAATATTATGGCTTATGTATATGTTCACATAATTTAGATTTATTTAAAAAGTAGGTTATATAAGTTGTAATTGTGCACACACTATGATATGCATTTTAAAACTTATATCAAAATTATAAATTGTTATTTAAAATTATTTTGTTTGAATCTATTTACAAAAATATATTACAGTCGTAATATATTTTTAATTTAAAATAAAATTCATATTCGTTTAGTAAATAGATTCAAATATTGCAATTTAAAAAGTAAAATAATTTTCTTTTGAATTTAAAAGTCATGCCAAATATTTCTGTTAAAATAAATTAGGGCTGGTAGAAACAATAGTTTAATTATTTAATGTTATAAAAGCTTATCTAAAATATACAGCAGATGTCCACTTAAGGTTTTCTTTTAATTAGTAAAAGTTATTTTAATTAAATCTAGTTTGTAATTCGAATGTCGACAAGGAAATTAACAATAGAATTAATTAAAATTTTGTTGAATTCCTTTAGACATTTGGATAGGTTTAATTACAGCTGATAAGTAAGCAAAGTCCGATATATTTTTGTAATGCTCCAGGGCAGTTCTATTGTTTATTTCAACTATAAAAAGGAGGGTTTTCTTTTGTTCTCCATTTTAGTCATTTGCTGATGAAATGTTTCTACCCGAAATTATTCTAGTGATTTACTAATGAAATGTTTCTAACTGAAATTATCCTAGTGATATTTCAGCAAATGTGTCTAGTGAAAATATTCTAGTAAAATATTCTTCAAAATATATTTTCCTGAGATTTTTAGCTACATGCCTGCGAACTTAAATTTGAAGCCGAGTTTTCATCTCCAAATTAATTGACCATGTTTACCACACAATTTTCTAACCTTGACATGTCAGAGTAGAGCCGGAAAGAAGGCATTTCCCCTCGTAATGGCCGTCCACTGCTCTAGACCAGTGTTTTCCAACCTGTGGTATGCGTACCACTGGTGGTACGCGAGTTGCTGGTTGGTGGTATACGAAAAATAATCGATAATGGCGGACATAAAAAAAATTAAATCATAAAAATATAGAAACGTTTTTCCCTGTAATTCATAAAAATTATTTTAATTAATAATATTATACAGTAAAGTTGTTTATATGTACAGTCGATAACGATCTTTAATATTAATGATAAAATTTAAAGTATGATTAAGAAATTAGATTTTTGGAAACAGTAATATATATAAGTATCAAAAACAATTAACTGGAAGTATTCGAAACTCTACATATTTTTTTGTTTGAAAATAAAGTTAGTCTGTCTCAAGATATACGAGAAAATATAATAGCACATTTAACAGGATTAAAAACGTCTTTCATGAAATATTTTCCAAAACCCGAAAACACAAATGATAATTGGATTTCAAACCCCTTCTATGCAGAAAATTTAGAAAAAGCTACATCATTATCAATAAAGGATAAAGAAAATTTAATAGAATTATCATGTGACAGAACTTTACAAGTAGAATTCAAACGACACAATCCAATTAATTTTTGGTTAAATATTAAAGAATATGAACAACTTTCTGAGAAAGCCCTTAATTTATTATTACTGTTTACTAGTACGGAATTAATAAGAAGAGCTTTTTCTTCATATATTTTTTAAAAAAATAAGTATCGAAATAGATTGAATGCAGCTGTAGACTTAAGGGTATACCTCGCATCTTTTAAACCAAATTTCAAAAAATTATGTTGTTCGAAACAAGCACAAAGATCTCATTAAAATTTTTATAAACATATTTGATTATGATAAGAAAATATACTAATTGGTTTTTTATAATTTTGTGTTTTTATTAAAACCATTTATTAGTTAGTAAACGAAATCATGACAAAATAGTAGATAAAGAATGAGTCGGATCAAGGCAAATCAATCTAAATTATTTAATTTGAAAGAATGTATCAGAAAAGGATCATACCCAGAAATTAGACTCTCATTAATTCTTGATCATCTATTGTGGATTACTAGATGTAAGCTAGTATTTAATTTAATCATCAAAATTTTAATCCTATTAACTTCATGCTGAATAATATAAAGAAAACAAGAATAAGATATAGCCTGATAACCCCTGAGGTTATTTTTACCATGACTTGGGACATGCTGGATTTATCTTCTCCATGGCCCAACCAATAGCAAGATGCTCCGAAAAAGAGAAAACAGACTCAAATTCGGGAAAACCAAATGAAGGAATGAGAAAACACTTTGAACAAAATATGTACCAAATAACCTTTAATGTAATAATGTAATGTTTAATAAATTATTTTGGCAAAAATATGAAACTTTGAACAAACACATACATATAAATATGTTACAGTGCGTTTATAATTTCTGTGAGTTTACAATCTGGCATGATGTTTAGGCGTGTTTCAATGTAATTTGTCTCATTACAAGATGTGAATACATACATGGTCTCCCTATAATATTTATAATGCAAATAAAATAACACACAATAACAAATTTCATGAAATACAATCATTTTTACGAAGTGGTACAATTTAGTGTGATGTACTACCAAGTGATACGTGAGCCAAAAAAGGTTAGGAAACACAGGATTAAGTAATTACACACTGAAACTAAAAAAGTATACAATATGAAACTAAAAATAAGTATGATTGATATTAGAGAATTGAACTCAATCTCAAAAATAATTTCAACTAGTGAAGCTGCAAGACAATGTACAGGCACATTTATTTCATTTATAGAAACAAAAATTTATAATGGATCTCATGTCAATCCAATTGCCTATTTCAATTGGGATGGGTTACTCTATTTTTTCTAGATTAGCATCAGCATCTTCAGTAGGCACATGAGTGGTTATTGTAAGATCCTACCCATTCATTTTATTAAAAATATACATTGATGATCATTTCTTACTGTTTTTCAATGCAAAATAAAAACAGAAGTTTAAATTTACTTCATATATATAATACCCCAAATCATGAATCAATTAATAGAATAATTTGAGTTATAAATTCATTGTAAAAACAGTATAGGTCATTTTAATATGAATTAGACTGTGTTTGGATTTAAATAATTATACCTCATAAATATTCGATAAGTGAGCAGTGAGGAGCTTTTGCTAAATAACACAATCTCATTTAAAGCAATATACATTCATCAATAACATATCTAGTTTTATATTTGCTATTATTATATCAATCACTTAAAATCCAAGTAGTTCTTTCTCAGACAATCAGCAATAACATTCATTTTCTATTCAAATTATACTTATCATTCAATAAAACAATAAAAAATAATATTATTTACAAGAACAATAGAATTCTTATTCTCATAAATTTTCATTATACTCACCATATGTAAATAAGCATTTATTTTATAGCACTATGTTTTATAAATTGTAATACATTAAAGATCAGCCTTTTCAAGCTATTGTGCATGCACTTTTCCAGTACTTAAGATTTGCCCATATATAAGCATTTGGGTCAAAAAGAATAAGTGGATTCATTTTATTCTTCCATAAATACTATATCTTGTGTTGGAAGTGAAAGTATTTATTTATTATTAACACTCATAAAAGCGCATGCACAATAGCTTGAAAAGGCTGATCTTTAATGTATTATACTCACAAATAAAAGAAAAAACTAGACTATGTATGAAATGAATATTTTTTACATATATAATTTTACACACTATAAACCATGTCATTATTTCAACAATACCTCGTACAAAACTTAGTCCTTGCTATTGAATATTCACAATAGACAAAAATCAACTTGTACTAAAATTAAAAAAAAACAAAACTACAAATCCACATGAAACATATAACTTAGTATGACAAAAAAAATATTACACAATCACACACTTGGTTAAGACAATATATTTAATGGAATGCAGATGAACCACCTCAAGAGTCCCCTTGCCATTAGAGATAAGAAATGTGTTTGTTACTGATGATAATATGCTTCCTTTGATTATAGATATTATAAGGATATATTACATACAGATGTATTATTCAAACTTTTATAATTTTATCAGGGATGAAGATGTGCAACTAATATTCAAACCACAAGATTTTTTTACAAATTTTGGAGAACAAGTCGAATTTTGTTACCCAAGATCTTCAGGCATACCAAAGTTTATATTTGCACATCTAAGTAAGTTCACCTCTTTATATCTCACAGATATTGCTATTTTTTTTTTCAAAAGAAATATTTGGAATTTGTATTCAGTAGGAATTGTCCAATTCATAAAGGAATATATATGAACATTCACAATTCAAAATGTAAAACCTATATCCATGTGCTCACTAGGAATCAAACTGCTTGAAAAGCTACTAAAAACAAAATGGAATCTCACTTTTTAACATTGTTGTCTCAGTCACAATTTGCTAAAAAAATTCATCAATAAAATATACATGAATTACAATACAGCTTGATGAGGCATTTATTTATATAGTGCTATGTTTATAAATTGCAATAAACTAAAGATTAGCCTTTCAAGTTAACATACATGTAAAAGCGGTGTTTGATTCAATACCAATTGGTATTGTCATACAAATAATGAAAAAACATTTAAAATCATAATAATCAGAGAAATATACACAATGTTTCTAATTCTTTGGCTATGAATATGAGGTTAAAAGACTTCGAAAGTGCTAAGCAGATATTTAACTACAATTTTTCTAACTTCACCAATGAGCGTTTGAAGTGCAGTATAATTGCTATTACCTTAGATGGAAAAATTTCTACATCAATTAACCCATTCTAATCATAAAAATTACCACTTAGTATTTTACTATATATGTTAAAAATAAATCTACATTTCAATAAGGTAGAAAAACCACACTTTTCTTTAATTATATGCACTCAATTCTTATTCCAACTAAATAATTTTTCTTCTTTATTTCCATACAGTGAATTTATTAACAAATGTAATTAACAACTCTTTTCATTTACACTTTATTCAATGCAACATATTGCTTTTATAATTATTTTTATTAAACACATGGAACAAGTTATTTATTTATCTAGTATGTGTTTAATTTGTAACAGTCATTAGGGAATCACTCTTCTACACTTACACTATAAATTTATAATACTTAAGAAATATTTTCACTTTCTAAACACAAAAGTCTTTTAAAAGATAAGATGAATCCAATATAAACAATACATGTCTACATAGAAATAATACATTCCACTATAATTATATCCAACAGCTAATTCAATTTAATTACTATTATGCAAAATATTTCATAAACTTTTATAATTATATTAAATTATATTTTTATGTTTATGTTATAAAAATATATTGCATTCATCTTATCTTTTAAAAGACTTTTGTGATGTTTATTTGCTTAATCACAGAATGATATGTACTCTTGGGAATTTATATAATGAACATGCTGTATCATAAGATGAGACACCTATCAATGAAAACTGATTGAAGAAATTGAATAATTCCCTAGGTATCACAGTTAAATTTATCTGAAATATTCTGTAGCATTTATTTTAGTCCATTTAGTAGGAGGGTTTGCATTATTTTATAAAGCTGTGACATGAAAAAGTCAAGATTAAAAATTTTTTTCAGTATAGTTTTTTGAAATCTATATGCATTATTTTGCTTCATATTGGGTTCTTGGTTGGCACCGGCAATATTAATATTTGTCTTCACAGGATAGCAACATTAGTGTGATATTGATATTGTCATATGCTTTTTTCTCAAAGATAGCCATGTTGCTTAAATTAAATTTATACAACAAATTTACTTTAAAATATTTAATCAGGAATCAATAGTAGTTGCAAAATACAATCTGTCCAATCAGACTACCTTATGTATACTTTATACAGAGGCAAAACTCTCCATACAACAGTGCCACTCAATGGAAGCCAGAGTAATCAATGGATGCAGGAACCTTCCTGCATCCATTGATTATTCTGTTTGCACTGAGTGTTGCTATTATATGGAGAGTTTTGCCTCTATGTAAGCAGCTTATGTAAGCATAAAGAATGGCAATACTTAAATAATTCCCCAAAACTTACTATATCAATATTATTAATCAAATAATTTATAAAAATTATAAAAGTCTTATTTTAAATTGTGCTTTACGCAAAAAAGTGAAGCTTATTATTAGCAAAGAATTATATGGCTGAGTGCTTTCAGAGAACTTAAGTCTCCATATTCATAACCTACTTTAAGTGAAGTTTAGCAGTAATTTATGCATAATTTATGCAGTTTTCTTTCACAAAGACCATTTTCTGGAGATTGCAAAGCATGATTCTTTTCAGTTTATTGCACAGTTGTCATTTGCAATAAAGCATGCCTCGAACCAAGTGGCTGGAATGCAGATTGCATCATAACTTATTGTTATTATTATTAATAATGTAATTATTTCTATAGTCTAAATGAATACTTAATCAAGCAGAATAACATTGCCAGAGTAGGCACTAGATGGGAATTTTATGCACAAGCCATAAAATGAATCCAATATAAACAATACATGACTACATAGAAATAATACATTCCACTATAATTATATCCAACAGCTATGTCTACATAGAAATAATACATTCCACTATAATTATATCCAACAGCTAATTCAAATTTAATTACTATTATACAAAATATTTCATATACTTTTATAATTATATTAAATTATATTTTTATGTTTATGTTATAAAAAATAAATATTTTTGTAATTCTGATAAAATCTGTTAGGCAGTCAAAACTCAGTAAAACAATGAAAAACAAGTTATGGTATGTTTCTTTGAATAAATTGTAGTTATTAATTATATTTTATGTCTAATTAATGTATGTAACATGCATTGTTAAAACTGAAAGGAACAGGTTAGCAACCCAGGAATATTTACTTATGATCATGCATGAGATAAAACAAACTAATGAATTATTCTAGAATAGTTTGGTGGATAGAAGTTTTTTTAAACTGTTTGATAGTTAGCGAGTTTTATTTATGGCCCTTACTCCCAGGAGGCTGTAAAGTCACCAACCAAGGCAGCGGTTGGTGGCCGAAGGTGGAGGGTGCTAATAATCCCCTGATTGTGGACCCAGGCTGCCATTGGATGACGACTTTTTATTTAGGTACTTACAACTGCAGATCACTTTCAAGTGAAGGAAGATTGTAAGAATTAGAAGAACTGTCTTATATTAAATGGGACATTGGAAGGTGAAAGAAGCATGGTATATATCAAGAGATTTAAAAGCAATAAACAGGAGAGACACATGCTTTTCCATTTCAAAGAGATGGACAATATAAATAAGCTTGCATAGATTTGCATAAATTACTACGTTAAAAGGCTATGAATATGAGTGAAAGCTCTGAAAGCGCTTAGCCTTAAGAAATATTAATATAATCGTTGAATTTAATTTCACTATATACGTTAAGCGTATTTAATATTACATTATTGGACTTTGTGAAGTTAGAAGAAAAGGAGAAGAAACAATTGATTTAAAAAGTGGACATATACCCTATTATAAAGGCACACATATTGGAAATACAAGTGGAGTAGGATTCATTATAAATAAAAAGTGGAAGAACAATATTGTGGAGATTGATGGTGTATCGGACAGAGTGGCAAGATTAGTTTTTCAACTTAATAGCAGATACCAAATGCAGATAATTCAGGTTTATGCCCCAACAAGTTCTCATAGTGATGAAGTAGAAGAAGATTTTTATATGGATGTACAAAAGGCTTTTGATCAGAGTAAACAACATTTTAAAATTGTTATGGGAGACTTTAATGCTAGAATTGGTAGACAAATGAAAGATGAAATTGCTGTAGGTAATTTTGGTTATGGTAATAGAAATGAGAGAGGACATAGACTTGTGGAGTTTGCAGAAAAAGAAAAACTTTATATTATGAATTGATTTTTTGAAAAAAATGTTAAAAGGAAATGGACATGGAAGCATCCAAATGAAGGTACAGCAGAATTGGATTATATTTTGACTAACAGAAAATACATATTTCAAGATTGTAATGTTCTCAATAAATTTAACACAGGAAGTGATCATCGATTAGTAAGGTGTAAGTTACGTGTTAATGTAAAACTAGAGAGACAAAAATTATTAAGAAAAACAATATTTAAAGTTGATATTCCTAATCTTCAGAAACATTCTAATGAATTTAAATTAGAACTTACAAATAGGTTTCAAGTGTTAGGAGATTTTGAACATGATTCAGATTTGAATGAAATTAATATGAAAATAACTGATACACTTTTAAAAACTGCAACAAACATAGCTGGTAGAAAAAAGCAGCAATTGACTAATAAAATTTCTACTGAGACTAGAGAATTTATGGAGAAAAGAAGGAAAATGAAGATATACAAAAATGATGTATTAAAAAGAATTGAATATCTCGAATTTTGTAAAATGGTACGGAAAAGAGTTGAAAATGATATAAGAAAGTATAACTGTGAAATAGCAAGGAAAGCTGTAGAAGAAAATAAAAGTCTCAAAAATGTTAAACAACATTTTGGTATTGGTAGGAAATTTATATCTGCAATAAGAAAAAAAGATGGAATTATTACTAAAAAAAGAGATGACATCATGAAATTGGTAGAAGATTTTTATCAAGAATTATATAATAATAAAGAACAAGTACCTCCTATATCTATTACATCTTCCGAATTGCCCAGAATTTTAAATGAAGAAGTGAGACATGCAATTAAGTGTATGAAGAAAGGAAAGGCTCCAGGAAATGATGGAATTATAATTGATATATTAAAAGAAGCAGGTGAAGAAATAGAAACAATTTTAGCAAAGTTATATACCAAATGTCTAAATGATAAAGATGTACCGGAAGATTGGAAGAATGCAGTAATAATATTAATATTTAAAAAAGGTGATAAAGAAGATATTAGAAATTACAGACCTATCAGCCTTTTATCAGTTTTATATAAAATTTTTACCAAGATAATTACAACTCATCTACAGAGAACTTTGGATTTCCACCAACCAAGAGAACAAGCTGGATTTAAAAGTGGTTTTAGTACAGTAGATCATATCCAGGTATTGAGAGAAGTTATAGAAAGGACAAATGAATATGAGTTGTCATCATATCCAGGTATTGAGAGAAGTTATAGAAAGGACAAATGAATATGAGTTGTCATTATGTTTTGGATTTGTAGATTATGAAAAGGCTTTTTATTCTATAAACATTTCTTCAGTGATTAAAGCATTGGATCATCAAGGTATAGATCCAGGATATTGTCATATTTTAAAGAATATTTATAAAAATGCAACAGCAACAATTAGATTACATAATGATACTGGAAAAATCAATATTGAAAAAGGTGTAAGACAAGGTGACTCCATATCTCCAAAACTCTTTACAGCAGTGCTGCAAGAAGTATTTTGTGGATTAAAATGGGAAACTAAAGGAGTGAAAGTAAATGGAGAGTATTTAAGTCATTTAGATTTCGCAGATGATGTAGTTGTTTTTTCAAATAATGCTTCAGAGCTGCAGGAAATGTTGCAGGAGTTAGCAGATGAAAGTAGAAAAGTAGGACTATAGGACTAAAGATAAATGTTAAAAAGACTAAAGTAATGTTTAATCGATTTGCTCAAAATATGAAAATAAAGATTGATTATGAAGAATTAGAAGAAGTTAACAGTTACAAATACCTTGGTCAGATTATTAATACAGATGGAAACATAATGGAGGAAATTAATCATAGAATTAAACTTGGTTGGAGTGCTTTTGGTAGAAATAACTTGATACTAAAAGGACATATGCCTATGTGTTTCAAAAGGATGGTTTTTAACAAATGTGTTTTACCAGTTCTTACTTATGGATCTGACACTTGGACACTTAATAGAACAGCAATGCAGAGACTTCAGACCACTCTAAGAAGTATGGAAAGATGTATGTTGGGAGTAACAAGAAGAGATCGAAAACGCAATGTATGGGTAAGACAACAAACAGGTGTTACTGACCTTATTGAAAAAATTAAAAGATTGAAGTGGAGTTGGGCTGGACATATTGCTAGAAGAGATGATAATAGATGGACAATTGAAATTTTAAACTGGATTCCAAGAGATTGTAAAAGACCCAGAAAGAGACCACATGTGAGATGGATGGATGAAATAAGAAAATGTGCAGGGGTGATGTGGAGAAGAGAAGCTAAAGATCGAAGAAGATGGATTAAACTTGGAGAGACCTTCATCCTGCAGTGGATTGATAATGGTTCATGATGATGATGATGATACTTCTATAGAAATAAATTAATTTAAAGGTGGCTAATCTGGCAATGTTATTCTGCTTGATTAAGTATTCATTTAAGCTATAGAAATAATTACATTATTAATAATAATAACAATAAGTTATGATGTTAACTGCATTCCAGCCACTTGGTAGAGGCATGCTTTATTGCAAATGACCACTGTGCAATAAACTGAAAAGAATTGTGATTTGCAATCTCCAGAAAATGGTCTTTGTGAAAGAAAACTGCATAAATTATGCATAAATTACCGCTAAACTTCGCTTAAAGTAGGCTATGAATATGGAGACTTAAGTTCTCTGAAAGCACTCAGCCATATAATTCTTTGCTAATAATAAGCTTCACTTTTTTGCGTAAAGCACAATTTAAAATGACTTTTATAATTTTTATAAATTATTTGATTAATAATATTGATATAGTAAGTTTTGGGGAATTATTTAAGTATTGCCATTCTTTATGCTTACATAAGCTGCTTACACAGAGGCAAAACTCTCCATATAATAGCAACACTCAGTGCAAACAGAATAATCAATGGATGCAGGAAGGTTCCTGCATCCATTGATTACTCTGGCTTCCATTGAGTGGCACTGTTGTATGGAGAGTTTTGCCTCTGTATAAAGTATACATAAGGTAGTCTGATTGGACAGATTGTATTTTGCAACTACTATTGATTCCTGATTAAATATTTTAAAGTAAATTTGTTGTATAAATTTAATTTAAGCAACATGGCTATCTTTGAGAAAAAAGCATATGACAATATCAATATCACACTAATGTTGCTATCCTGTGAAGACAAATATTACTATTGCAGGTGCCAACCAAGAACCCAATATGAAGCAAAATAATGCATATAGATTTCAAAAAACTATACTGAAAAAAATTTTTAATCTTGACTTTTTCATGTCACAGCTTTATAAAATAATGCAAACCCTCCTACTAAATTGACTAAAATAAATGCTACATAATATTTCAGATAAATTTAATTCAGTGATACCTAGGGAATTATTCAATTTCTTCAATCAGTTTTTCATTGATAGGTATCTCGTCTTATGATACAGCATGTTCATTATATAAATTCCCAAGAGTACATATCATTCTGTGATTAAGCAAATAAACATCATATGATCACCAATATGTATAGTGAGTTTTGCCTGTTCATTCTGTTATCAGTTAACCACTTGAATCATAGATACATTGACTTGAAATTTTATGATATGGCAACAAAAAAAAGTTTCAAAAGATCATTTATACTTAGAAACTATGCACTTGTAACAATAAATCAAAACAGGCAAAATTCTCCATACAGTAATGGACTCATTGCAAGCCAGAGTAATCAATGGATGCCAGAAGGCTTGTGCATGAACACTCTATCTAGTGCCTACTCATCCAATATCCCCAGACTAGTTTCTAGCTTGTGGCTTTTGTGAGTGAGGAGCCTTGGATCTAAGAGCACTACACCTAGATCTTAGTATCTAATGCAACACTCCAGCAGCTACCTTTTATCTCTGCTTAACTACAAAACTATGAGAATAAAATTGAAAACACAATATTTTCAATCCAAGCTCATTAGCTTCTATAGTCATATAGGTCTGAACTCAGTTCAGTACCCATACATTTTGGTGTCTTTGGTTCTTTAATAACCGTAGCCATCACTATCCTATTAGGTAGGATTGGTATTATATCACTAAACATCACATGATCACCATTTCTTATGCTTGCTCATAACTGTTATTAAACAGGCAAAACTCTCCATACAGTAGTTCCACTCAGTGCAAGCCAGAGTAATCAATGGATGCCAGAAGGCTCCTATCTAGTACCTACTTGTACAATATCCCCAGATGAGTTTCTAGCTTGTAGCTTTCATCAGTGAGGAATCTTTGATGTGAGAGTACTGCCCTAGATCTTAGGATTTAATGCAACCCTCCAGCAGTCACCTTTTATCTCAACTACAAAACTATGAGAATAAAATTAAAAACAATAATATTTTCAATCCAAGCTCATTAGCTTATATAGTCATATAGGTCTGAATTGGTTCTTTAATAATCACAGCTACCACTATCCTATTATGGAGAGTTTTACCATCATCTTTATTTGCAATCTATAACTTATTGTTTAAAAATTTACAAACAATAGTTTTGAGTTCACATTCCATTACTGTGTCTTAGCCTTGGCATATGGTGATGATGTTATAGTTATTGGGAAAGGTATTGCAATTTAGCTCAGGTAGAAGCAATCTTTAAGAAATGCTTTATAACTATTGACAACTGCCAAATGCATAGATTCTAATTTGAATCTCAAGTCCTACTTGATAAAGACAAAAAACAATCTGGAAATAGAAATTAAATTGCACTACCATCCGAAAATACTAATTATTAAAACTCATAAGATTTTTTTTTTATGTATTAGGATAGGAAAATGATTTTATGACAAAAGAAATATAAATTAAAAAATAATCATTATATATTTATATGTAAAATCTTTCTAATGTAATTGTCTGAGTATGTCTGCCCATCCTTGCATATGTATTTATTGGATTATGTCCTGTACATGTGGGGTTCAGATTGACCTTAGGTCAACATGGGTGTGACAAGAATCTCGGCCTCAGGGTGGCCTTCGAGCATTCCATCATCAGATTTTCAATTGATGGACGGTTGAAGAGTTGGAATGTGTAGTAGATTGGAGCCTGTCCATTAAAGTATGAGGATTCTCTATCTTAATATATATCTGAGCACTTATAGTATATATGTGTGGGAGATGTGGACCAACTGATGATTGCTGGTTTAGCATGAAATACGTATATTGGTGATTATTTATATTTTCAGCATATATGTGCTTGAGTATATCAGTGTTATTAGATAGAGTGGAGAGTGATGGATCATCTGAAAGTCTGTGCTCATATACCCTATATTACATATATAGACACAGGTAAATAATAAGCCTGTGTTTCAGTTATTTCCTTAGACAATGTAAAATGACTTTTTAGCACTGGGACACTGATAAGGAAAGCTTAGTATTTAAGTAATTTTAATTGAACTTACAACCTCTTGGTATCATATTCATAGCACCGATTGCTATGAATATGATACTATTGATACTAAGAGGATATAAAAAGTGCAAGCACAATTAAAATTACATAAATACTAAGCTTTTCTTATAACATTTTACCACTAGAAAGTCAATGTAAAATTTTTATAGAAAAGAGTAACTGTTCAAAATCTCATCCGTGGAAATGAAGTTATCAGAAAACCATTGGCAATTTTAGAGGAATTGTAAAGTGGAAAATAGTATGGTAATCATTTTGCAATGGAAATGTTCTTGCAATGGAAACATTTAGAATTAAAAATATTTTGGAATATAAACTTAAAACTTGAATAATTGGTAAAAACAACACATATAGTCAATTATAATGGCTAATGAGATGTATAAAAGCATCAGATCAAAAATTTATTTTCGAACATTTATACAAAAATTACATTGAACATGACAATAACACACAATACGTTAATGATATATAATTTAATTTACTAAATTAAAAAAGGTTATATATTTAAAAGACATAAATAAATCAAATCATATTGACGACATTTATAATAATAGAATGAATTATTTAACACAAATTTACATTTTATATAAAAAAATTCATTTTTTTTTTTCATATGTCATAGCATCAGCCGGGAGGCGAACCTGCAATAACCATCTGCAAACAATTGCTTGCTTGCAAGGCCGCTGCGCTGATTTCTCGGATAACAAAAAACAAAAGTGCAAGAACAATAATTTTAAAAAACTTAAAGGTGGAGATAAATATATAATAGAAGAGGAAAGAATAAAAATTAGGATTGAATTATGTTGAGGTAATAAAAATATTAAATTAGGAGCAAAATGGTGAAAATTAAATTTTGTTGAAGGTAATGGAAAATATTAAAATAAAAATAAAATGATTGAGAAAATAAAATAGACTTTTGAAGAATGAACTGAAAAAGTAAACATTAAAAACATAGCAGCAATAATCACTTGTAAATATGGCACTCTAACTCCAAGAATAAAAAAATAGATGAGTTTAGTGATGACGATGCAAGTCATTGTTTGAATCACAACTATTTACGCATACTGGTTCATTTATCTGATTAATATTTTGCAATGCTCTCATTTTCTGCAAAAAGTTTTTCTTTCTGAAATATTTTAACACTATGTCTAATTATAGTCATTCAATCTATTTTATTATTGGTTATGTTGCCAATGGAAATTTTTCACTTCCTAAAAATGTTTATGAAATAATCTTTATAACTGAGAGTTCAGCTTTTCCATATCAAACTTGTTCAAGTTCGCCATAAAATTCCCTTTTGGAAATTCTTGCATTGTTTGTTTTACATATCCGACACAATGGTGTTTTTCCAATCGTAGCTCTTATAGTATCGCATTCAATGAAATGAAAATAGTTTTATGATCTTGCCATTATATCTTTGTAATTTATAATGTTTTTATGTTGCATTAATAGGATGTTTAAGTCTCACTTCCATACAATATATTAGCTATGGTAATTATTTCTCTGTAAAAAAAAAAAAGCCCTATTTTTTAATTTGTTAGAAGCAGTAACACAGTATGCACTTCATCTTAACATGTAAATCCCACTTTTTTTTGCTTCTAAATGTGTTAAGATATTTAAATTGGTTTAAATTCTAAAGTTGGTAATCATCCAAGATAAAAGCTGCTAAAGATTTTCCATCCATTATTGGATGATACAAAATTTAAGATTTTTTGAGCATTAATTATTAAACCACTAAACATCACATGATCACTATCTCATACTAGCACATAATTGTTAATAAACAAGGCAAAACTCTCCATACAGTAGTGTCACCCTGTGCCAACCAGAATAATCAATGAATGGCAGAAGGCTTGTGCATAAAATCCCTATCTAGTGCCTACTCATCCAATATCCCCAGACTAGTTTCTGACTTAAATTATTAAACCAACATTTTTATATGTTGCATTCTAAACATTAAATAAATTCTGTAAATCATCTTTTTTTTTTCATGTGTCAAAGCATCATCCCAGAAGCGAACCCGGGACAACTGCTTGAAAGGCAGCTGTGCTGACTACTCGACCACCAACGCTTGAGTGGGCAAAAGTAACATAATTACCAGCATATAGCAGGTCCCAGAATCCAAGAAGATGAAATTCATATTTTCACTTTTAATGTATCACATCTTGATGTTTAACCATCTATAAACAATTCCAAAGACCAGTTATAAAAATTGAAGACAATGTTGGAGCAAATACGCATTCTTATTTGTCAATAATTTTTATTTCAAATGCCTAATTTTTTTTACTTATACAAATAAGACTTTCCTTTATATCATCATGAAGCAGTGTAACAAGAAAAAATATGGTGGACAACTAATTAATTTCAAGCCATGACATAGGACAGCTAGATCGAGTCAGATGCGATGACCAAAGCAATAAAAGCAATATATAAATCATTCATTTGTTCCTCAGTCTTTTCTTACATTTGCCAATAAAAGCAATATATAAATCATTCATTTGTTCCTCAGTCTTTTCTTACATTTGCCTAGCAACAAAAACTATGCATATAGTGCTTGATTTTCTAAAACCACACCTCTAGTAAATATGGATCTATTACTGGAAGCAATTTAAAAGTATTTTTATTATATTGGATATTTTGTGATAATTATTGCAATCATCTATTCTTTAATTTAAAAATTGCTAAAATAAATCACGCAGTCTATAAATTTCTACAAATTGCAATATATTTGAAGCCACAATTATAAACTTCAGGTACTTCATTAGAATTTGCAATCTTTGGCATTTAGATTATAAAGAGCTGTTTTGAATTCACTAAGCTATATATCTTTGTCCAAATATAAATAAGTAGATAAAGATGAGTATATCATTAAGGCATCATCTAAATTCTTGTAACATCTTCAAAAGATTATCAAAATACTTTCCATATATTCAAAATATTATCATATAAGTGCTTTTATGGCTTTAATAGGATTGTGATGTTTTTCAGTACATCAAAAAAGATTAATATCCATGATAATTAAATCTTTCGTTTGCAGTTTCAACACACCAATCATGTTCAAATCTTGTCACTTGAACTTGTCTTTAATTATTATAAGGCTCCACATTTATTATTCTCACAGCACAGAAAATGTTTTTAACCAAATCATTGAAATCAGAAACAATCATAATTCTTCCATTTAGTTAAACCCAAAATAATTTGCTTATATTCATATTTCTTTTCATGACTCAGTATTATGACAATCCTGAAGCAAAGTAGCAATTTAAATGTTTAATAGCTGTTAAAATTTAGTATGTATAGCAGGTACTTCTAAAGAACTAACATAAATTTTCAACTAAATAGGAGTGGAACAAGACCTATTGTTAAATGCAACTATCATTTGAATTTTTGTATATAAATCCTTCATCCATAATATACTTCTCTTCCACACTGATTTCTAACTGTAATGCAGTCTATTAAATGCCATTATTTTGAGCGCAATGGCTTTTCTGGTGATTTTTCAGCATACACAGGTTTGTGTTATCCAAAATTCAATGACAGATAGACCATTTGAATTTACATCAAATGTTATTTCAGACGTTTGACAAATCTATTATTTGTACTAAAATGTGGTCACCATGAAAGATAACCTACTTATTCTACTAAAACTTCACCTGGAAGATGAGTTTCATTAAAAGCAGCTATATCAATTTTAAATATTGACAGCTTGCTACCCATCAGTGTTATCTTCCATTTGTCTTGAAAAGTTTGTATCATCTAACTTCACATATTCCATGTACCAATATTTAGAGATAAAAATTATATTTATCTACCATTGCCATTTGCTTTATCAATCATGAAAAATTATCTATTCCACTAAAACTTCACCTAGATGTTTCACTAAGTAGCTATATTAATATTAAAAGCTAATTAGGCACCAGTAGTCCTCCATTTCTTTTAAAAAATTTGTATCGTTTGCACATTCATTGTACCAATACTTAAGAGGAAAAAATATATTTACCTATCACTGTCATCTGCTTTATTATTACCTACATTATTTTCATCACTTTAATGACTAATTTGCAAAACATAACCTAGACTGATTGTGTGTAATATGCCATTTTTAGTCCATACTTCTAAATCTTTCACTTACATGGGACTTGTGAAATAGAGCTGTTTAACATATAAACCATCAAAGCTAAAACTCATCTCAAATTCAGTTCCAAACTGACTTATTAGTTATTATATTGCCTAAAGCAAAGATCACTATTAAAGACTGCCTGCCTATTAAAACTATAATGAATCCTTCTGTTAATGTTTAGTAAATCTATACAAAATCTGAAATATCTTAAAAGGTATTTCGAGCCTTATCTTTAAATTTTTTTTTACTAATTAGAATTAAGATTACAGAGATAGCTGCGAGCAAGTGAAATTGTACTCTTGGGAGATTAAAAAAATGTATAAAAGAGCCCATAGAACAAGAGAAATCAGTCAGTAAGTAAATTTTCAGGGAAAGTGATTCAAGAAAGTGGTTTTAGAGATCATTAAATTATTAAGAGGTTAAGACAAGTTTGGCACTATGAACTTCGAGTAGAGGGAATCCAGCACCTTTCTCTTCTTTTTTCGGAGGCTGTCTGCCTGCTGCCTGTTCAGAGGACCAAGCATTCTAGATGACTACCTGAGTGCCATCCCTGACTGCCACCTGCTATGCTGTACTTTCCTGAGGTAACCCTACTTAATGAAGAGCTGCTTTAAATTTGTAATGAAACTATGACTTCCTTAATATATTAGTGTATAATTCCTGGCAATTTTGCTCTTGAACCCTCTCTCTGTAATCCCTAATATTTTAGTGTAATTTTAACTTACCTTTCATGCTTAAATTCTTGTATATAACTTTGTGCGGCTCCATTAGAGATTTTAACTTATTTGTTTTATGTATGTAGACAATTTATTCTATTTAATTAATATACAAATATCATTCAACCCCACGAATCTAATAAGGGGTTTATTTTGTTTAATGGGAAAGAAACAGGGGCTTTATCTAAAATTTATTAACAAAAATCGTTCGCTAAGTTGGTTTTTATATTCAAATCTTTTATTCTTGTTTTATCTAAAATATTATTGTGGGTGCAGACTGTTACATTATTATTTGAAGTTATACCTAAATTATCATTGAAAAGATTGTGAACCTTAATATTGTTATCATCCCATCTTGCCTGAAGGGTTAGTTGTTACTAAAACATTGATGGGAATCAAATTTAAAAATAAATTTTATTAGGAATAGTTAAGTTATTATCCGTTATAATTTGATTAATGATTCTTTGTTTAAACATATCATTGTGCAGAGGTCAAACCATTTTAAGGCACTAGAATATAATGTATTAATTTTATCGCTTAGGTATAATGCTGCTGACATACCTTTCTTTCTCTTATGGTACTTACATATATTTTTTATTGCTTTGCCATTGGGGACTTCAGAAGTGTGAAGCTTTCTGTCAATACTTTCTCTAAATAGTTATATGCTATTGTCTGTGAAATGTGAGGTATAGGATATTGATAGTGCTGCAAAAGTTCATACAACTGACTCTGGTCATTGGAATCCAACCTCTCCATTGGATACCGTTCCACAAAAATGCACAGACATACCAACCCTGATTCATTCTCAATTATATTAAAATGGTGAAGTATTCAAACTACCATAAGATCCGTATTTCTCTAATGCCATGCTAGTATTGTTTTATTAAATTGATTTATGCCTGTTTGACTTTTCGTTAATCACAATGAGGTGTTGGAAATAATGACTCATTCATGAAATATGCCAACATGCTAATTAGTCAGTACATTGTTTTAAAACTGCCTTCTTTTAAAATACTAATTGATTCCCATAGACATGAATCAATACATATTCTCTGGAAAACCTTAATGATTATATACCTTACCTCTCTCCCTGCCAAAGTAACACATTGTTTTTTTGTATACTTATTCTAAAGACGGTATACCCAAACAATGCCTATCAAATATATGCAATGATTATAAGTTGAAAATAAATGATTGAGACCTTATAATTACATGTATTTGTCAACATGATTAATGCTACATTATCAAGCAGCTTTCTGTAATCCGAATCTGTTCTGATCTTGTAGATTGTTTTATGCATCTGCAACATTATGCTTGTAAATATTTGTAAATTGGCATGTTCAAGTCCGCACAAGTTACAACTCATTCAGTAAAATTTATGTCCATTGAATAATTAATATAAAGGGGATTATATAAAACAATTCCCGAAATTTTGTAAATAGTTAATGTTATACCAAGCATGTAATTTCTTTGTGTAATATATATGTGTGTGTTCTAATATTTTATTAAATTTATATATGTAAATCCTGGTTTTTGAATTATTTTCTTTTAATTAATAACTATAATTGATAAAATAATTGTAATTCCTGGGCTACTCTTTACCATCATCATCCTTTTGACCTTATGCTCTACCACTGTTTCCAGGCCTGGAATTAAAATAATTATGTTGTATTATCGGGATTGTTAATCATAGGGCGAGAGACTCGAATAATAGGCAAATAGGTTAGATTCAGAATTGCTCCAGACCTGTGTATCTCAAGCATGATTGGATTTGGGGTACTTTTGCTTGGATTTTTAGTCTTGTTGTGTGAGCAGACTGTTTGGACTGGTACATGGTATTTTTTTTCCTGGGCTTGGCTTCCCAACATGGGACTTCGATATATAAGCCCACGTACTTGAGTCATGATATAAAGGTTTTTTTTATCTTGTTAAACGAAAAATATATGTAATTTTTTTTTCTCCCCAGTCTTGGCTGGAGACTACAAATTTGAAAATCTTCCTCATAAAAGAATACCCATGCTTTATATCCATAAGTGAAATTTTTTTTTGTATCTGGCTTTGCAGCTATAGAAAAGTTTTGTTACAAATGTAAAAATCTTGGTTTAAAAAAAAAAAAATTTTTTTTAATCCCCATGTTACAATAAATGAAATTTTTTTTTTTCTGTATATGGTGTTATAACCATATAAAATGCGCTTATGTTATATATGCGAAAATGTTTTAAGGCTAAAACCCATAAGTTATAAGCCTTGAAATTGTAACAAGGTGTACTTCATGTTTAGTTTTATTTTCTATACATTATATATGTAATAAGAATTAATAATGTGTAGCAAATATTTATTAATATTCATGTGTTGAGTAGCCCAGATGTAAGTGTTCAATTTTATTTTTAACCTGTTGAAAGGCACCTTAATATAAATGTGTCAACAGATAATAATAATAAAATATCAAAGTTCAAACCAGGATGTTAGGGGGTTAAGAGAGAATTAAATTATTTTCCATTGTTTTGCCATGTATATTGTAATGAACAAACATATATATGATATTGCTGAAACAAATAACTAATCTTTTTTTTTTGTAAGAGCCTATTATAGGTGCAGAAAAACAATCAAAAGTCAAACAGTAAGGCAGTTGAATTCCAATAGATCGTATACAAACATATTATGATTATTTTTTTTTGTTTATAAGCAGCAACAGAAAAAAGATGGCAGAAACAAGATAGTTGAAGAAAGAGGGAGAGGTGCATATCCTGCATAAAATAAAAAAGAACAAATGCAAAACATATTTCACAGAGATAATTGGAAGTGACAATACTTCAAAAAAAAAAGTTGAATGGTGAAGAAAGCCCAGGAGAGAAAGTCGGAATAGAAGACCAGATGACCGACCAGTGTCCAGCATGTCTGACTGATTGGAACCTGATAGCCCAGAAATAAATTTTAAAGAACTGGTCAAGTTATTACACAAGTATGAAAAAGAAGACTGAAGCATCCGATACCAACCTGAATGATCAGAAGATCTTGCAAATCTTACAACTGATGAAAGTAGAGAGTGAGAAGAACCACAGAATTTCAGAGAAATATAAAAATGATGGAGCTTAGAAAAGTTGTTAATGAATTAAAAAACAGCCAAAAATCAAAGATTGATAAGATTAGTACTATTCGGACATATAAGCTGATGGTTTCAAAGATGTATGTTCCCAAGCAAAGGAAGATTATTGATATAACCAAAGACAAGGTAGTCTGTGTAGAAACAGTATTAACAAACACAGTAATGGGGGTATGAAAGATGTGAATGAGATAGAAGATACTACAAAAAAAATTTCAACAAGATGCTAACCAAATAGAGAATCTGATAAACCAAACAAAAGAACTGAAAATATTTGAAGATGGTTCCACTGTTGGATCAAAGAATACTGATGCTGAAACTAAAGATAAGACAGTTTTCATGGAAGCACTTATAAAAGACATTGGAGTGGAGGACACAGAACCTCAAACAACTAAAATGAGTTGGAACCTCATGAGATTGTTGCTCTAGTGGATTTGGCTGAGGAGAAAGAAAGTATTGATGGAATGTAGGTCTCAAGTCTACTTCAAATCAACCCATCTCAAAATTATGACAGTTTACCGCATTCTAATGGAGTTGCTGTATCAATCATGAAAACTGTGATCAATAGAACAATGTCTACTGTTTTGGATGAATCTTCTGAAATCATAATTGATAATTCTATTTTCATAGCTGTAAAGATGTTCTCTGGAAGTGATGATGGATTGATGAAAACATCAAAGTTAAAGTTTGGGGATGATGCCGAATTGCCTCCTGATGTGAAGATGAAGAAAGTGAATAGATCTTTAGATGTGGTCAATAATGTTCATTTTAATACTTCCAATAATCATTTATTTATGACATATGATCAGAACCAAATTGAGGAGCTGAACTCACTGGACAGAGGAGGTAAAAATCCTTAGGGCATGGATGTATTTTGGGAAAAATAGTTTCCTAAAAGATGTAGAAAAACTTCTAAATTCCCAAAGTGAACATTATAATGGATACCATTATATCAAAGAAATCCTTTTAATGCAAAATACTTTTAATAAAGAACGATATAAATATATCAAAGCACAATGTTGTAACACATTTTGATATTTTAGTAAGAGACTTAGAAAGACATATCTATAACCCAGGGGAACATCCTTTTGAGCCTTATATACCTCTAGATTCATGAAAATATCATTATTGAAAAAAAAAAAGCAGCCATGGATAAACAAAAGTAAAAAACAATGGAAAATGCAAATGGTCATGCTCATGTTATGAATCCTTATACCAAAGATTTCAGTTAATAAAAAAATAGGTTGCAAGAAATGAGATTGTTTTCCCATCCTATCTAAATGACGAGGCAATCTTTTCAATAGGGAGCACTACACTCTTTATTAAGATTGTTTTTCTCAACAAAATTATAGTAGACTCGAACTAAGGTAATGATCACTATAAGTGAGGAAATATGAAGCCATCAATGTCTAATCACATTAAGCTTCATGCTTCACCAGCTATAGTAACTTCCTGCGAGGCCGGCAATTCAGACCTCACATATATATCTGACTTTGTCGCACACTGCATGCACAATAATAATCTATAAAAATATTTAGTAAAACCCTAAATGGTAGTGTGCATGATGCATATATATATATATGAATGAAGCAATGATTTAGTAATATTTATTGCTGAAAATTATATTATTTTTATATGTATATTTTAATTGTATTTGGAATTAAAAAGGTTCGACATATTTTAGAATAGTTGCTAAGCGCAAATAATCTATTCTCTTTATGATTATTTCATGCAAATTAAGTCATAATTTTAATTAAAACTATAATGAATCCTTGTTAATTTTTAGTAAATCTATATAAAATCTAAAATATCTTAGAAGATACTAGCTGCGGGCAAGTGAAATTGCATCCTTAGGGGGATTAAAAATATGTATAAAAGAGCCCATGGAATAAAAGAAGTCAGTCAGTAAGTAAATTTTCAGGGGAAGCGATTCAAAAAAATGGTTTGAGATCATTACATTTTTAAGAAGTTAAGACAAGTTTGGTGCTATAAACTTTGAGTAGAGTGCCTTTCTCAGACCAAGCATTCTAAATGACTACCTGAGTGCCACCTATGCTGTACTTTCCTGATAACTTCACTTAATGAAGAGCTGCTTTAAATTCATATATGTAGTGAAACTATGACCTCCTTAATATATTAGTGTATAATTCCTGCTAATTTTGCTCTTGAACTCTCTATAATGCCTAATATTTTGGTATAATTTTAACTTATCTTTCACGCTTAAATTTGTGTATATAACTTTGTACGGCTCCATTAGATTTTAACTTATTCATTTTATGTATGTAGACAATTTATTCTATTTAATTAATAAGCCATTATCATTCAACTCGCAAGTCTAACAAGGTGTTTAATGGGAAAGAAGCAGAGGTTTCATCTAAAATTTATTAACAAAGTTTTATTCATTTCAACAGAAATCGCTCGCTAGGTTGTTTTTATATTCAAATCTTTTATTCTTATTTTCTTATCTAAAATATTATTGTAGGTGCATACTGTTACTTTATTATTTGAAGTTATTCCTAAATTGTCAACCATATTATCATCCCATCTTGCCCGAAGGGTTAGTTGTTACTAAAAGGCTGATGGGAATCAAATTTAAAAATAAATTTTATTAAGAATAGTTAACATCCATTATAATTTGATTATTTTGTTTAAACATATTGTGCAGAGGTCAAACCATTTTAAGGCACTACAATAGGTATTAATTTTATTGCTTAGGTATACTGCTGGCATACCTTTCTCTTATGGTACTTACATATATATATATATTGCTTTGCCATTGGGGTCTTCGAAAATCTAAAGTTCCTTGTCAATACTTTCTCTAAATCGCTCATAATCAGAAGTATACGCTACTGTCTGTGAAATGTGAGGTATGGGATTTTGATAGTGCGGCGGAAGTCCATACAGCTGGCTCTGGGCATTGGAACCCAACCTCTCCATTGGGTGTCATCCTGCCAAAATGCGCAGACATAGCAACCCCTATTCATTCTCAAGTATAGTAAAATGGTAAAGCATTCAAACTATCATAAGATCCGTATTTCTCTAATGCCATGCTAGTATTATTAAATTGATTTATGCGTTTGACCTTACGAGTCGCAATGAGGTATTGGAAATGACTCATTCATGAAATATGCCAACATGCTAATTAGTCAGTAGTTTTAAAACTGCCTTCTTTTAAAATACTAATCAATTCCCAGACATGAATCAATACATATCCTCTGGAAAACCTTAATGATTATATACCTTACCTCTTCCTGTCAAAGTAACAGTTTTTTCTTGTACACTTATTCTAAAGACAATATTCCCAAACAATGCCTGTCAAAGATATGAACTGATTTTAAGATTGGAAATGATTAAGACCTTATTACATTTATTTGTCAATGTTTATGTTAAATTATCAAGCAGCTTTCTGTAATCCGAATCTGTTCCGCTCTTGTAGATTGTTTTATGCATCTGCATTGTCTGTAAATTGGCATGTTCAACTCTGCACAAGTTACAACTCATTCAGTAAAATTGATGTCCATTGAATAATTAATGTAAAGAATTATATAAAACAATTACCAAAATTTTGTAAATAGTAAACGTTATATGAAGCATGAAATTTTTTTGTGTAATATGTTCTAATATTTTATTAAATTTATATATGTAAATCATGGTTTTTGAATTATTTTCTTTTAATTAATAAAATAATTATAACTAATTCCTGGGCTACTCTTTACCATGACCATCATTTTGATCTTATGCTCTACCACTGTTTCAGGGCCTGGAATTAAAATAATTATGCTGTATCATTGGGATTGTTTTTTCATAGGGTCAGAAATTCGAATAATAGGCAAATAAGTTAGAATTTAGGATTGCTCCAGACCCGTGAATCTAGAGCATGATCAAATTCGAGGTATTTTTAGTCTTGTATGAGCACTGTTTTGACCGGTATATATATACACTATTTTCTTTTATTATAAAGCTTGTTAAAATTTATGAAATAATTAAGATGCTAGAATATTGTCAAGATAAGTCAGTATTAGTTTTTTTAAAAAATACTTTACCCAGCTTGGTATTAGAAAACATATTAGGAAATAAAATAAATACAACCTTAAGTATATGTAAACAGAGTATGGTGTGATTGTTAACAATAGACTTTGAGCAATAAAGCTTGTAACTAATTAAACAAAATCACTGCATATTTAAAAACTTAAATAAAATTGAGAAAATGATATAGAATTTTTGATTTTGAGAAATTATTTATTTGTACATGAATGTAAATTCAATTAAAAAAACCATGTATATTTCAAAACAATTTATTAATTACAAAAATAACATTCAAATTACAGAATAAATGATGTTTCCATATATATACTTCAGTATCATAATGCAATACATTAAAAAAAAAATGGTTATAATTCTAATAATTATATGGTTCTGTTGTTACATAACAAAATTTTTAAACATATCTTGAAAATTTTAAAAAATCATATTTATTGTAAGGAATTCCATAACATGACAAATTACAGAAAAATGTATATTGAACAAAAAATTCCAGTCAGTTTAGTATGTTGCTATTTCTATGTAAATTATTTTTGGCTAATTGACCATTTGATAAGCAGTGTTTTAATGTGTTTACATTATCATCTAATATTCTTTGAATAATGCAGAGATAGAAGTCTCTATTGTTAGGTAAAACAAACTACAAAATTGATGTAATATTTCTGTAATCACCACTCTCATGCAAGGTAGGGACTGGTTTCTTTCCGCTTTTAGTATGTGTAATCATACACATATGACATCATCTTTTTCACATGACTTTGGTCATGTTTATGATTATACCCCCACCAAAAGATGTTAAAAGTGGATAGATACCAGTCCCTATCTTTCTTGAGTGGTGTAGTGAAAATTACTACAAAAATGATTAATAAAAATTATTTATAAAATTGATGTGTTGCTTTGTTCTGATTATGTAATATACAATATCTTAAGCAAAATCATTTTTGATTGCCTCTAAACAGTGAAAAATCTCAATTTAGTTTTCAAAACAAAATCTGCTTTATCATGCTTTTATCATATCGATGAGCATATTTCATGAGCAACTATATATATTTTTTTAAAAAAGCATTTATTTTGTAAATTTGTAATAATAATTAAATAGTTTATTGCTTCCATGTCACAACAGTTTGGGCAATAGAAGTGATAGAACTGGATTAGCAATTCAAGTGGTCATTTTATATATAAGCAAACAATATGATTGGTAATTTTAGCTTTTAAATAATAAATGCGAAATTTCATTTTGCCTGTTAACTAAATATTGAAATTCATAAGAATATTTTTTGTTTTAAAAATAAGGTGTATATATATGCAGCTTAGTGTACTATATATAAACATTGAGATATTAGAATTATGTCAATTATTATAGTACAAGCAAAACTCTCCATACAGTAATACCACTCAGTGAAATCCAGAGTAATCATGGTTTGTGCATAAAATCCCTATCTAGTGCTTACTTATCCAACATCTCCAGACTAGTTTCTAGCTTGTGGCTTTCATCAATGAGGAGCCTTGAATCTGAGAGCACTGCACCTACATCTTAGGAACTAATGCAACCCTCCAGCAACCATCTTACAAAACTATGAGTCTTAAAATTGAAAACAATATTTTCAATCCAAGCTCATTAGCCTACATAGTCATATAGATCTGAACTCGGTTCAATACCCATACATTTTGGTGTCTTTGATTCTTTAATAATTATAATCACCATTATTCTATTAGGCAGGATTGGCATTAAACCACTAAACATCATATGATCACCATTTCTTATGCTTGCTTAAGCTGTTAAAACAGGCAAAACTCTCCATACTGTAGTGCCACTCAGTGCAAAACAAAATAATCAATGGATGCAAGATTTGTGCATAAAATCCCTATCTAGTGCCTACCCATCCGATATCCCCAGACAAGGTTCTAGCTTGTAGTTTTCATCAGTAAGGAAACTTGGATCTGACAGCACTGGCCCTAGATCTAATGCAATCATCCAGCAGCCACCTTTTACCAATTGAAAACATTATTGTGCTTTCATTTTGGACTCAAAGCTTTATAGTTAGCTAGTAAGGTAAAATATAGCTGCTGGAGGATTGCATTAAATTCCGAGATCTAGGTGCAGTTCTCTCAGATTCAAGGCTTCTCACTGATGAAAGCCACAAGCTAAAAACTAGTCTGGGAATAGTGGATAAGTAGGCACTAGATAGGAATTTTATGCACAAACCTCTTCTTGCATCCATTGATTATTCTAGCTTGCACTGAGTGGCACTACTGTGTGGTGAGTTTTGCCTGTTTTAACAGCTTGAATAAAAATAGGAAATGATCACAATATTATTGTAGTATGTCCAGTTAGTTGAACTAGGCTTAACAACTTTCTTCAAACAATACTGTCACCTAGAGCAAGCCATAATAATCAATGGATGATAAATTACTGCATCAAAATCCATATTTAGTACCTACTCATCCAAACTAGTTTATGGCTTTTCTTAGTGAGAAGCCTTGGATATGAGAGTAATGAAGCATCTATTCTGCAGTCAGTTTTACATTTTTAATTAACTATAAACTGAGCACAAACTGAAAACAGTATGTTCAATCCAAGCTAATATGCTTGTATAGTCATACAGCTCTAAATCCAGTTAAGTATCTATATATTTTTGTCTGGTTTTTTTACTAAACATATTTACCAGCATCTTTGGCTAGGATTGGTAAATCATTTCAATATTACATGACACTAAAATATATAGATACTGAACTGGATTTAGAGCTGTATGACTGTACAAGCAAATTAGCTTGGACTGAACATATAGTTTTCAGTTTGTGCTCAGGTTTATAGTTAATTAAAAATGCAAAAGGTGATTACTGGAGGAATGCATTATATCCAGAAATCTAGCTGCAGTGCTCTCTGATCCAAGACTCCTCACTGATGAAAGCCACAAGTTAAAAACTACTCAGTATATCAAATGAGTAAGCACTAAATATGGGTTACAATGTACTAATCTATTATAGAGAAAATTTCTATGGTGTTATCAGATTATGTAAGCATAAAAATGGATGTGATGTTAAGGTGGTTTGAACTAGCCTTTTGAGAACTTAACATACAAATTAGTTGTCTTGAATTAAAAAAAAGACATTATCATATCTCGTAACACTAAATCATTTTCGATTATTACAATAGTTTATTTGATATTATCAATGTTGACACAATTATGTCAAAATAAAGCATTAAGGGAAGACAATAATTACTACTTAGCAGTGAAACTAGTTTCTATCCAGTTGGTTTCTTACAATAAGTGATTATATTTACTTCAACTATCTAATAACAGCCATTTATCTTGAGATCAATAAATGCAATAAAGATCAGCGACCTTTATCAAACAAAAAGACCAGCAACAGATAGTTAATATCTGGTTTTATGGATTCAAACAGTGACTAAAAACGAACTTAGGTACACAGAATGAAAGCGAAATAACCAAAGATAGGATGCACAAACAAAAATTACACAATAAATAAATGCAAGTATATACATGGAAACAAATTATTATTAACACATGCTCAACTATTGGAAGTTTATGATGACAACCAATAAATCTTCTAATCAGATAATTTACCTTATCTATGCTCACAACATATGATTTGGAAAGATGTATAAAACTCTCTTGACCTCATTTATTATATCAAATCATTATCCACTTAGTACTGAAACAGTAAGGTCTGCTTTGCAGATCTTCGTTTCACCTTTTCTCACCTATTTCCTATCTCATACCTTAGTTTGAACCCCAATCTATCGTAGTGTGTCTGTAATACGCTTATATACCGAAAATAATTTTAAACCACGAGCACAATGCTCGTATTATATATATATAACTTATTCCCAAATAAAATATTATGACTTATGTATTTGTTCACATAATTTACATTTATTACAAAGTAAGTTATATAAGTCGTAATTGCGCACACACTATGATATCCATTTTAAAACATATCAAAATTATAAATTGTTAGTTATTTTGTTTGGATCTATTTACAAATATATTACCATCGTAATATATTTTGATTTAAAATAAAATTCATTTAGTAAATATTAGTTTAGTAGATAGATTCAAACATTACAATTTAAAATAAAATAATTTTCGTTTTATTTAATAAAAATCATCACAAATATTTCTGTTAAAATAAATGAGGGACAATAGTTTAATTATATAAGTTTATCTAAAAACAGCAGCTGTCCACTTAAGTTTTCTTTAATTAGTAGCAATAATTTTAATTAAATCTAGTTTGTAATTCGAATGTCGACGGGGAAGTTAACAAAAGAAATTAATTAATGTTGAATTCCTTTAGACATTCGGATAGATTTAATTACAGCAGATAAGTCCAATAATTTTGTACACTCCAGGGCAAGTCTATTGTTAATTTTTACTATAAATAGGATGTTTTTCTTTTGTTCTCCATTATAAGCTTTTAAAGAATTCTGAGTTGTCTAAAGGTTTCTGAGTTGTTCTAAAATTCTAATAATTTGCTAACCTTGACATGTCCGAGTAGAGGCGTTTAAGATGGCTATGTCCCCTCGGAATAGCCAGCCGCTGCTCCATAACATCAGAAATTATCACACGGACCCCGGAACTGCTGCTGCCGCTGCCAAAATATGAACATTCCAGATTTTGCTGCTAAATTATAAAACCTGCCGAACATCTACCTGCAAATGCTTCTCCAGAGGTAACCTAAATTAACCCAAGAGCTCTTGTGATCACTAACTAACATGCTATAGCTATTTAACATTGTTTTCTTATATTTCACAACTTCATTATGTATTTCTTTCATGTATTTAAATATACTCAACATTTTGTTCTATCCTTGGGTTAATATTTTCTATTTATAAAGCTTTCTTTTATTTTATTATGATAATGTGTCAGAATCGTCTTTGACCGAGTGAACTATTCCCTCTATTGAAAGTAAGACGCCGCTATTAAGGCATATTTTAAATTTATAATTTTCCAATTTTATTATCTTGCAAATCACTCGTTCGAGGGCGATTCTTTTCTTTAATGTAATATAATCACAGTTTAAAATCTACATGCTATTGATTTTAATGTGTCCCCAAATGCATGATTGCGTATATAAATCTATACTTACTTTTCAAACCCGCAAGCATGCATTTTCCTATTTTAATTACCGTGTTCTACTTTCATTATAAAGTTCATCATTGACGTCGAGAATGTGCGGACCCTCTTAAATGAATTTCGGGGAATTTGATTGGGCATTTCTCTTAATCCAAGTAAAACCCATTTAGTATGTTTTTATATACACTAGTCTCGTATTGCTGGTACATGAATTGGTTGTTGAGACCGCTTTGTTTTATTTTTCAAAGGATTCTTTACACGGCAAAGTCCGTTCTTTTCGCTTATTGCAAGTTTCCAGGCAGAGAGTGTTCACCAATGACACCCCTGGGAATTAAACGCAATCGCCACACAGTCGCTAAGTTTCGGCTGTTCGTCAAAATACTTTCCTATGGGTTAGCGGCGAGATGCCCTCCGTAATTATTCCGGATCTTCAATATTGTTTCATTTTATATTTATTTTACAAAGCATCCTTGACTAAAACGAGTCACACCCTCCAACTTTATAAATTCACTATCAGCAATACTGACCTCCCAATACAAATCTATTATTATTCTCAAATAAATGCTTTGATCCCATTCCCACGTTTGCTTAGTAAGCTTTAGTCCGTCCTATTCTCGAAATCAATAAGTATTTTAGAACATTTAATTTCAAATATTGTCTTAAACTTGTCTATTTACTCAAAGCACCTTGCACATGTTCCTATCTTGTCAAGCACATTATCGTAACGCTATTAGCCCGAGGAATAGAATATATCACTGTTTTAAAACCTTTTGTCATTACTAAAATATAAATGCCAACAATTATTTAATACGCGTCCCTGTCTCATATAAGCAGACAGTGGCGCCATGGACCCGGAAAAAAAAATTTACTATGTAACGGTCAGAATCGTCTATCTCGCTAACACACTGCATAATTCAAACCCCAGACACTAAACTGAACATTCTAGGAGGGGTTGCCTTCTAGATATACATATACTAAGTTCGAATCTAAAGTCCAAATTTCACAGCGCCACCTACGTGATATCGCATCTGATGCTACAACTAGTATAACCTTTTACCGATGCCTGGTGGTCAGGGAGAAACAAAAGACTCTATACTAAGATAAGTTTGGGTGGCTAATTAACGTCTATGGATTTACAAAAGAAATGCAGAAAATATATATATAGACCGAGACAGTGATAGGAATCAAATAAAATAAGAGATCAAATTTAGTTTTAAATAATTTCACACAATTTATTTATATAAATATATAAATAACGCCACTGTCTGCTTATATGAGACAGGGACGCGTATTAAATAATTGTTGGCATTTATATTTCAGTAATGACTAAAGGCTTTAAAACAGAGTGATATATTCTATTCCTCGGGCTAATAGCGTTACGATAATGTGCTTGACAAGATAGGAACATGTGCAAGGTGCTTTGAGTAAATAGACAAGTTTAAGACAATATTTGAAATTAAATGTTCTAAAATATTTATTGATTTCGAGAATAGTAACGGACTAAAGCTTACTAAGCAAACGTGGGAATGGGATCAAAGCATTTATTTGAGAATAATAATAACAGATTTGTATTGGGAGGTCAGTATTGCTGATAGTGAATTTATAAAGTTGGAGGGTGTGACTCGTCTAAGTCACGGATGCTTTGTAAAATAAATATAAAATGAAACAATATTGAAGATCCGGAATAATTATGGAGGGCATCTCGCCGCTAACCCATAGGAAAGTATTTTGACGAACAGCCGAAACTTAGCGACTGTGTGACGATTGCGTTTAATTCCCAGGGGTGTCATTGGTGAACACCCTCTGCCTGGAAACTTGCAATAAGCGAAAAGAACGGACTTTGCCGTGTAAAGAATCCTTGGGAAAATAAAACAAAGCGGTCTCAACAACCAATTCATGTACCAGCAATACGTGACTAGTGTATATAAAAACATACTAAATGGGTTTTACTTGGATTAAGAGAAATGCCCAATCAAATTCCCTGAAATTCATTTAAAAGGGTCCGCACATTCTCGACGTCAATGATGAACTTTATAATGAAAGTAGAACACGGTAATTAAAATAGGAAAATGCATGCTTGCGGGTTTGAAAAGTATAGATTTATATACGCAATCATGCATTTGGGGACACATTTAAATCATTGACTTCGCACATACTCTTATATTAGATTAAAATCAATAGCATGTAGATTTTAAACTATGTGATTATATTACATTAAAGAAAAGAATCGCCCTCGAACGAGTGATTTGCAAGATAATAAAATTGGAAAATTATAAATTTAAAATATGCCTTAATAGCGGCGTCTTACTTTCAATAGAGGGAATAGTTCACTCGGTCAAAGACGATTCTGACACATTATCATAATAAAATAAAAGAAAGCTTTATAAATAGAAAATATTAACCCAAGGATAGAGCAAAATGTTGAGTATATTTAAATACATGAAAGAAATACATAATGAAGTTGTGAAATATAGAAAACAATGTTAAATAGCTATAGCATGTTAGTTAGTGATCACAAGAGCTCTTGGGTTAATTTAGGTTACCTCTGGAGAAGCATTTGCAGGTAGATGTTCGGCAGGTTTTATAATTTAGCAGCAAAATCTGGAATGTTCATATTTTGGCAGCGGCAGCAGCAGTTCCGGGGTCCGTGTGATAATTTCTGATGTTATGGAGCAGCGGCTGGCTATTCCGAGGGGACAGCCATCTTAAATGCCTCTACTCGGACATGTCAAGGTTAGCAAATTATTAGAATTTTAGAACTCAGAATTCTTTAAAAGCTTATAATGGAGAACAAAAGAAAAACATCCTTTTTATAGTAAAATTTAACAATAGACTTGCCCTGGAGTGTACAAAATTATTGGACTTATCTGCTGTAATTAAATCTATCCGAATGTCTAAAGGAATTCAACATTAATTAATTTCTTTTGTTAACTTCCCCGTCGACATTCGAATTACAAACTAGATTTAATTAAAATTACTGCTACTAATTAAAGAAAACTTAAGTGGACAGCTGCTGTTTTTAGATAAACTTATATAATTAAACTATTGTCCCTCATTTATTTTAACAGAAATATTTGGGATGATTTTTATTAAATAAAACGAAAATTATTTTATTTTAAATTGTAATGTTTGAATCTATCTACTAAACTAATATTTACTAAATGAATTTTATTTTAAATCAAAATATATTACGACGGTAATATATTTGTAAATAGATCCAAACAAAATAACTAACAATTTATAATTTTGATATGTTTTAAAATGGATATCATAGTGTGTGCGCAATTACGACTTATATAACTTACTTTTTAATAAATGTAAATTATGTGAACAAATACATAATTCATAATATTTTATTTTATTTGGGAATAAGTTATATATATAATACGAGCATTGCGCTCGTGGTTTAAAATTATTTTCGGTATATAAGCGTATTACAGACACACTACGATAGATTGGGGTTCAAACTAAGGTATGAGGTAGGAAATAGGTGAGAAAAGGTGAAACGAAGATCTGCAAAGCAGACCTTATTGTTTCAGTACTGGTGCTGGAGTCCATGAAGCCAGATACTTACAATCTGTTCCTGACAGATTTGACTGCACTTACCCAATATCTTTGCTGTAAATAATGAACACATTAAATAAGTGCCTTCTACTATAAAAGAACAATATTCAAAAACTGCTTCACTATTACAAAGTATCTTATCTTTATATAGAATTCTCTATTCTAGTCAATTTGTTTACTCTTCAACTTAGGAGCCTTACCTATATTATCTATTGGGATAAATATATTTATTTCCATCTACTAAACAGTGAAACTGGGTTAGATTTTATCTGCAAGATGGGAACACTCATCTTATATATAAGTACTTTTAGGTAGTATTCCAGACGAGATAATAAATAGTTTAGAATTGAGCAATGAATCAGCATTTCATTTTCACAAACTTTATATATTGCTAAAAGTCCATTACGCAAAATATATTAGAGCACATTACTGGTGTAAGTTGCTTATTATTATAAAAAAAATAAGTTAAAATAATTATTATATTTAAACTAAACATATGCTAGAAAGAATATTTAAAAAATATTCCTTATTTCCAATTTATGTAACTGAATAAAATGTATTTCCAAACAACACAGTCAAATAAATGTTCCAATTCACAGAACATACACACAAATATTGGATTAAAGATCATAATAATAGTACTTCCATCATGACTTCTCAACATGGCTGACTTAATTAATTGGATTGCAACTCAATCTTGTCAAATCCATGTTTGAACATTACATGACCTCCTAACCTTATCACTTAGCTTTTTTATATATAAACATTACTAATCTCTGTAATCTTGCTTAATAAAAGACTAATATCCCCCACAAATATTTCTCAAGATCATTCCACCCTATGTAGAATATAACCAATCCTGGATTCAAATGCTTTTATATAATACCAATAAACATGTTTCCATTATTTTGTCTAATTTCTGTATTATCTTTGAATCAGAAATGAATGCAGTGGCAAGATCAACAACTACTATATTAAAAGATGCGGTAATTTTGTTTTGAGGCAAATATAGTTGAGTGATTATTCAGATGGCTGGTGTTTGATAATTGACAAGATATTACCATTATTACACTCACAAAACCTCAAAGGTTTAAGTAACTATTCATTAGGTTTTAATCAATTTTTGACAGACTTTTAAAGTTTAGCAGTTAAAAGGCAACATTGAGACTATTATAATAATGTCTATTATACTGAAAAAAAAAACCAAATTACTTTATAAAAATAAATGTCAAATTGAAAAACATTTTCAAAACTGATGCTATTTTTTTGTTTTAAGTAAATCATTTTAGTTTTATTAGGATCAGAATCTCTTTTAAAATAACAATCACCATTTCATTACACTCTCATAAGAATTAGCCTTTTTCATAAAATCTTTAGTTAATTTTTTTTAGAAAAATACCCAACAGCAAAATACAATATTAATACATGGATGGTGGCAATCTGCCAATGAAAATATCTATGAGCCTTTTAAAATAACATTAGTAATGTTATCACATTTACAGGATCAATTTTTCTTGACCAAATGGTGGTATAGTGTCTACTAGGCCTTGTTGCATATTCTTGAGTTTCCCCAAAATAAACAATTATTGATAAAGTTTTAAATTGCGCTTTACACAAAGTGAATAACATTAGTAATCTTATTACATGTCTAGGATCAATTTTTCTTGATCAAGTGGAGGTATAGTGTCTACTAGGCCTTGTTGCATATTCTAGAGTTTCCCTAAAATAAACAAATTATTATTGATAAGTTTTGAATTGTGCTGTACGCAAAAAAGTAAAGCTTAGTATTATTATCAAAGAATTATATGGCTGAGCGCTTTCAGAGAACTTAAGTCTCCATATTCATAGCCTATTTTGGTAGTGTCAGCTTACATTGAGATTTTAAGCGAAGTTTAGTGGTAATTTATGCAAAATCAAAAGTTTTCTTTCATAAAGACCAATTTTCTGGAGATTTCAAAACACGATTCTTTTCGGTTTATTGCATAGTTGTCATTCGCAATAAAGCATGCCTCCTTTATCTTTCATTTCATATCATTATGTTCAGTGCACTTGCCACAATAGGTTCAAACACTTTCAATAAATTTGGCATAAATTACCGCTAAACTTCGCATAAAATCTCAATGTAAGCTGACCCTCCCAAAATAGGCTATGAATATGGAGACTTAAGTTCTCTGAAAGCGCTCAGCCGTATAATTCTTTGATAATAATACTAAGCTTCACATTTTTGCGTAAAGTGCAATTTAAAACATATCACTCAAAGGTGAAGAAAAAACGAATTTTATTTTAAATTATTACTGAGTTAACCTTTTCCAGAATTACCCAGCAACAAAATATAATCCCATGAATGATAAATAAAATGATAGACAATTTTAGAAGAATTAAAAAATATCTATCTTCAATTTAATCATCAACCTTTTCCAGAATTACCCAGCAACAAAATATAATCCCATGAATGATAAATAAAATGATAGACAATTTTAGAAGAATTAAAAAATATCTATCTTCAATTTTATCATCAACCTTTTCCAGAATTACCCAGCAATAAAATATAATCCCATGAATGATAAATGAAATGATAGACAATTTTAGAAGAATTAAAAAATATCTATCTTCAATTTTATCATCATACATATGGATAAAAGAAGTGAAATAAATGACAGACAATTTTAGACCCATGAATGATAAATAAAATGATAGACAATTTTAGAAGAATTAAAAAATACCTATCTTCAATTTTATCATCATACATATTGATAAAAGAAGTGAAATAAAAAACAAGGATTTTATTTTAAATTATTACTGAGTTAACCTTTTCCAGAATTACCCAGCAACAAAATATAATTCCATGAATGATAAATAAAATGACAGACAATTTTAGAAGAATTAAAAAATATCTATCTTCAATTTTATCATCATACATATGGATAAAAGAAGTGAAGTAAAAAACAAGGATTTTATTTCAAATTATTACTAAGTTAACCTTTTCCAAAATCACCCAGCAACAAAATATAATCCCATGAATGATAAATAAAATGAGACCATTATATATATGGATAAAAAAAGTTTTCAACTCGGCTGTTAGCAACAACTGAATTTTTCTAATTTCCTCTTTTTACCCTCAAAAAATAAATAAATAGATATCTGGTACTGTGAACTGCAACAAGACTAATAATTGGATAAAAGAAGTGAAGTAAAAACAACGATTTTATTTCAAATTATTATTGAGTTAACCATTTCCAGAATTATCCAGCAACAAAATATAATCCCATGAATGATAAATAAAATGACAGACAATTTTAGACCCATGAATGATAAATAAAATGATAGACAATTTTAGAAGAATTAAAAAATATCTATCTTCAATTTTATCATCATACATATGGATAAAAGAAGTGAAGTAAAAAACAAGGATTTTATTTTAAATTATTACTGAGTAAACCTTTTCCAGAATTACCCAGCAACAAAATATAATCCCATGAATGATATATAAAATAAGACAATCATATATATGGATAAAAGAAGTTTTTAACTCAGCTGTTAGCAACAACTGAATTTTTATAATTTCTTCTTTTTACCCCCAAAAAATAAATAAATAGATATCTGGTACTGTGAACTGCAACAAGACTAATAATTGTATGCACTAATATAAATGCTTCATGTACAAACCAAAACTTTCACAAATACTTATTGATCCAATCCTTAAATGCCTTTTCACCCTTTTCAATAAAAGCAAGTGTTTACAGAGCTTAAACTCTTCAGACAATAGCGCCACCAGTGCAAACCAGAGTAATCAATGGAGGCAAGGTTTGTGCATAAAATCACTATCTAGTGCCTACTCATCCAATATCTCCAGACTAGTTTCCAGCTTGTGACTTTCATCAATGAGAAGCCTTGGAGCACCTAGATCTCTCAGATCCAAGACACAAGCTAGAAACTAGTCTGGGGATATTGAATGAGTAGGTACTAGATAGGGATTTTATGCCCAAACCTTCTTGCATCCATTGATTACTCTGGCTTGCACTGGTGGTGCTACTGTATGGAGAGTTTAGCCTCTGTATAAACAGCTTGTGTAAGCCTAAGAAATGGTTATCATGTGATATTTTGTGAGTTAAAAGCAAGTGTTAGAATAACATTGCATTAGATGTTAAATGGACTATAGGACGTAACAATTTGAATTCATTTGTGAATGCTCCAAACCATAATTAATTAAACATTTGAATTTTTGGTTCACTACTGAGTCTGTGTTGTGATGTAAATATTTTTGGCTCATGAAAGATATATAGTCAGAGACCTGAATTCCTAAAAATGGAAGAATAGCATGATGATAGGAAATGAAAATAAGGAGTGTGGTTCATTAATAGTACAAACTCAGTGATGAACTGAAAACCCAATCATATTCAAGTATGGTTTGGAACATAAGTAAGTAAATTCAAACTGTTACTTCCTATAATACATTTAATAATCTACTACATCATTAATCTAATATTTACCTGATGTTCTACACTAAAAATGTATTAAAGAATTTAAAGAGTATTTTTAAAATTCCACTCCATGCAAGAATTTATATTTATGCACATACAGTAACAGATACATGTCAGAGAACCAGTTCAGCTGGTGGTAGAGGGAGCTAAAATATCTTCCATGGATCAATAAGTGTTCTAACATGTCAGAAAAATAATTAATATTAAGTTCTCATTCTCAAAGTCAGAAGAGTATAAAATAAAGTCGTCTGACAAAATTTCCCAATAATTAAGTAGTTAAATAAAATTAAAATACATTATTTGAAATATTTGCATAATTTCACTATTAATAGAATTAATAATAATAATAATCAAAATAATATATATCAGATATTTAAAACAATTATACTGTATATTATTAACCAAATTAAATATTCATTCCTAAAAGTGATCATCTAAAAAAAAAATTGAAGGGGAAGAATTAATTATTTTCAATTTAAAACCACTAAATAAAAGCTAATGGAAGAGCAATCTTTGTTTATAGCAAATGGTTTTTTTATTTTGATTTATTTGAAAGCCAAACTATACACAATTCTTAATGTGATGCTTTTTATAATCAATAAAACACTGAATATACATAAACTTCCATCATTATTTATCTATTGATAGGATGCACCACTTTGAGTATAAATATATATTTAAAAAATAAAATTAGATATGAAAAATAGAATGTCTTATTAATATTAGTTGATATTAATTTGTTTGAATACAGACCAAAATCAATTAATTTTGGCATTTTTCTTTCAGATAACTAGCCCATTGCCAATATCTACTAAATTATTTATCAACTATAAACAAGAACACAACACTAAGGACTAATCTGGAGAGCAATCATCTATATTATCTTAGTAATCAGATGCTAAATTCTCTGCCTAAAGGCAAGCAGAGATAATGAAGTAATTATAAAACTTTACTCTTCACAGATAATTTGTCATTGCTTTCCTTAATTTACTCTAAAATTCAGATAAAATAACATTTGCTAATAATAATAAAAAAGACAAAATAAAGAAATTTTAAAGTTATTAAAACAGGCAAAACTCTCCGTACAGTAGTGCTACTCAGTGCAAGCCAGATTAATCAATGGATGCCAGAAGACTTGTGCATTAAATCTCTATCTAGTGCCTACTCATCCAATATCCCCGGACTAGTTTCTGGCTTGTGGCTTTCATCAGTGAGGTGGCTGCTGGAGGGTTGCATTAGATCCTGCAACCCTCCAGCAGCCACCTCACTGATGAAAGCCACAAGCCAGAAACTAGTCCGGGGATATTGGATGAGTAGGCACTAGATAGGGATTTTATGCACAAGTCTTCTGGCATCCATTGATTACTCTGGCTTGCACTGGGTGGCACTACTGTATGGGGGAGTTTTGCTTGTTTTAATAACAGTTATGAATAAGCATAAGAAATTGTGATCATCTGATGTTTAGTGGTTTAAATTTTAAAGTTCAGACAGTTATTAATTAATGCATCCCACAAAATTTTCTATGACTTAAATTTAGCATAAATCAATACATACATATTGCTATAACATAATAATATTTGAACTAAAATGTAAGCAAATTAGCTCAGACTGAAAATATACTTGTGTTTTTAGTTTGAGCTCATAGCTAAACAAGAGTAAAAAATGGCTTCTATAAGATTACATTAAATCCAAAAAGGTAGGTGCAGTGCTCACATTCAAAACTCCTCAATGATTTAAGTCATAAGCTAGACACTAGTCTGAGAATATTGTATGAGTAGGTACTAGATAGAAATTTTGATGCACAACCCTTAAGCATCCATTGATTAGTATGGTTTGCACTAGGTGGCAATATTGTATGGAAATAGTTGCTATTGTTTTAAAAAAGATAAATTTACTTGCTATTATATATTTAACAAAGCATCACATAATTTTCTTATGAATGAAATTTTACTTTTCATGCTATTAAATTGAATTTTAATTCAATTTTGAATAGTGTACAAAGTAATATATGATATTTAAATACAAGTATATTGTTTATACTAAACATAATGTAATTAGAAGGGATATGAACCCAGACTTTCAATGTCCTTTTTTGTATTATTAAATTGAATTATTATTCAATTTAGAACAGTATGATGCATTTAAAACCTTTTGTACGATTTATGTAATCTTGTGTTTATCAAGATATGTTCATGTGAGTATGGATATATACCAGTTTTGAGTCTATCTATATAAAAACCATTAATTAATTACACTAAATGCTAATGGGATAAATACTTATATAAGCTGATATATATAATTGTGATATCTCTTCTTGATTTGCAACAATGTATAAAGAATCATCTTCTTCTATACATATTAACTTTCCAGACATATGAGAACTTTCTATATTAGAAAGATATGACTGTCCAAGTTTTAGAATTAATTCACTTTTGTTTTTATTTTTCTTATAAACATAAACAGATTTTTGTGTTTGATTAGTATTATTCAAAAAATATAGTTTGATTTTCAAAAAATACATTCCTTTTTTAAGAAATATGAAGAACTTCTTATCAGTCAGTGAAATAAAAAACTGCTCTTGCATAGACCACTTGACATAGTATAAATTATCTAAAAGAAAAATAAAAGGCAGTGTTAGTATATATTTTTACATACATTAATATGTAAAAAATTAATGTTAAAAATTAAATTATCTAGTCAACAAATAAATAGCCAATAACTCATTCATATTCTTTAAAGTCCCACAGATTCATTGGCAACTATCAGAGCCATATTCATGGTCTCTACAAAGTGCAAAAAATTGAAAAAATAAAATGAATAATTTTTTTAAAATTATTATATAAATTAATATTGTAATTATATAAAAAATATATGTACAGTGTATATAATTTTACAATCAACTATTGTTGTTATAGTAAGCTAAATATTTTTATGTATTTTCTTGATAATATAAACACCAAATTTTTCATGAAAATACATTAAAATTATATTGATAGCAATATGTTATTCTTTCATTGGCACAACACTACATTACTGCTTACCCACTATCTCATCAAATAACATTAGGATAAACAACAGTTGTTATAGCAAATAAATTTTAAGATCATACATAGCACTAGAGTGGTAGTATTTGAAACTACTCCAAACTACATAACAATATCGGATGTGTTAAATAGGGAAAAGTGAATTTTAAAACAGAATAATTTTAAAATTTTTTTGATTTTATGAACAAGTAATTATATATACATACTGTCATGGCAATTTACTTGCAAAACATCTTAAAAAATATATTTTCTTAACTGATTTTAGCTTACTTAACATCAAAATTTTTCTCCAATAGAGTATTTTCAATCTATCTTAGATTTATTTGTTTTCTAATATTATCTATTTTAGATATATTTTATTTATTAGGTGAGTAATTTTGTTTTAATTCATTATCTTATTTTATAATTAAATCTATTGTATTTAGTCACGAGAGATTATTTGGAAGAAAATACCCAAGTGGACATGAAAAATAAAAGCGAAAATAAAAAAAAGACATGGCTGAGGAATGTAAAAGAAATTAACTGTTTAAATTTATGATGTTGAACTCATATTTGTCCAGCTATATCATTTGATAACAGGAGTAATAACTTCAGCTTCAACATTAATTAATAATGTGTTCTGAAATACTCAAAGGAAGTAGAGAATATAACATTTGGTCAAACAATGAGTATTTAAGATCCTAAACCTGAGACACCAGTGGAAGGTGATCAAGTAACATGGCCCAAAATTTTGATCAACTCAACACTAATACAAAATGTACAACAATGAAAATGAGTTTTCAAAAGTTGATGAGGCATTTTCCCATAGCTCACTATGTTAGAACAACTGCAAATGGAGAAGCAAAACATAAGATGGCATACATATTCATACTCTTCGAACTCTATTTTTTGTTGCAAATTTTTTTCTGCTGAAGATAATTTTTTATCTAATAATGGTTTTTCTGACTGGTGACATGTAAGTGAAAGATTGAAGTCACATGAAGGAAACCCAGTGCATATAAAATACATATATTTATTGACACAAATGGAATGTTATTTAACAGATCACAATACAATTGATCAGGCAAATCAAAATGACCTAAAATTTGAAGCTAAATAGTTAAGAAATATTTTGTGATGAATAACAGCAACAATTCTTTATTGATCCATTTAGCTTTTAGAGATAATCTTGATACTTTGTACACAGCTCATAATGGTAATTTTTTAGGAATCATAGAATTGTAGAACTTGATTCACTGTAAGAAACAAAAGTAGTATCTATCACCCATTGTGCAAAATGAATTAATTATTGATATTGGAACCAAAATTTAACAAATATTGTAAATACTATATATCAGGCAAGATACTATTCAATAATTCTCAATTGTACTTCTGGTATTTAATCATCAGGAGCAAATTTCAATAATTTTTACATATATTTGAAGCAGATATTGGAATTCGTGAACACTTTTTGATGTTTTTAACAACTAATGATACTAGTAGTAAAGTTACATAAGGAAATATAAAATCATTTTTGAATAAATTAAATCTTAAATGATCAGATTGTAGATGGCAAGCATATGATAACAGAGCAAATATAAAAGTAGTATATAAGGGAGTCTGTGCTTGCATTTTAAATGAAAAGACATTTTATACTCCATGTACCTGATATAATTTAAATTTGTATGCAAAATCATGTTATACAAAAAATATACACATTATTTGCTGTCTCAACTTCACTTTCGAACATATTGAAGAAATCTATTAAATAATTAACTCCAAAATTGTTATGTAATACAAGATGGAAATGTATAATAGAATCAGTTAGAGCTGTAAGTTTTCAAATTCCATAATTTTTAAAGCACTAAAAGAATTATCTAAAACTACATCAGATAATACTATCAAAGTAGAAGTGGTTTTAATATACAAACAAATAGATTCATTTGAGTTTATGCTAAGCTTTGTAATTTGGTATGAGCTTTTGTCAAATGTTAATTTAATAAGAAAAGTATTACAAAATCCAAAAATTCTCATAGACATAGCAACTAAGCATACTAATGAGTTAGTCAGTACTTTGAAGAGCAGGGTATATCAAGATTTGATAGCTGTTTAGAGATTACTGAAGAACTGTCAAATGTATTAAAAATAGAAATTACATCAAAGAAAAATATTTTTTGATTATGAAACATCTGATGAATCACATATATATATAAGAAAGATAATTTTATAAATTTGTTTGTTTTTTTATAATTTTAAATACTGCTCTACAAACTGTCAAAACAAGATTTAAATTGTATGAAATTCACAAAAACTCATTTAGATATGAAATTAATAAAAAAAAAAACATAAAATGAGTTAAAATTTGGCTGCAAACAGCTATCAAAAATTAAATACAGGTATTGATGAATTTGAATTTTAGAATGAAATAATTATTTTTAGAAAAACTGTTCCAGAAGATGCACCCATTAATATTTTAAAATTCATAATTGCAAATAATTTGTTAGATATTTATCCAAATATTATTACAACATTTAAAATATTTTGGCAGAAAGATCATTTTCCAAATTAAAATATAAACCTATTTGGGATCTATATCTCAAGAATATTTGTCATTCCTGATAATAATACCTAGAGCATGAAATTGCAAATAATTTGAATTTTGATAGTGTTATAAATGATTTTATTGATAAATACATTAGGTTAAATAAAATGTAATATATTAAGATTTCTTTAAAACATACATTGTTATACATATATTTCATTTTTTATAATAAAACAGGATATTTTTTTAAAATATTATTGTTTATATTATTAAATAAATCATTGTTCTGGCATATTTAAATGATAATGTGTACTTATATAATCAAATAATATATCATGTACACACAACACATTTATTTTTTAACCACCCACCCCCCTCCTTATTTAAATTGATACTAAAGAGCATATTTGTTTATTTTTGTGCCTAAATATTTTCATATTTGATTTTATTATAACAAGATATTCTTCCACTTAAAATTTCCATTAATGTTACTAACTTTCAGGGGCCCTGCTTTTCTATTTCACACAGGGCCCCTGAAAAATGTAAAAATAGATCTGGCAATCATTTAACAATAACTAGAAGCAACTAATTACAAAACCTCTTTTGCTATAGGCGATAACAATGACATTCCATGGCAATTAATGATCTTTTATATCCTGAATATTTTTTGTAAATTAAAAACAATAAAAGTATTGTATATTTGCATATATATTACATAGATACCAACAAAATAAGTAACACACAGGAAGTTAATAAACAAAATTTAATAACGACAAAATTAACAATAAGGGATTATCAATGGTAACTAAATGCATTTGGTACTAAACCTCACAACAAAGTATTATTAACTACAATATTGATCACTCTGCATACAAACAAATAAAACCCTATTTATATATATATACACTATTATTGGGTCAAACTCTGACTCCACAGTCTATCGCTCAAATTTGGCGGTATACAAATTTAACAAGTGCATCTACTCACAATTCCTTCTAAGTTTCCTCCTATAGAGCCCGTTAGATGTAAAAACACAAAAGTCCCTAGCCGGTTGGTACCTTCAGAGGCACAGTCTTTGGGATTGCTTCTCTCAGTGCACGAACCGCCCGTTACTTCCCGAATGGCTCCAAAATACCCAGTACTAACAGTTCATGGTTAACAAAATTCATAACAAACATGTATGCAAACAAATCTGTAAAAGCCAAAAAAAAAGAAACCCTCTCACTTTTATGTACATGCTATTTATATCTCTCGCTGATTTCCCTTGGGTATAAAGGTTTTAATTCTTGATAGCTATCTTATTTCCTCTGATACCAATCAGTCTGTTTGACTCTGGTATTTTTAATTATTATTTTTCGACTTCGATTGTATTACACAAATAATTCTTATTAGTAAATCTCTCTTACAATTTATCAAGCAGAATTTCTTATTATTTGTTTTATACAACTAATTTGTATTGTTTATTTAAAGCAAATATTTCTTATCATTTATATTAAATTCGTTTAACTTTCTTTCAATAACATGCTAGCCAACTATTAAATATATTTTCTTTGCTGTATCTCTTTTCTTTTTCTGGAGTAATGAATATGTTGTTTACATCCATAATTATTGGGTTTAAATTTAAATACTAGGATGAAACATATCAAGAAGCATCCAGAAAATCAGATCATACAACTAATGCATATATTCATAAAAAAATAAAAAAACTCCAAAAGTTTAGAAACTAATATATCATGTTTTAAACTTTCTCTGCATATACTATGAGGATCTGAAGAGATTTCATTTTAAGAATACTGTATATGTATTTAAAATATGTTTAAATTTCATTAAAAATAATGTGTGTAGAGTAATCAATAAATGCCAGATGGTAGTGCTTAATAAAACCCTATTTAGTGTGATCCTATCCAATATCTCCAGACTAGTTTCTAGCTTAAGAATTTATCGATGAAGAGCTTTAGATGTGGGAGCAGTGCACTTGGATCTTTAGGATCTAATGAATCCACCTAACAGTCATTATTTACTTCTTTGTTTTACCATCAATATCAGTCCAAATTGAAAATCATTACTTTCGGTTTAAGCCATCTTTGCTTATATAACTGTGATAAAAAAAAAAATTACACTATTATATGAACTGCATCTTTAATAAAATTTAAATGAGTAATTAGAATGGGATATATTATTGAAAACCATATGCAGTATTCATTATTCAAAAGTTAATCAAAACTCTTTTGTTAATCTGTTCGTTATTATATTATATAAAACTGTCATCAATAAATGTAATAATAATTTTCGAACATTATTAATCTATAGCAGAATAAGTCTCTTGAAGTTTAAATAGTTTTTCCAATCTATAGTGTCTCTTCAACATAGCAATAAACTATATTATTTCGATCAAACATCTCACATACAATTTTTTTTAGTTCTTTTACAATCTCGTGGTATCCAGTTTAAGAATTCAACTGCCTATCTATTGTTCTCTCTCTGATATATGTCTAGCAGGGTTTTATTTCAGTCTCTTAATTCTTTCAACACATATCCTCTCAAGTATTTTGTTTTCAATCCCTTCTTGTTATTTCCAATACACATCCTTCATATTTTATTGAAAGATCTAAAGTCATTATTGTTCTTAAGTGTTTGAGTCTCAGATTTATAAACAAGAAGTAGTGGAATACATTTATAAAAACTTTAACAAAAGCTTATTTCATTTAAAAATTAATTCTATGATTAATTTCATTCATTGTGCTGTTATCATATGTATTAATAATATTTTATTAAAATATATGTAGCTGTTAATTTCAAATTCATGGTTACAAATCTTTATTTTCTCCTTCTGAAAATATCCATTGAGTATTAGTTTTTTTTTAGTATTTATCTTTAGTCCTACTTTTTAACTTTCATTTGATAAGTCTTGCAACATTTCCTGAAATTATTTACAACAACAAAAAAAATCCACAATCATGTCAACTGCAAAATGTAAATGCCTAAAATAATCTCCAAGAATTTATATTCATTTAGCTTCCCCATTTTAATTCACAAAATATTATTTATAAAACTGCTGTGAAAAATTTTAGTCTTGGAATGACTTAACCATAAATTCCTACTAATGTTAATCCTATTAGTGTTACCATGTAATCTAATTAATACTGTTGCATTTTAATAAATATTCTTCAGAATATGACACTACACTGTGTCCATTATCTTGGTGATTCAAAGCATTAATTACTATGGAAATACTTGTCACATTCTAGAAATCTAAAAGAAATAACATCTATTGACATTTTCTATAATTTCTCTTAACAATTGGGTTGGTTTAAATCTACAGTAGATGAATCATAATTATCTTGATAATATTTTATGTACATCTTATAGGTATTTAACTTCTAATATTTTCTTTATGACCTTTGTTAAATATGAATATTACTGAAGCATTTTTCCAATAATCTGGTATATATTCATTATTTAGACATTTGGGATATACTTTTATCGATAATTTTTTTTATTTCCTTACCTGCTTCTTTTAAAATATCAATAATATTTCCATCATTTCTTGGAGTTTTTCTCTTCTTCATAGATTTAATTGCATCTCTCACCTCTTCATTTAAAATGCTTGGCTATTTAGAAGATGCAATAATTATAGAAGTTATTTTATTTTGTTATTACTATGTAATTCCTTGCTCAAAGCAATAATTTCATCTTATTACTAATGAACATACTAGAATTATGCTATTGTTTTTCAGGTCCAGTATTACTTCTAATACATAAGAAATAACTTATATGACTCCATATAAATCTTGTCAGCTGAATTTGGGACTTTAAATTTTTGTATTGTTTGTGAAGCTCCTCATCAAATTTGGTTTCCTTTTTAATCAAGTCATTAATAATATTATTGTTAAAGAGCCATCTTTTTTTTTTTTTTTATTAAACTTTAATAACAGATTTAAATAACATAAACTTGAAAATAGAAATTTACATATTTTAGTATTTAATAGCAATTAAAATTTAGAATAAATTAATAGTTACTTCTATAAAACAAATACCAATGTTTTCTTTCAATACATTTGAAGTAGGGCCTATTTTTAAAATGCAGCTACCATTATCATCTTGGAGAATTCTATTTTATAACACAATGACTTGCATATGAAAGTGATCGTGTATTAATATCTTTTATATTTCAGACTCCTAAGTCTAAAACAGATTCTATAAAATATTACTATTTTAATTCTGGATACATCATATTTCTTTATTATGTGTTTTTCTGCATAATCAAAGTGAATGTCATAGTCAATCTATACTGTACAAAAATTCAACAATAGACCACTTCAATTCCAATAACTTAAAGGAATATTTATTATTTCTACCAATTCCTGAATTTATAAAATATCTTAACATTAAAAAAAGATCTTTTAATGATATTAATATGATACTAAACAATAAGGAATAAAAGCTTTTTTTCTCTGAATGGAATATTGACATGTAGATAGTGATAATTCCCAAAAACTAGCTTTCACTAATACATTGCAAAATTCCAAGAACTAAAAATACCAAATTAGAAGCAAATCCAATAACATTCATTCTCCTTTCACTCAATGATTTATCTGATCAGATAAATTTTCATATTCAGCTACCATATAAAACGTGATAACTTCTCAGTGTCCTCCATTCAGGTCATAAAGTGAAACAGTAAAAAGCTCTAAGGAAAGCTATTATATAGTTGAAACTGGTTTGAAAAATTTAATAAAGATTCTACACTATAATGAGTGCATTAAGGAATGTTGAAATTTTATAGCTATATAAAAAAATTGTTTTTCTAACTTTACTTTTTATAACAAAATGCTCATTATAAAAAAAAATCTGGATCCAATATGTCATTATATAGATATGTTTTCATTAAATTCCATAAAACTATCCTCAAAAATCTAGTTAATAAAAGAATCAAACTATTCAACTAGTTTTTGTGATTATTTCTTGATAAGATATTGGAAAAAAAGTTATATAGATTAAATTATATTATTTATATTGAATATGTCAATTGTAAAGTTATATGATGCCCAAAAACTAGATGTGACAACAGTTGAACTGTGACCCATGAATTTTTAATGTTCTTCCATTGCACAAAAATCATGCTGACAATTGAGTCTTTATTGTACATATGATGTTTACCTTTTTTGTGTTGTTCAATATTTACCTAAATAAGTTGATAAATGGTTTGATGATAAAATTAACGCTGATAAAAAGGTTTAAAACAAAATTTTTATAAAGTGGGCTAAGAAAATAAATATTTTAAGGCAAGAGATTTGTGCTTTTAAGTAGTTGGTTATTTGATAATGGAAATAGTGACAAATGCATACAATGAGAATAACAAAAACCTAACCTTATTTTGAGGTGATTTGATGTTACATTAAAAAGACTTTAAATGTTTGATATGTATTGTTATATAAAGTAGATGGGGGGGGGGGTGTCAGAGACTTTTAAAATATGGATTAAAAATGAGATGTTGGAAGAATATTATCAGACAAAAGCAGTTCTTCATTCTAAAGCTACCTAGAAAAATGTTAAATAATCAGTGATTATCAGATGTCTATAAATTTACTATTACCTGACCAGTTTGGAGCTTTTGCTTTAATCAATAAAGCGTGGGATTCAAAGTTGGAAAGATTGCACTATAGGCCAATTGGAATTTCAATTTTTTCTCAGGTCATCATCATTTTCAACCCTTTATCAATTTATCACAGAATGAAAGTCTCTCTTCTGCATAACAATCCAGAAAATTTCCTTATTCAACAATCCATCTTTATAAGTTGTTTCCTCTTTTCAATCTCTTGAAATCCAAGACTTCAACTGTCCATCTTTTATTATCACTCTTAGCAATAATGTTTAATCCATATCCATTTCAGTTCTTTAATTCTTTTAATGACAATGATACTTGTTTATTTGCTGTCAATTCTCTCAGTATTTCTAACATATAACACTCTATATTTCATTGAATAGTCTGAAGTTTATATATAATATTTTATAATTCTATCTGATACATGTCTTTTTCAAAAATAAACACAGATCTACATGTTTTTACAATCAAAAAAGTGCTTAATATATAAAAAAATATATTCTACAACAATTACGATTATTTAATGTGATTAAAAACCAAAAAAAAAAATTGTTTTTTTAACCACAATTAGAGTTTTTATATTTAACTTTAAATAAAAGTATAGGGTGTCCAGAAAATAATTTGAATTCATTACACACGTTTATTCCAAATTAAATACCCCAATTGTGGATGAAGAAATAATTATTTTTTAGCCTTTTAATCTACAGTAAATAAGAATGTCTATTATAAAATCACCAAAACATCACATGATCACCATTTCCTATGCTTATCCACATTGTTAATAACAGTAGCAAATTTTCCATACCGTTATGCTACCCAGTGCAAGCTTTAGTAATCAATGGATGCAAGAAAGTTTGTGCATAAAATCGCTATCTAGTGCCTACTTATTCAGTATCTCCAGATTATTATCTCGCTTGTGATTTTGACAACAAAGAGTCTTGACTCTGAAAGCACTGCACCTAGATCTTAGAACCTAATGCAACCCTCCAGCAGCCACTTTTTACCCATCTAGTTACTTATAAAGCTAGGAACCCAACATGAAAACAATAAAGTTTTTAATACAAATTCATTTACTTGTATGGTCATATACAGCTGAACATAATTCAGCATCTATAGTCACCATTACCCATCCCATGGGCAGGATTAGTATAAAAACTTCAAAACATCACATGATCATCATTTTTTATACTTACAGAAGTTGTTAATAACAGTAGTCATTGGATATGAATTTTATGCACAAATCTTCTTGCATTCATTGATTATTAAGGCTTGCACTGGGTAGTAATACTATATGGAAAGATTGCTACTGTTATTAACAATTTGTGTAAGCATAGAAAATAGTGATCATGCCACATTTGTTGTATACCAATCCTGCCCATGAGATAATGATTACCAGTTTTTGAAAAACCAAAAACACCAAAATGTATATATGCTGAACTGGGTTCAGTTTCTATGTGACTATACAAATAAATGGGCATGAATTGAAAACATTAGTGTTTCCACCTTGGGCTCTTAACCTTGTAGTTAACTAAATAAGTAAAAGGTCATTGCTGGAGGGTTGCATTAGATCCTAAAATCTAGATGCAGTACTCTCAGATCCAAGGCTCCTTATTGATAAAAGCCACAAGCTAGAAACTAGTCTGGGGATATTTGATGAGTAGATATTAGAAAGGGACTTCATGCAGAAAACTTTTTGCATTCATTTGATTAGTAAGTCTTGAATTGAGTGGCACTACTATATGTTTATTGTAATTTTTATATACATTATTTTTTTGCAATTATTCAAATTCAAAATTAAAATGGAGATTAAAGGTACATTGCAGTCTTTTTGATATTTGAATGGAAAATTTAGCAAATAAAAGATCTATTCCAAAACCAACTTTTATAATAATAATAATAAAAAAAGAATATTTCATACATTTTTTTTAAAAAAGGAACTTACAATCAAGGAAATCAAGATTTGTTTTTATCTCAACTTAATAGACCATTATTTTTTTTAATCTATGCTTTTTTAAAAAAAATTACTGCCCTCTCATGCAATTTACTGAAAAGTTACTTAACTAATAGATATCACAAGTTATTTATTTATATAGCATTATGTTTTTAATCTGTAATAATAATTATGATCACTCCACTATACAGGTGCTGGATAGATTTAAACATTTAATGAATACTCTTCTTTCCAAACACAAGATAGAGTCTTTTGAAAAGATAGAATGAATCCACTCTATTTTTTAAATCTAAACATATATGTATAGGTAAATCTTAAGCATTTGGAAATGAGTGTGAAGATATTAAATAATCACTTTCAATTCCTTTTACTATGTTTTAATAAATGATGCTTGAGAAATTTTTACAATTTATGATATGACATTATTAAATCAAATGATAAACACATGATGTAGTGTAAATTGTAAAAATTTTGCTAGCATCATTCATTAAAACATAGTAAAAGGAATTGAAAGTGATCATTTAACATCTTCACGTTCTTATTTCCAAATGTTTAAGATTTGCCTATACATATACATTTAGGTTAAAAAGATAAGAGTGGATTCATTCTATTTTTTCAAAAGACTTTATCTTGTGTTTGGAAAGAATATTCATTAAATGTTTAAATCTATTCAGCACATATGTAGTGGAGTGATCTCTAATTATTATTAACTGATATTAGGGGCTGAATCAATCAATCCTTCTATAATAAAAGGGGGAGGGGAGCTAACCTGAAATATTTCATTGTCAAATTTTACTGTCAAAAATACAATCCTTTCACACACATTAATGAAAAGTTACTAAACTGATATCATGCATTTAAAATTCAGTTCATCAATCCCTCTATAATAACAAAGCAAGGAGACCAATCTGAAATATTTCTTTGTCATATTCCATTAGATGGAAATATATGAAATCTCCATTTCAATTTTTTCTCTAAAATAAACTGTTATATCTCATCTTGCCTTCAAATAATGGATGAGTTCAAATTCCATTTTATCTTGATTAGATTGAGTATTCATTGCCACAAATCAATGTATGTACAAATATATAACATATGTCCAACAGCAAAAATGGAACAATAGGTGATCATGGAATTGCTGTCATCATGGATGGAGATCTGGTCATAAATAGTCAATCCATTTGGAGGTATTGTCAGAAAACTATTAAAGCTAAATGGTAGTATGCACGCTATCCACTACAGTTAACTGAAAGCTGCTAGAAACTAGATCAGACACGAGACAAGCTGTCACAGAATAGCTGGAAATATCACTGTACTTACCCATGAGGCAAGCTGGAAGTGGTAGGCAAACTTATAAGGGCATTTGAAATCCTTTCCTTTCATAGTTACAGTAATTAAAATCTATCTCTAAACTAAAAGTAGTAGGCAAAGGTGTAATAATTTTATATAGAGAGTAAATATGCAATTGTATGTTTGTTTCATTATTAAATATTATAAAAAAATGTGTTAATAAGTCAACTGTACCAAATCTGTTCTGTTTACTCGTGAATTGTGATAAACAAAAGCATATAAAATTGTTTAATATATTTATTAATGAATCAAATATACAACTGCATATTTACGCTATATATAAAATTATTATACCTTCACCTTAGTTGCCATGCAACTATGAAAAGAAGAAACTTCAGGTGACCTTATAAATTTACCTAACATTTCTAGCAGTATCATGACATCCTGTTCATGAGTAGGTATGATGATATTTTCAGACTATACATACTTTGACAGCTTGTCTCATGTCTACTCTATTATTCTAACAGCTTCCAGTTCTAATATAAAGTTGCCTCACTGCTTTAATCATATAATAGACAATGTGTATATTGCCATTCAGCTTTGACAGTTGTTTGACTTTACTTCCAAATGGAATGACTATTTATGGTCAGATCCCCAACAGTGATGACAGCAATCAGATTTAGTGAGCATTTTATCACTTACTGACCTATTCCTGCCATTGGACATGTTATCTATTTGTATATACATTGGTCTATAGCAATGAAGACTCAATTGGATCAAGATAAGATGGAAACTAGACTAGGTTATTATTTGAAGGCAAGGTGAGGTATAACACAAATAGTTTTCAAAATTAAATAAAGGCACTTAATAATAAAAAAAATTCTAACAATAAAATAGAAGATCAATCCATTTACTCTTCTTCTGAGATAATTAGTAAAAAAAATTATTAAATTTGACTTAATATTTATGGTTTATCTATTAGCATTAAAGAATGAGTAATTGAATTACCCAAACAATACAAAATTTTTCATTTAGTCAAATGACTTATTTTAGTACTCAAATGATTGAGTTCTTAAAGAGTTTTCAAAATCTAAGATCAAAACTTAAAGGACATAACATAAGTTTTGTAACTCCTTTTTTACTTAATTAATTTAAATCTCACAATTTGAAAAATAGATATTAGTAATAAATTGAAAGGTTGCTAGTCTTTCACATGGGCCTACTGTTGTTTCTCAGACAGCCAATCAGATGTTAAACAGCGGTCTGAAGAGTGATCAGGCCTTGACACATGACAGAGATTTTGATAAGAAAAGGATGATACCAACCTTCTCTTTACTTAACTTTTTATATATATATAAGCCAGTCTTAAGCATCTTGGCTTAAAGCTTGAAGATATAAACATATTCATTTATTACTGAGTTTTTAATTTACGATATTACAGCGCGAAATCTTAGATTTACTACACCGCAATTTTCTAGATGTTAATATAATTTATCAGCAACATATGTAAATAATATTTGTCTAAATCGCATGTTGTTATTAAATTAGTAATAAATGAATATGTTTATATCTTCAAGCTTTCAAGCCAAGAAGATGCTTAAGACTGGCTTATATATATAAAAAGTTAAGTAAAGAGAAGGGTGGTATCATCCTTTTCATATCAAAATCTCTGTCATGTGTTAAGGCCTGATCGCTCTTCAGACCACTGTTCAACATCTGATTGGCTGTCTGAGAAACAACAGTAGGCGCATGTGAAAGACTAGCAACCTTTCAATTTATTACTAGTTTAATAACATGCTATTTAGACAAAAATAGATATTTTATTAGGAACAACACAACAAGAGCAGAGAGAAGTAGAGGATAGTTTAATATATTAAAAAATAAAAACGATTAATTTTGATGTGATAAAAGATATAACTAGATTAGATTCATAAATTTGAGAATAGAATGCTTCAGAAAATTAATCCAAAATGAGTATTTCAGTTTTAAACAAATTGCTGATATTTAAAAACTATTAAAAATAATCTCATACATCTGTAATTTTAAATAAAGATGAGCTAAGCATAAAATAAATATAGAAAATTTTGGCAGTATCCTCAAATGGAATCTACTCAGTTATATTTTAACCAATAAAAAAAAGTCAGTCAACCATTTTCATTGACTTTATATGTAGGTATATACAGAATGTGTGTTTATGAGGAGGATCATACATTTGCATGGATAAACATAATTGTCTTTTAATAAATTTCAATTTACTAAATACATATAAAAATAAACTGTAGATAATTCGTTACCATAATATGGCTCCGATCCAGCAAAATAAGCTGTCATATTTATATCTGAAGACGGAAATTCCAAATCTGAAGCACTTAAAACAGTAGTATCTAATATAATAAATATAAATAATAAAACTTAATGTATACATAAACATAGAAAAAGTGTAAACAATTTCAATGCTACAATATTCATTAAGAACAAAATAATGGAATACTTTTTACATTAGACAAATGATTTAATTTATTGCCTTCCTATATATAAAAAAGTCTTAAGACAAATATGTGGAAAAAGCTATGTATAGTAAAAGGAAGAGAATAGGAAAAAAGAAACTTATTGATCTAAAAAGTATAGTTATAAGTATTAAAGAAATAGAGGTAAAAATCTAAAAGCTTGAGATGATTCTGTTTTTGAGATATGATTTCAAAACAATTTTGAATCCAAATTTTCAGAATCATGTAATTATATAGTGTAACACATACATGTTATATATTGTAAAATTATAGATTGTGCCAACCTCTAGTCAAGTTAAGTATTACAAGCTCCTTAAAATGTATAAATAGAATGGGGAATTTGAATTAATATTTTTAAATAAAATTAAAATAAGTTGAAATTAATGTAATAAATAAGGCTTTCTCAATTGATTTTATATATTTGTTTGTATAATTTAAATTTGTATGTCAATAATTACACAATGATCATAAAACATGAGTATATAAAGAAAAAAGAATTGATAAGTTGGTAAAACTTTGCATAAGTTATACAACAGATAATATGGAAATTACATAATTTATAATCTAATTAATGATTTAATTAATAGTACAATCTGTCTTTAAAAAACTTAAAAAAAAACTGAATAAGAACAACTAATTAAGTTGTTTCTGGTAAGCTTTAATTCCAGATAAATTTAACCAGTACTATAATTAAACATAATTAATAGAACTAAGAAAAAGAAAATGAAACAGCTTTAAAAAAAAAAAGGAAAAACAAGCCATGGTAGGATGGGAAGAATTGCATTGGTAACAATAATAGAAAAATATTAATATAAAGGCAATAGAAAGAAAAAAATAGACAATGCTTGTAAAGAGCTTATGGTGCACATATCAGCATTATATAAACTAAATTCAGTTTTAGCAGCAGGGTAATTGTAGCTTACTTCAGATTGATGTTATGGTACTTTTCAGTACTGACAATTAACTAGCCAGAAATCACCATGTAGCCTTTCCAGTTTCAGATTATCACCCGGAGAAAGGCCTGAAATAAAGATAGTTTGAAATACAACTATTTGCCTCCTGATCTGCTTTTCTAACTGCCCTCATGTATATAACATTCAGACAAGTAATAGATTGAAGAAAATTCAGGGAGCTCACTTTTCAAATAAACCAACAAAGACGTAAAATTTCTAATCAGAAATAATCCACCAATGGTAAGAATACTTAAATATTGATTGGTTTGCATGTACATATATAGAAGGCCTTAGTAAAATGATGATATAAAATGTATTTATTAACCAGTATAATTTTTTATTACTTACATTTTTTTAAAATTTGTAATCGTTTTATGTTTATCTGAAGTTCATTCAAAATACAATTGTACACTGTTTAGATGTATGTTTACTTATATTTAATGTTTAATTTTTAATCTTTAACATTTAATTTATTATTCTATTTGATTTTTTTTTTTTATGAAATCAATTATGTGTAAATAAATAATATGAGATTTTATTTAACTTACTTCATGATATTTAAATGGATGAATGCAATGAAAGTATTTATTTTAATAAACAGTAATATTATTACTTTTTAAAAAAAATTATTATATTTTACATTTCTATCAAAATCCATAAAGTCAAATAAAATAATTTGCACTACTAGTACCTCATTATCTCAGTAATCTTATTTCACATGCATGTTATGTTAATTATGTTCTGAGTTGAAAAATATGAGATTGTTATCAAGAGAATTCTGATGATGATGTTGGAGGGCATATTTGTCTAATCTTTAATAAGAGAAAGTGGTGTCTGACTATAAATAACTAGGTTTAAACCCAGTAATAATAAACCCCTGATAAATGAACTCTTAAGACAGGATTTAGTGTATGGTGATTAGAAATATAATCAAAATGCCTTATATAAATATTTACATAAGAGGATATAAGTAATGATTATCATCATCTAATTTGATTTTATTAATTTTGAGACATGCTGACAAAATATTTTTTTTAAAATATAAACAAAGACAAAACTCCCCATACAGTAGTGCCACCCTGTGCCAAACAGAGTAATCAATGGATGCCAGAAGGCTTGTGCACAGGGTGGCACTACTGTATGGGGAGTTTTGCCTTTGTTTACAACAAATTATGTGCTAGTATAGAGATGGTGATCATGTGATGTTTGATGGTTTTTTAAAAATATAATAAAAGCATTGTCTGGATATGTAGAGATTTATTGCTGGTCAATATAAATGTCGTCATCATCATATAACAATATTACCCATTAACAAATACACACATAAACCCAATAAAGTAATTCCCATTTATTAAATTATTCATATAAATAATTATTACTAACACTATTTTCATATTAACCGTGTCAACATTCAATTAAATTAAATTCTCAGAAATACATTTATTGTTTTATAAACATTACAAATATGATAATTTATATAATAAATACTTATACTATTAATGATCTTTTTGTAAAACAACAGATTTCTCTGTATTTTTATCTATTATTGTAACAAAATATGAAATAAATTTTTAATGAATCTTTGGGCACTCAAATTTCAATTCAAGAAAAACATTTTTTATGGCCAATCTTTTTTCCTCTGGTCATAGGAATAATGTCTGGGTAAAATTGCAATTTTTTAATTTTATATATATATACATTTATATAATTAACTAAAATATCTCATATATTTATAACATTAAAAAAATTATTTTGGATAAAGAAAAATAAAAATCAACTGAAAGTTTATTTTTAATATCTTAAACCATTAAAACTATTGTTGCTTTTCTTACTAGTTTAAGACAATCCTGTCAAATTGCTGTCATCAGTGAAAAGCAATTTCTTTTGCAGTTCAATACTAAATTATATCATAAACACTTAAATAATGTTACAAAGTATACACAATTTAAATCTATATGATTTTTTTAACATTAAACTAGATGAACAGTTCATTACTCCCACCAAATCATTTAATATGAATTAAAACATGAACTCTCGCTAAAAAGTAATAGCTGATACAAATTTCATATCAGGGAAATTTTATTTAATGAACCCTCAAAATCTGTTTTATGTATTTGCACATGATTTGAAATATATAGAGAGGAAAAGAGTACTAAAGAATTGTAAAATAGAACAATATATTTTAATATTAATTAGATGTTTTAAAATACAATGAATTGTAATCTTAATATTTGAAAAGCATATATTAGATTTAAATAAAACAACTAAATCTTTATTTCTGAAAAGTTTAATGTCCAGAAAAGAAACAATAAAAATTAGTTATCTGCATTATAGTAGTCCAATGGTTGGCAATTTATGGTAAGCAGAATGTTTTTCAATGGCATGGCTAACAGAAGGATGATTAATAAACTTTTCAGCACTTTCTGCTGTTCTTATATAAAAAAATCTTATTTATAAATATAAAATGTTTTTTATAATGTTTCTCTAAACTAACCAGAGATGCTATTGTAGTTATAATAACTTGAAGTGATAGTTATGAGTAGAGGTCAATACGATCTTTTCAAAAATACTACATATTACCATGACACCCTTCAATCAGTTTTGTGCAGTGAGCATCAATCATTTAAGTGAAGGCTGGTTTACTGCTTAGACTACAATTAGTTAATTTTAATGTAAATTAAAACTACTTTGAAGATAAATTTTTATGGTAAATATCTATTTCATTAAATAAAATTTTAAAAGAAGTTCAAATTAAATAAATATTTTATAAGTTTTATTTACACGTATATTCTTTTTTCAGCTCGAAAAATGTTAAAACCAAAGAAAATTTGATTATTTTAAAAAAAAGTGAAAAGTAAATTATGGTTTCATAAGATAAAAAGAAAAAATAATGTGTTGAGTTAGAAACAATTGTAGCATATAATCTAAGACATCATGATAATAAAGCATAAGAAATGATTATTTATCACACTTTAAAGTAGATGAAAAAGAATAATACTTGAGAAAGATGTATTAATATTAAAATAAAATAAAAACTTGTTATAAAATTTTGTAAAAATAAAACATAAAATCAACAATTGAAGATTTTTAGCTTCTTACTGCATTGCTAAAAAAAAAACCATACACAGATCACGAGCACTTAAAAAAATCCTCGGAATTCTTTTATTGCAATTTTTCAAGTAAAAATTAAATTATGCAGAAAATTAAAAATGCCCCTTTATCTGCATTAACTGTTCAATGAAAAATAAATTCCATGAATGAAGATATAAATCAACAATTTGAAAATGACATGGAATAATGTGATGTTATTAGTTTTTCTTTGAATAAAAGCACTAACAGAAATAACATTGCATAGTCAACATTGTCAGCTAACTTTAATTAGTTTCTAAAAATCTACAATTGAACAAATATGAACTGTTTCATCAATGTACACAATAACAGCATAAGATATTTTGGACTATGTTGTAAAACATAAATAAATGTTAAAGCATAAAGAACATTTCTGTTATGAAAGATAAACAGCTGCAATGATAGGCAAAAATAATCATTTCATCCAACTATTTAAAAATTATTTTGAACAACCGATTTTATTTTTTCAGTTATTCATCAAAAAACTTATATGCTCATATTTCTAATGAAAAATTGGAAATAGAATTATCTCTTTCACAAAAAATTTAAATTATTGTTGGAAGAAATAGAATCAGAATATGAAGATCTCTGATATAATTAAGTTCACTAATTAAATATGGCAAAAAGTCATTAACAGATTTGTCAATCTCTTAATGAAAGTAAAAATATTTTTAAGAGAAAAAAGATTATCCTGATTTAGATAATATGTAGGTTTTACAAATGATGTTTTTACCTAACCTTACAGACCATTTAAAATGATTAAAAAAAAAATTTCAAGGCAAAAAGCAAGCTATATTATGATTACATAAAAACCAGGCTTCTTTTCTCGAAAAAAAAAATATGATTTTTAAGAAAGACATTGAATTTAAAATTTTTCTATATTTTTCAAACTGAAAAAAGTTTGTGGATAATATATTTAAAGTAATAATTTTGTTATAACTGAAATTATGGACTATGTATTAACTTTGCAAAAATATTTCATAATCTTAATGATTTACAAAAATACTCGCCTATGTTTAAATATATTTTGCAGCTTGACATTAAAGACAGTTACAAAATAAACAAACATTATTTTAAATTCTTGAACATTGAGTATTTGGATTCAGAATTAATTGAATTTAACAATTCTGAAATTTAAAAATACCAGAGATGACAATTGCCTTGACATAATTACCATAATGTGGGATGAACTTCCTATTAGATTTTCACGTATGAAAAGGATTATGTTTTTTTTTATAATTGATTTCAATACAATGTACTACTGTGACCAAACATTCTCAATAATGAAATATATTAACTGAAAATTCAGAAATGTTCATAAAGTTAAAAACTTCAAACTATGAATCAAATATTGAAGTATTAGCTCCAAAAGTTGAACTTCTAAGAATTCACTAATGTTTATATATTGTCATTTTTATGTTTTTTTAATTTTTTTAATTTTATATACCGTATATTATTATAGTCAAATAAATTTTTGTAAATAGTTTTATCAGTTCAATTTCAGTGACATGAATGACTCATACATTGTCCAATACTCCTGGGTCTCCTTTTATGCGGATTTTTTTAATGCGATTTAAGTTATGCGATTCATGTTTCTTCTTAATATCTTTTTATGCGATAAAGAAGTTCATATTTCTTTTAAAATCAGGATTTCCCCATTTTATATACATGCATTAAATTTTACATACTTTTAAATGCCTGTTGAAAAAAAGGTTTGGCAAAAAATTTAGATACTGTAAAAGATTTAGAAAAAGATAATGAAACAGAAGTGTAACCTGTTCGTTTCACAGCAAAAATGATTTGAGAAAGTCTTCAACTTTCTAATCAATCGGAAAATCATTTTCTTGTAAATGACACGACTTATGAACTAAATTCCAATGAAAGCTAAATAATTGTATGTCTGTGTTATGTATGTTTATATTTTCTTTTATACACATATATACATGGAGAAATTTTTAGACAAAAAAATTACAAGTAAAAATACTTAAGAACTTTTAATTTCTACTTTAAAAAGAATATATCTTTAAAAGTTTTTAAATATTTTTACTTGTAACTTTTTTTCTGTCTAAAAGTTTCTACATGTTTATATGTATATAAAAGAAAATTTAACCGTTAGTCATTATTAACACACTCGTGGAAGCGTGTTATATATATAGCTGCACTCATGGAAGTGCATTCTCTAACAGTTAGACATAGCACTCTGGATATCGTGAGCTTCATAAACAATTATTAGTAAAATCGTCTCAAAGTTTAATTACCGATTACATTGTCAACAGAAAACCATTAACACAACACGAGAGTGAAGTTGGCGCTAATTGTATTTTCTCATATGATGAATCTGATGTCTTATCAGTTCACAAACGAACCACATATTGTCAAATAGCAATAGTAATTAAAATATGTATGAAAAAATGTAAAATAAATTACACATAAAAACATATTATTTTGAATAAAATTAAATAGTTAATAAAAAAAGTTTGTCTTTTATCAATTTTTTTCAAAGATTTGAAATTTTTTATTAGTCATACTTTATTTTCTTCTTTTTTTTTTTATGCAAATTTTTAAGTAATTTTATGTTGTTGTTTGCTTTTATGTGATTTTTGAAAATTTTGGAACCTATCCCACATTTTTCAAGGTAAGTTAAGTATCTTTTTGTGCGATTTTTTTAATGCAGGTTTTCTGTGGAACTTATCTACTGCATAAAACTAGACCCAGTTGTATTATCTATCACTTAAGTGTATAAAAGTTGCTGACCACTGTACTAAGTCAACCTAAATAAACCTTCAGTACATTTTACAATTATTCAATGAAAATTTACATAATTAAGAGGAACAAATCACTGTCCCTTATGCTATGAATAAATAACAATATGTTAGATTGGATATAGCTCTACTAGATCCTCTAGACTTAATTTCTTATGAATATCATATAATTGGATTTATATCAATCAATTTTCTCAAGAAATATAACACAATAATTTTTTTCTTTCACTATCTCTATGTGACTTATTACTAGATTTAATAAATAATAGATGCCATATGATAGTAATTAATAAATCCCTTGCCATTGTTTTCCTATCCAATATTCTACAGATTAGTTTCAAGCTTATAGCTTTCATCAGTGAGAAACTTTGATCAGTGTATCTGGACCATTAAAATCTAATGCACTTTCTTTCTAGCAGTCATAATTTGTCTCTTATATAATATCAAGTGACTAGTCAAATTGTAAAACATGTTTTCAATCTTAGCTAACTTTCTTGTAGTCATATAGATCTGAAACCAGTTCAGTTTCTATGTATTATTGTGTCCTTAGCTTTTTAATATTTTTAAGCATTTCTAATCTGTAACTAAGATTTGTTATAAACCAATAAAATATTAAAAAAAATATTTCATTGATTTATATGTTACAATTTACAAACATTAAGTAAAATATTGCTTTACTTTAAAGAATGTTGTATATTTTTTGTTTACAAGAAATGATTGCCAATTTGTTTAATAAAATGCTTAAGGGACATGACTGTTGATATGTACCATGAGCAAATATATATGGATATACCATCAAATGAGATTATAATAACTAGAAGAATTATAATGAAATATTTTTTAAACTTAACATTATTAGAAATTATACCTATACACACATAATTATAAGTAGAATAGTTGATTCATTCCAAGAATATACATTTAGAAAGCACGCTGTAGAACATGTAGTATCAAGAAAAGAGAATATATTTTCTTTAAAAGTATGCAACTTTAGCAAAAATGTACAAACATAATTGCTAAATAGAAAGTTTAATAATAATATATAATTATTTTTTTCAAATCTGTTGATCTTATTATTTCTTCTAACAAACTCGATGTAAAGATTAATAAGATTGTATTAGTTTTAAATCATACTCTTTATCATTATTCAAAAAAGATATAAACACGATATCTCTAGCTTCATATTTGTACTTAAGCAAAGAAGTATATAAATTTACCATTTTAATTTAATAAGCTTCAGCAAATTATAAAGTTAACAATAGATTTATCATAAGAAACTGGAAAAATCATTTTCTATTTAATAATACTGCACTTAAATTACTGATCATATTCTGAACTATCATTTTATTAATTTGAATTGAAAAGAGTGGTTATAAAAACAGTAACCAATACAATAGTGGTATTTTAACTCAATTTGAGAAACTATAAAATCATTATGAACATGGGCATTCTAATCCCAGAAGAATTAAAAAAATAACCAAAGAAGCAAAATGTGGTTTTATTAATATGTGGAATAAATCCAAAAACAAAAGGACTATTAAATTTATTGCAAATTAATTGGAGCTCAAAATTTAGTACTAATTGATACATAATAATCATATCTGCCTAATAAAAACCAGCTATGAAATTTTATTTTCAGTGCCATTTAGTATCCAATGATTTTTATTCATAGTTTTCAATTGTAGTTTCTGAAGTTAGATGATAGTAGTGTTAAAGTAAATTGAGGAAATCAACTATGTTTAATTAGATTTAATATCCAATATATATATATGTCTGTAAATTCCATAATATTCTTATAACTATAGATATATTAACTAATTTATTTTTAAAAAAGTTTTTTTTTCCATATATTGATTAAGTAATATTTATTTCATGTGTTGATTATTTCACAGTTTTCTTTAAGAATTCAAATATATTTAAGATAAAAAGTATAAATAATTCAAACTTTCGTAACATAAAAAAATCACTCTTTAAAATCTGTACAATATATCAAAATTTAAAAAACTAATAACTTATAATAATTTAGTAAAAAAAACCCCACAGATATCATTATGATTCACAAAATTGCTTGTAATTTTTATATTTTTTAAAATTACAAATAAGAACTTTATATACATATCTAAATTTGTTTTTAAATATACATTACAAATTTTTTTAAAACTGACTATAAATATGTTATATGCAATATGAATTTTATACTCAACTACATAATTACTTTTGTTTGCCCAAAATAAAGAAAATGATATTAATGAAAGGTATTATGACTACTTTTTGATACAAGCATTCCTGAATATTATATAACAATTGATGGAATTTGATAAAAGTACAAAAGACAATTCATTCCAAAAGCACTTCAAATAGCAACTTTAAACAAGAAGGCATTACTTCCCAAATCTGTCAATTGATAAATGTTTAACAATTTTCTTGGTTTTACTCTTAGTTCAAATACATGCTGGTTTATTTCTCATAATTGTATAGGTAAGAAAAAAACAACAACTTTTAATTTAAAATGCTTGTCACACTCATGAAGTTTAGTTCAGGCTTCTTTTAAAATGTTTTTTAATAAATCATAATAAAACAAAATATAAAAAATTAAAAACCTTTTACATTTTTAGTTAACTATAAAGCTAGAGTCTAAAATAAAAATAATGTTTTCAATTCAAGTTTATACACTCGTATAGATGCAGTGCTCTCAGATCCAAAGTTTCTTACTGATGAAGGTCACAAGCTAGAACCTAGTTTGGGAATATTAAATGAGCAGGCATTACATAGGGATTTTGAAGCACAAAACTTTCAGCATCTATTGATTATTACGGCTTGCACTGGGTGGCATTATTATATGGACAAAGTTGTTACTGCGTTTGTGTAGTAGTGGCATGTGTTAGTTGTAAGCCAACCTTTTTAATGTGATTAAAACATTCTATTTATTAAATTTTAAAACTGAAATGCATCACAATAAAACACGAAGATGTGTAAAGGCAAGATTCAAAAGTATATAGCCATATGGTTAAGTATATTTCTAGAATGCTGGATTCAAGAGCTCAAGGTTCATATACCCAAATAAAAAAAATGAAAAACACAATCTCAGAACAGACAGGTGAGAGCAATTCTTATTTGAGCTACCACATATTGTTTCTTAAACAACATGGCTTTTTCAGCAATACCGAAGATTATTTTTCTAATTGTGTCGGATATAACTATTCTTTCAGAGTACCAACATTTTAATTAATGAACTGGATTTATTTTCAAATATTGATAAATGTTGGGCAATAATTTTATCTCTTTAAATTACAAATAAAACTCAACACATAGCTTTAAGTTGTACGATAATTTTATCAGTATAAATAAAATATACAGATCCAACAATTTTATTTTTTAGTAAGAACTTTTAATTTAAAATATTGAAACAGTAAGATTCGTATTCGAATCTTAAGTTTCACCTTTTTCTGTCGTCTCTCACTGACCGGTCTATTCCACCCAAATTTAAACTTTTGGTATCGAGTTGTGTGTGTAACAATATTAAAATGTATAAATATATGTAGAATTCAACATAAACACGCACACATTTCGATCTCAAATTAAAGACAATAAATACGGATAAAGTAATATAATTTAGATTTCTTTAGCTAAAGAAATCTTGTGTAATATTAATCATTTATTTTGAATTTATAAAGTTCGTATTTATTGCTTAGTTTAAATTTCGTTAAATAATAATTCTAACAAAATCTGATGCAATAATTAATTAAAGTTAAAATAATTTTATTCCCTTTTGTCTTTGAAAATTTAAAAGCATCGGTCAGTGATAGATAATAAATTAATTATAGGAAAATTCAAAAAAAATGTAATTAACGAATGTAAAAAAAAAAACAACAAAACAAACAATAGCACAGCAGATTTCTATCTAATTAAAACCAGCAAAAGCATTGATTATCCTGAGGGCAAGATAAAGCAAACCTAAAAATATCTCAACAGAAAAAATTAAAAGATCAAGATAAAAAAAGGAGGCCATCTTGGACTTGCTGGAGACTTGCACTTGAACTTTAGCTTTGCTCTCGAGTGGAGAGTCTAAAATATCTTAAAATAAACTGATATTGCCAAGGTATGACCGAGTAAGCACCGAGATTATTCTCCATCGGGAGATGGCCCACCGTATGCCGAACTCCACATTGCCCATCGTAAAAACACCATAATGATCTGCTGCCTGAAATAGACAAGAAACCCGCTGCTGTTAAAATCAATAAAATGCCAAAGACAAGAAAGAAAGCTGCTAATCACGAACAATCTACTATTAAACAAATGGAAGAAAACATCTTATAAAACAGGTACCTGTGTGTGTATTCCAAATTATAGAGTACTCTAGTAATAATAAGCTATAGCTCATCTCCTACTATTTGTCTAACTTCTAAAATGTTAAAATTGTAATTTTGTGAAACTAAAATTTGAGAATTAATGTAATCTGTAAATTTCTCGCATAATCTAGCTTACCCCCCTCTATCCTTCTTAGGTGTGTATTTCTCAAATCTACACTTTATTTATAATTATCATTGAAATATTACCTTCTCATAATTGTCTTAGTTTTATATCTAAATCTATAATCGCTTGAACAGTGAATGCGTGTCAAATTGTCATTAATATTTGCTTTATAAATAACTTAAATTTCATATAAATACGACACGCATTCAAAGAATCAGTTATTGTAATGCAGGGTCTACTACTTCGTAATAGCTGGCATACTCGCTGTAATAATTCCCCTTTTAGATATTTTTTATTATTAAATTTTAATGAATAATTACGGAAATTTCATTTCTTTGAGAGTCACCAATTTTCTTTTAGTCAATGTTGATAATGGGGGCCGAGTTTGAAATCTAGTTAAATATTACCATAATCTTTTAGATCTTATACATGTGTTACGTTTTGAAGCCACGATGACTTATTCCACGCCGTGAATACTCCGGATTCTATAGGGTTGAATTAACCCCAGTCGTCCTACACAAGTGGACATGATAATGTTCCCGTAGGGCTTGACGACCGTCACGCAGCCAGCTGGCAAATTGCGACACGGACCGCTTGTCCCTGGTTATGCTCATGTGACACCTTACCTCTTCGGGTCGAGGCAGAGACCAACCCGAAACCCTTATAAACTTATTCACGGCCTTGCAGTTTCAGTGCTGCCATTTTATATCGTCCTTCTAAAGCGTACCACGTGTTCCTTTATTTAGTTTATCATTCTCTATATCACTCCGCCTCGGCATTATCTTCATCATCCACTCTCAAATAAATGTTTGCCCTTAGTCGCAAAATAAATATTTTTATTAAATAAATGTATGTCCGCCGCTACTGATGACTCTTGCAGTGCAAAGTATAAATTCCCTACAGCACATATTAGAAATACTCCCTCGAGAACCTTAGGTAGCTAGATTACGCCTTCATATAAATGAATGCTCCTTATAAATAAATGTATTTTATATATAATAAAATTGTCAATTAGCTATTGAAACTCTGAATATAAAATATGATTAATAACATTAAAAATGTTTTTTTTTATTAAATACGTAAATAAATAATTTTAACTATACGTCTGTAGTTAAGTTTTCATTTATTCGATGCCCATTATATATATTTCCTCGATTATATATGTTAATTAATATTCGTTTGATTGTTGGCCAACTCGGAAACAAAACCATGAATCTCGTGCATCTCCCTGACCACCGTGCCTAAAGAAGTGTTTACTTATGTCGCATCAGAGGCGTTATTCCGTAGATTGTATTGTGGAACCGATAAACTATGTTCGAACTCGGTACCACGGGTGGCTTCGCTACTCAATGGTGCTGCTGTTCTGTGTGGTGGTCGAATTCTGCACTATGTGAACGAGATACATGTGTTTTGACTGTTACAATATCAATAATCAATTTCCATTTAAATCATCTGTGAACACAAGAAATCAGTAAATACCAAACAAAAAGGCATCAGAATAGTATTTGTTTGCTTGCTTTCTTTCAAAAGCTGATGGGTCATATGATATTTTCATTTGATACAAATGTAAAATATTTTTATTAATAAACCCATATATATATATTGTACCAGTCGAAATTGTATGTTAACTCAACGCGATTCACAGCCTGGGTAAAAGTAACTCGAATCCGACCGTACGCGAGATCAAAGATAAAGAATACTTATGAATTCTGCTCTGTTTACCCACTCTCTAAATCTGCAAACTAATTAACAACATTTTTGAGGCAAGCAATTAATCTTTTCCACACTCTGGCCCACTAGCATCAACAGTAGAGCACGAGCCCCAACTAATCCGTATGTCTAACTCTAATTATTAACAAAGGCAAAACTCTCCATACAGTAGTGCCACCCTGTGCCAAACAGAGTAATCAATGGATGCCAGAAGGCTTGTGCATAAAATCCCTATCTAGTGCCTACTCATCCAATATCCCCAGACTAGTTTCCGGCTTGTGGCCATCATCAGTGAGGAACCTTGTATCTGAGAGCACTGCACCTAGATCTTAGGATCCAATGCAACCCTCCAGCAGCCACCTTGCCTTTATTTACAACACTTATGTGCTAGTATAGAGATGGTGATCATGTGATGTTTAGTGGTTTAACACCAATCCTGCCTAATAGGATAGTGGTGGTCATGGTTGTTTAAGAGCCAAAGACACCAAAATGTATGAGAGCTGAATTGAGTTCAGACCCATATGACTATATAAGCTATTGAGCTTAGATTGAAGATATTATTGTGTTTTCAATTTCATTCTCATGGTTTTGTAGTAGAGTTAAAAGGTGGCTGCTGGAGGATTGCATTGGATCCTAAGATTTAGGTGCAGTGCTCTCAGCTACAAGGCACCTCACTGATGATGGCCACAATCCAGAAACTAGTCTGGGGATATTGGATGAGTAGGCACTAGATAGGGATTTTATGCACAAACCTGGCATCCATTGATTACTCTGTTTGGCATAGGGTGGCACTACTGTATGGAGAGTTTTGCCTTTGTTTACAACTATTATGTGCTAGTATAATAGAGATGGTGATCATGTGATGTTTAGTGGTCTAATTATTAACTTTAATTAGACTATCTATTTATTTAAATATAAAATGGTATGTGTGTGACCTTGAGTCATCAGATAGCAGCACAATAATTAATTAGAAATACTAATTTTATAATGAAGGAATAGAGACGAACCACAGGTAGATTAAATTCACAGATATATTTAATAAAACATTTTTATAATTTATCTAATGTCTCTGATTTGATTTCATAAAATTATTTAATACAAGTTTCTATTCTGTCGATTATTATGCCTCTGACAAGAGAGCGGTATAGTTTATATGCCAATATAACAAATGTCACGATTAGCGATTTATGGAAGACACCCAGCTAAATCTGAGATATCGGAATGGATATTTTAAAGAGCTATTTTAAACATAATTTTCTTATGATTGAATTTACCTGCAGGGTATCAATAATTTTCTTATTTTGTGGTTCTTCCTTTTGCCAGTGTGGTAATTTCTTAAGTTCAGTCTCAATGTTATCACTGGTAGAGTTAATCATTATAGTTATTGGCTGATTTTCAATGATTGGATTATTTGTAAGTACATCAACAGAGTGCCGACTTAAAATATCTGCAACAGTATTTTCTGGTCCTGGACAGTAGACCACCCTATAGCGAAATTTTTGGAGAGACAAACTCCACCTAATTAATCGTTCATTGGTTAAGTAACTACAGTTAAGAAATTCTAGGCATTTGTGATCTGTGATGATGACAACTTCGGAGCCTAGTAGTAGTTGCTTAAATTTGTTGCAAGCCCACACGATAGCCAGTGTCTCTTGTTTGGTAACGGTATAATTTACCTCAGCTCCTTTAAAAGTTCGGCTACTAAAACTTAATACACAATGTCTTTCCTCTTCATCTATTTGAAAAATAACTGCACCCAACCCTCTTTTACTGCTATCTGTTTGGACATAAAAGGGGCGGGTAAAATCTGGATAATGGAGCATGACAGTAACTAAAAATTTGTTCTTAATGGATTCAAATGCTTCATCATGCTGAGCAGTCCATGCCCATCTTTAAAAGATTTATCAAGTAAGACGTGTGTCCTGGGCAAATTTGGGATAAAATTTATTATAATAATTACATAATCCCAAGAACGATCAGAGATGTTTTTGGGTGGTAGGTCTTGGAAAAGTTTTGATTGCTTCCACTATGTCTGGGTGTGTTCTTACACCCTTGCCATCGACAATATGTCCCAAGAAAGAGATTTCTGAAAGGGCAAAGTAACTTTTCTCTAGGTTGATGGTAATATTTTTATCGGTGCACACCTGAAAAAATTTATTTAAAACCTCAAAGTGCTCTTTTGGATTTCGTGATGCCACTACTACATCATCTACATAACAAATTACAGTAGTAATAAAGCTTTCTCTCATTCCAAAATGTAAATGCTATATGGTAAAGATGAATTTTGGTGGACAACTAACTAATTTCAAGCAATGTCATAGACATGTATTAGTAATTGAACAAAATGCCTTGATCAAATCAATAAACACTATATAAATCTCTTTTTTGTTCTAGATATTTTTCCTGCATTTGCCTGACAACATAAATCCTGTCTAATAGTCCTTGATTCTCCAAAATCACATTGTTTTTGATACGCACTCATCTATGATTGGAAGTAGCCTACCTATACAACAAAATTCTTGCATATACTTTTGTTATAGAGGGCAATAATGATATTTCATGATAATTATTACATTCTTACCTATTTTTCCTTTAGTTTTAAAAATTGGATCAATAAAAGCATCATTAAAGTCAAGTAGTAGGAATTTCATAGGTCTATGAATTCCTAAAATATTCCAATATTTTTGAAAATATTACTACCATATTTATAAATATCTTAGAGTATTTCATTAGAATCTGCAGTCTCCATTTTAAAGATTACATAGAGATGTTTGATTTCATTATACTGGATATCTTTATCCAAATCTAAATGAGTAAATAAAATGGATATATTATTAAAAGTTATCATCTTAATTCTTGTACCATTATTCAGATGATAAAAGTAATTGTTTCAGATATTCAGAATATCATACCATCATATAGGAGTGTCATTATTGAAGTTTAATAGAAATGTGATACCATTTCTTAGTTCTATATATTGCATTTAGTACATTAAAAATGATTTGGAATAATCATGATCAGTTAATATCTGTATTTTTAATGCAGTTTTAATCCATCAGTCATCTCTTGTCAATCATTAAATTTCTTTCTTCAGATCTTTAGCATTTAATTTTTTATTCAACAAAAGAAAATTGCCAAATGTTCCTTTTAATTAAATTACTAATAAGATTATTATCATTAAATAACCAGTCATGAATCTTTTTTTTAGTAAACATAAGAATACATTTGCTTGTATACATAATACACACTATAAGGGAATTCCACGTTCATTAATATGATGATTCTGAATGTCCAAATTTGCAATTTTAGTGACTAATGATTCTGAATGTCCAAATTTGCAATTTTAGTGACTAATAGCTGATGAAATTCAGTATAAGTAGTAGATAGTTTTAAACAATGAACATTAATTTTCATATAAATATGAACGGAATAAGATCTACTTTTAAATACAACTATCATTTTAATCTTGAAGCATATTAATCTATTATCTATCAGACAATCTGTGTTTGTAAATGCTGTCATAATATAAACTTTTCTTATATTCTCACTTTTAACTTTAATGTAATCTATTAAATGCCATCATCTTGAATGTTGATGAATCATTATCCCTTATATTAGTTTTTCTACCTAAATATAATATTTGTAATAGTTTCAATTCACTATGCCAATATTCAATAACAATGGATCATTTGAATTTACAACATCGATACATTATTTTCGATAATTTTTGCCCAAAGTTTACTAATTGTACCAATATTTGCATTAATATCCAAAATGAAAATTCCAATTTTTTAGTTGTATTAAATGAATAAAAACTTTCTTTCTCTGAACTTGAGATTGAAGCACAGCCACTAATAAAAGGCATATGGGTACCATTGTGCAAAGCATGTTTTAACACCATTATTTTTTCATGAATTTAATGAGGAACTCCAACAATAGAAGATATTAAAGTAAAATTTACAGCAAATCTAACACTATCAATGCTTTCAATGAATGACCTGCCTTTCCAAAAAAACCTCTATCCATTCATCTGTTCTCTATTAAACTTTTTATAGAAGAGAAGTTTCACTTCTTATATCAATTGTAAATCCAGTGCACTTTTCTGTTCTGGACTTGGAAAATATTGTATTAAGTAAAGTTTTCACATGTGATGTACTTATACTTCAAAAAACATTAGATTTGTAACACTTTTAGTATCACTACTATTTCCCATTTTATCGCTACTACTATTATTAGTATTTCAATTACTATAATAGTAATCTGTCAGGCATAACAACCTAGTTCAGACTGTTAATCAGGCTATTTTTAGAACTTATTTTGCTGCGTTTCTTACACTTCTGTGGAAGACAAGGGTATACATAAATAAAGCTGTCTAGACAGACAATCTTTATCTGCTGAAATTCCATTCTTAAATACAGTTCCAAATAGACTCATTAGTAATTGAGATCACAACTAAGGCCAGCTAACTTACTAAACTTTTCCCAGAAATTACATTCTTAATTTTTGGGAGCTTTAGTTGAAAAAAAAAATGAAAAAAGCAATTGGAGTCTAAAATGTTGTACATATAACTGAATGGTGAAAATGCAGTTGGACAAACACACTATTCTATTGCAACAAATAGTACAAAGAGATAACCAATGACATGAGAAGTTTCTAATGACCAAGAACCTACAATAACTAACATGATTAAAAAGAGAACAGAAAAAACTGTTTGTACCAGAAACTATACTTAGCCTGTAATGACCCAACATCATACTCTATTTGGCAGTAGGAGATATTCTTGATTAGGCATTCCTTATTTGTTGTTCATAAATAATCTGCCCATGTGCCAGTCATTTTACAATCTGCCTCGTAGTCTGTTGATAATCAGAGCCCATCACCACACTATTGATAAAATAAATGTTTTATTATTAATATTAATAAAAAATATGATCAACAACAAAATAGTGGCTATTTTTTTGCATACACCAGAAAACTTTTACGAAGTTCTGTTTCAGAATTAAATCATAACTAAATAGTAGTTAACATCAAGTGCATTCAATGATCTAATAGGTAGTGCAATATTTTTAAGCACAGATACTGATTTGTATACCCCACAATAATGCAATCAGCATTACCTTTTAAATTGCAATTAGTTAAACAAATTATTCCAGTAATAATGTTGATCACATTGTCCACAAAAGTAAAAATAATTGAATGTTTACTTGTTCAATACACTTAATTAATCACATGATCACTATCTCATACTATTGTGTTTTCAATTTCATTCTCATAGTTTTGTAGTTAAGTAGAATTAAAAGGTGGCTGCTGGAGGGTTGCATTAGATCCTAAGATCTAGGTGCAGTGCTCTCAGATCCAAGGCTCCACACTGATGAAGGCCACAAGACAGAAACTAGTCTGGGGATATTGGATGAGTAGGCACTAGATAGGTATTTTATGCACAAGCCTTCTGGCATCCATTGATGGCTCTTGTTGGCACAAGATGGCACTACTGTATGGAGAGTTTTGCTTTGTTTAACAATTAATGTTGCAATAACAAAGCTGAGTACTTTTTCCTCAATGTTTATTATTATAAGTCAATGACTATATGAACCAATTGAAACCAGAATGGTTTGGGGAATCAAATATTTTAGATAATCACAATCCAGAATAAATTTATAAAAAGCAATATATAATTATGTAATATTAATACTAATATAATTTTGATTATAATGCACATGAAAGCATTCAACTGAAAATAGAACTGGATTATATTTTGACTAACATCAAATATGTACTTCAAGATTGTAATGTTCTTAACATATTCAATCATTAAGATTGCAAAATAAGATGATAAACTTTTTTAAAAATGTGTTAGCTGTTAATATTTCTAACATTCAAAAACAGACCAAGTTAAATTAGAATCCGCAAATCATTTTCAAATAATAAGACTTCAAAGAGAGTTCAGATTTGACTAAAATCAATAAGAATATAATTGCTGCTCTTCTAAGTATTACACAAATTAGATTATATAAATTTAGAGCAGTAATTTACCAGTAAATTTTCAACTAAGACAAAATAATGAAGGAATATAAATATATTTAGAAATGATCCATTAAGAAAAAATAAATATCTGGATATAAATTATCAATGATATTAAAAATATAACAATAAATTGACAAAGAAAGGTATAAAAGTGAATAGTCTCATATATATATAAAGCAACATTTTAGCAACAAGAAAAACTCTTTCAGCAATAAGAAATGAAACTTAAATGACTTCTTGAAACATGTGGAATAGTTTTACAAAGAACTATATAGTAATAAAACCCTTCAATTACAACATCTGAATTATCAAAGCATTATAAAGTAAAAGATTGATCATGCAATCAAATCTATAAAAATAGAAAAGATCTAGGAAATGATGGAACTATTATTTTTGTCTTTAAAATCGCAGATGAAGACATAGAAAAACTGTTGACAAAACAATATAGTAAACAATAAAAATGTATCAAATGACTGTAAAATTGCAATTCATATTGATACATTAGATTAAAAAAAGATATAATTCTTCTATCAATTTTTTATACAACATTTCTATACAAGGTACAACTAATTTATAGCGAACCTTTGAGTTCAAATCAAACCAAAAAGCAAACTGGATTTGAAATGGTTTTAGCATAATAAATGGCATCTATGTATTATTAGAATTTATATAACAGACCAGTGAGTAGGCTTTGAAAATGTGTATCATGAAAAGTAATTTAATTCTATAAGCCTCTTCATGATATGACAGCTTTAATACTATCAAAATATAAACTTGTGATACCATCATATTCTGAAAAATCTTTATCAAAATATAAAATAGTGGCACTAGAAGATTAACATTGATGAAGATATAATTAACATTGATGAAGATATATAACAAAACGATACCACTTCCAAAACATTTTACAACAGTTTTATACAAAGTATTTGTGGATTAAAATAGAAGCCTACGGGAATAAAAATTAATAAAGATTATTTAACTCTATAAACTTTACTTCTTTCAGTTTTTATTTTGTAATTCAATACAGAGTGTAGTTCATTACAAAGGAAGAATGAACAAGATTACAAATAAACTACAACTTAGCACTGCTTTTGACTGGTCAATTAATGTAGATTTTGAAAGTAATGCAATATTTATGAAAACTTTTTCTACATAATAATGCCACCTAGTATAATCTCTAAGTAATCAACATATACTAAAAGGTATGCGTAATACCATTCAATGCCTTTCTATCCAATATCCACAGACTTATTTCTAGCTAATGATTTTTATCAGATGATCTGGGAATCACTGCTTCCTGATCACAAGCCATGAATTAGAAACTAGTCAGGGGATATTGGATGGGATTATTATGCATAACCTTTCAGTATCAACTGAAGTGCAAAACATATCTGCTATTGTTTTAACAGCTTCTGAAAGCATAAAGTGATCATGTGATGTTTTAGTAAAAATAATATGTCAGTTTCAAGAAATGTTTTGAAAGTTATCAGATGAAAGCAATGAAGTAAAACTAAAGACAGATGCTAAAAACCTAATAATGTTCAATAATTTTTCACAGGAAAAAGACTGACAATCATAAATTAAAAATTAACTCTGGATTATTTAATTTTTATATTGAGTGTTAAATATGTGCAATGAATCTAATTCTGATAAATAATACTTGGGAGAATGAATATAGATAATTCAGAAAACATAATCTATTGATGCTAAAACAAGAATAAACTTAAGTGAGGAGATATATTATGGGAGCAATGAAGAAAATGAAGTTTCAATTATAATTCACCAATCATTCTTAGTTTGTTTGTCAGTCATTGAATCTAAACTTATTTTATAATTTTGGGTTAATTTTATTATACTGCCATATAAAGAGGTCTTTTTTTTTGTAATAAGATTATAATTTCCAGAGAACCTATCAGAATTCTTTTTATTGCACTAGGGTATTTTTATTTGTATTACCAATTCATTTTTAAAGAGAATATCTACCCTAAATAATGTAGCAAGTTTGGAAAGCCAAACCAAATTGGTAATTATAGTGCTTAATTGTTAAAATTTTGTATGAATAACATTTGCATCTAAAGAACAAACATCAAATTCTTTATTAACATATTTAGAATAAGGTTTGTTTTTTAAATCAACTATTAAACAACTTTCAAGCATTTATCTACACAGTTTGTGCCTGCCATCTCACAATTCTTATAATTTATAGTATAGATATATTCAGGACTTTTTTAAATTATTTATCTGCTAAACATGGTATTGGTAGTTATCAATTCATAATTAAATAATTATAAATCATTTGGATTCACAACAAAAAATACCATAACGGATAATAACTTTGGGCAGTTTACTACCTTATAAACATGCACATTAACAGTCATGAGATATAAAAATTTGATTTGTGGCATTGATAAATAACACAATCCAACAAGATAAAAAGCTTTCTGCATTTAATGATGGAGCATTATTAAAATCAGTACACGCACCATTATACAAAACAATTTTAATATACAATATTTCATTTACATATACATAGGAAGATTAAAAAGAGCATAAAAACTCACAATAAATGCTGCACTATACAGTTTTATTAAGTTTTAGTTTGGATTATATACATGATTTAATAATCACAGATGAATGTAAATACAAACACGTGTAAATATGTGTCTAATATTATATTTATTATATAATATGGAAACAAATAAACTCATATTTACAATATATATTGTACCGGTATAAATCCACCACGCTTACTCATACACAGTACCCGAGTTCAAACCCAGTCCACGTTTAAGAATAAATTCCAAAACGCCAACGAAATTCAAACCCAAACCCCGGCATGACTAACCGATGATGACTTTATAACAGCACGGGGTTATCCCTTTACTAGCTCAACTCAGAACACAGACTAAATTACTTACAGTTTTATATACAGATCTATTATACTCTGGGTATCGGTACGGTCATTAATGTAATGTATATATTTAAGTTGTCAATACAGACAGTAGGTGACTAAATAGACTTCGAGAGTAATGAGGTGGAAGACACAAAAATTAGAGTAAATAAATTGTTTAATAACAAATAGAGAGCATAAAAATATAGTATTCAAAAGTACGGTAAGATTTCCATAAATATTCTATTATAATTAGCTACTAGTCTTTAGTAATCATTTTACCTGGTAAACAAACTCATACCAATATTTGTGTAGTGAAGGGTGGTTAAGGGAATCAGAGCATTTGAGCATTGAAAATATTTCTCTACGATTTTTATTAAGTTATTTTATTCGAACAGATTCGAACCGTTGCGTGTACGAATAGTTGGAGGGTGGTTTCGTATAACTATGATATCTAAGATTGATGTACTAGCGGTTGCCTAGATTGAAGAGCCCTACAGTAATCACTTGCGGTGCATTAACGGAATACCGGACGGCTTGTACTTTGACAAGGCTTAATGCCCCCAAGTAGCTCCGGGACACTACAACCAGCCGGGATCATTTCGAAACCCGGTGATCCAAGAGATAACCTGGGAAAGAATTGCTTTCTTCCCCATATGGTAGTATGGCGAGACGCTAACTTCGGCGAAGGGAAGGCATTGCCACAGTCATCGAGGACGAGTGCTTGAAGTGGGTTTGAAAAGGAATTATACCAAACCTGGGTAATCAATTCGTCTATTTCTGCGCAACAGGCTGATATAACTATTCCAATAAAACATGGAGGAATCAAACTGACTGCGAAAGCAATAATTAATTAAGTTTACTCTGAAACCCCTAACTCCCCCAGGTCGTTCAGGCGGTAGCGATGATAACAAATTATACACTGAGAACTATTTCTCATTTCATGTAGGAAACTAAGATAATAAACTTAAAACCCTTTACATTTTTAAGATTGAAGTATCGGTTACAATAGTATGACAACACACAAAAAAAACATAATAAAGTGATTTAATATCTGCCAACTCAATATATGAAATAATCTTTACTTTAACAACGAACTTCCTTTTAAAATAACTATAATCAATATTATAAACTAGCTTTAAACAGAGTTGGAAAATATTTCTATTGGCATCGTTTGTTTATAGCATAAGTAAATAGGAAAAAAAAATATAAATGTCTTCATTTGAATTATTATTAGTAGCTACAATATTTACAAACTAGAGCAGAGGAAAAGGAGAAAAGAAAATTTACTGACAGGTTTGAAACAGTAGCGTTATAAACGGAAAAAAAACTTACATGTGATTCATTTGATTGACAGGTTAACTTATAACATTAAGCTCGGGAGAAAGTTAAAAGTTCATGTAACACAGTTACCCTTCCTTCTTCATCCGGCTTGGCTTCTCACGATGGTATTTCTGACGAACGTAGGCGCGCATTTGAAATCTACTGGGAAGGCATAGTCAATTTGGAGATTGGAAGCTGGAAATTGTGAAGCACATAAAACATGATCAGTCAGCGGCACAAAGATTCAAATTGGCGGGACAGAGATCAGCTCCTGGCACTTAGCCCATCGACATTACGGTTTACTGGTGGACTTCTTAACAAAAGTTGGAGAGATTTCTCTAGCAACTGCTTTGCTGTTTTTGAGACGATCTACTCTCAGCCACGTCAAAAGTTAGAATGTTAGTTTTCTCTACGATGGCCACGGTTCACCTTTCTGTCCGGTTTTTGTTTTAGGCTCCGCCTACTTTTCTCTAGCCTTCAGCAATCCAGCTTGACCATACAATATCAATTATCCATTTCCATTGTTCCGTTTTCAGCTATCTTTAACTTTAATACGCAATTTTAAATTGACAAAGTAATTACAAATATAAATTCCTTATCTAATTTCGAATACAACTCAATTACTCTATACATTTGTACAATACAGATTTTAATTAAAACCACTTATCAAAGGAATGTGACTTTTGATCAGCAATTTTAAACGACTTTGTATAATTCTAAAAGGCTAAAATTTAAGCAAATACACCCGCAATGAAACTTTTAAATTAAGCTGATATAAATTCACAAACCACGCACACACGAATATTATTTCATGATTTATGACATTTATGCACGGAATCTTTACATATTTATTTACAAAACATAAAATATATATAGCTCAATTTTTGTGACTTGAAATGGAAAAATCACATTGCGGGCGAATAGTATTTCGAATTACCGTATTTAAACACATGAAACTAAGATCGGTTCTTCGATCTGTCTGTTTCAATATACTCCACCTGCTACTGCTGGTGAAGTATAGCTCCTAGTTCTGGGGTGAACTACAGAAGACACTGCATATGCTGTCATAGATTTTCCTATACTTCCAGCTGTATCTTGGCAGCCTGCCTCATGAATAGGTACAGTAACACTTCTGACTGTACTATAACAGCTTGCCTCATGTCAATATTTGATTCTAGTAGTTCCCAGTCCTGAAGATGAACATGACTCGCTGCATCAACCATTCAGCTTAACCATTATTGTCTGGAGAACTTGTAACCTGTCTTTCAGATTTGAGTTCTTTGAAAAACATACACTCCAGTTCAGGTTTGACAGTAGTTCTCACTGACATCCTTAATAAAACCATTTGAATTTAGTGAGCACCATTGCCTATTTACTTGTTCTTGCCAATTGGCTTTGCGATATCTATCTATAGAAGCATAGATTCATGATGATAAATGCTTAATCTGATCTAGATAAGACGGAATCTGGATTAGTCTATTTGAAGGCAAGATGAGATATGACATTATTTGATGCTTTTCCTTTACAAAAAAAATTATAGTCATGAAGATAACTTATTAAATGCAATTATATTCAGTAATACAGACTGCAGAACACACAAAATATGGAAAGATGTATATAAAGACCAATAAAGTGGAACTAAAAGTAAATATGTGGATATCATTAAAATTTGTAAAAAGCTGAAATGGATTTGGGCTGAATATATTATAAGAAAATACAGCAATAGATTATAAAAGATGTAAAAACAAACCACTATAAGATAGATAAATATAAAGAAAATCTAAAGGTGAGAAAAACTGAATTAAATTGGTTTCATTTTGCAAAAAATCAATAACAATTAAGAATGAACAATGATTATAAAAAATAAGCAATTCAGAAAATGATTTGTAAATAAGCAAAAACTTATGGAAAAAAAAAGGAAATTAGAACTAAGGAAACCAACTCTAAGCAAAACTAATTTAACAATGAAAGATGAAAATACAAATATGTACAAAGAAACCATTTAGATAAGAAGCAAAGTTATTCTAATCTTCTTTTTTTTTTTTTTTACATTGTTTAAGCAACTTTAAATGAAATTTATGAAAAAAAAAAAGAAAATTCCCTTTTTTTTAAGTTATTAGTTTCCAATATTTTTCTTTAAACACTATTTTATATAAAAAGTTTGTATTTTTAGAATCAAACTCATTAATAAATATGCAGCCTTAAATAAATATGTCTCAAACTTTTTAAAATATTTTGACAACTTTTATACATTGTAATGATATTTTTTTTTACTAATATTATTGGTAACTTGTGCACTAGTATGCAGCTAAGGAGAAGTTTGAGCTTTAGAGTTGATGTATTAATGTATGTTAAATACTTTCGAAAGATTGTACTTTCATATTCATAGCTGGGATGAAACTACGATGTCTTGTGATTATATATATATGAGGTAGTAGACATTTAAATTTGATTGAAATTATTGAATGTTAATTAGTGTTATAAAAGATCATTTTTTGGTGAGGAGAAAGAATGAGTCTTTTCGGTTAATAGCTTGCGGGGAGTTAGCTATAAAGTATGCTTCTCTAATTTTTTGCCATGAGTTGTCTCTCTCTATGCACTGAATAGTTGCTTTGGTTGGTGGGAATGTGTCCGATTAATTTTTGTGGTCGAAAAATACTGCAATGCACTCTGGTTTGGTGGTTGATTTCTTGTAATTGTATTGGTGTTGAGATAAATGAGTGGCTAGCAATGCATGAGATTCACCAAAATAAGTTGAATTACATCCGGTGTGGGAGCATTGGATTTTATAAACAAGCATAGGAGGTGAGAATAGGTTCTACTTTGTCTTTCAAATTATTTAAGTCTATTGGAAGAGGGGGGGGTGCGGTGGGTAAGGCGGTACATAGATGAAAATATTTTCTTGTGTAAGTTTTAGTGAGAAAGGAAATATATGGAAGAAAAAACCATGGTCTATTGTTGGATGGGGAGGTGGAGATGATGTTTATGTAAAAGTGTCTTATTTTTTTTTTTTTTTATGAAACTTTTGCTAAATCCGATGGAAATAAGACCTTTGGTATATCCTTCTAGCTTGGTTTTCCAGGAGGCTTCGTATTTACACAATGGTTGATTATGAAATAGAAAGTATGATAATCCTGCAAGCAATAGCCTCATAAAAAACAAAATAAAGTACTTTTACAAAAATATCAACTCCACTCTCTATCCAATGACAGATCATGATTTCTTCTCCCATATATTTCCTCTCTCACTAAAACTTATACGGAAGTATTTTCATCTATGTACTGCCTTACCTACTGCATCCCCCTTCCTCCAATAGACTTTTAATAACTCAAAAGACAAAGTAGAACTTGCTTTCACTCCCTGCACTGTTTATAAAATCCAATGCCCCCATACTAGGCATAATTCAACTTATTTGTGGTGAATCTCATACATCACTTGTCCCTCATTTATTTCAATACCAATATACCTACAAAAAAGCAACCACCAGAGTGCAGTTCAATATTTTTCGACCACCAAAAATTAACTGGACACGTATTTACAGCAACTATTTAGTGTATAGACACATACAACTCACGGTGAAAATTTAGAAAAGCATACTTTATAGCTACCCCCCCCCCAAGCTATTAACTGAAAAGACTCGTCCTCCCCCCTTTTCAAAAAAATGGACTTTATAACACCAATTAACATTCAACAATTTCGTTCAAATTTAAATTACTGCATATATAATCACAATATACTATTCCACTACATCACAGTATTATCCTAGTTATGAATATGAAAGCACCTAGCGTATAATAATATATCGACTCTAAATCTCAAACTTATCTTTAGTTGTGCACTAGCGCAGAACTCACAAATTATTTTAGTTAAAGTGATGTATAATCATAAACTCTTAATACTATTGTTGTAATTATATAGAAGATAATTATCCCTTCTCAATAGCACTGTTAAATAGTGGTGTTAAAACAGCAAGAATACTCTCATCCCAACCACAAGATGGAAACTTTGAAAAAATAAGAATGGCTATCTTACTTTCAAACTCAAATGTACTTATATGAGCCAATTTTAAGTGTCTACAAGTGAGAATGTGAATACATAAATCATTTAATTTAAATCCATATAAGTGCATTTGAGTTTGAAAATAAGACGATCATTCTTATTTTCTCAGTCTGCATCTTATGACTGGGGCAAGAGTAGCCTTGCAGTTTTAACATCACTGTTTAACGGCTCTAGTGAGGAGGGATGATAACCTTCTATATAATTACAATCTAAACACTGCCCCTGTAAAATTTATTGATTACTATATAATACTATTAGTATAAAAGCAATCTGTTATTGCATAAATCCTTTAAATCTTAATTTGTTCCTTTATTGCATTGCCTTAATTAATTAATTAATCCGTTTTTTATAAAATCTTTATTTTTTGTACAATGCTTACATAACACCCATCAACATCGACAATTTCGATTGCCCCTGCAATCTTCTTCAGAACTATAAAATATATACACATATACATAAATCACACAAACTATATATAAATTATATAAACCTTATAAAATCCATATATATATATATTGATAAAAATACACAAACATACCTATAACTTGTATATCCCCTCAAATACATGAATACTCATAAAATAAAACAAAATAAAATTTCTAACACCTTAATTTTAATCTTTTCCCTTTTTTTTTTTTATTCATTATTATTATTTTTTCATATATATTTTTTTATTTTTTATTATATTTTCATGCTATTATTTTATATCCTTCAAATATACTTATTCCTATTATTATTTTTTTATTATTTATTATTTTATATTTATAACTTTATATTCTATCCCCATAATTTATAATTAATTACTACTTTTATAATATGTCAACATTATCATTATGGAGTAAGTAAGAATAGGTATATAAATAAATATGATAATGTTAACATATTATAAAAGTAGTAATTAATTATAAATTATAGGAATAGAATATAAAGTTATAAAGATAAATAAATATAAAATAATAAAAAAATAATAATAGGAATAAGTATATTTGAAGGATATAAAATAATAGCATGAAAATATAATAAAAACATATATGAAAAAATAATAATAATAATAATGAATAAAAAATAAATAGATGTATATATTAAATGTATAAAAAAATTTAAAGAATTTTAATAAATAAAAAAAAAGGGAAAAGATTAAAATTAAGGTGTTAGAAGGTTTATTTTATTTTATGAGTACTCATGTATTTGAGGGGATATACAAGTTATAGATATGTTTGGGTATTTTAATGAATATATATATATTGTATATATATGTTCTCATTTCACACATATATGTATTCTTTAATTGGAAAAAAAAAAACAATTTTTTCCCCTTCTATATAGATTTATGTGTGCATGTATTATTATTGTTATTATATAGTTTATGGATGATAAACATAAGCAATTGTAGAGAGAGAAAGTAATGAGAAGCAATATGTAATATATGGATTTGTTGTTTTTTTTCATTAAATAATGTTTTAAATTATTTAGCTTTAATTTTTGTTAAAATAAAGCAGACCAGAGAAAACTGATAAGAAAGATGTGAAAACAATTAATCAAGATAAAATGTACACGTGTGAGATCAGTTGTATGAACAAAACACTAACAATTAATCAAGATAAAATGTATATGTGTGAGAACAGTTGTATGAACAAAACACTTTAACATATATTTCTAATGACTATAAATTGCAAGCTTTATTGTTTGTGTTGTCCTGGATTATCTTAGATTATCCCAAAAAGAGGGGTGCTTTGAGTGGATAAATAATTGTTGATTTTTTATCTGTTGATAACTTAAACTGGTCTGGATGAGGTTTATTGCTATCTCAAATGACAATTATTTTTGTTGGAAATTTTAGTTTCTTTGATCAGAAATTTGAAATACAAACGAGTGAAATAATATTTGGAGAGGTCAGTTCAGTTTTTGCTTTGGAAATGAGTGAAACAATATTTACTGAATGGCAATCAGTTAATAATATTAACTATGTAATCGTTTTAAACTGAAAAAAGATGAACAGTTTTAATTTTTTTTAAGAGTATGGGCTATTGATTTTTTTTCTCTCTTTAAAAAAAAAATCTAAAGAAGAAAAATGACTCTTGTTTTAAAATAAATACAGAAGATGTGCGTATATATAAAGTAGCTCACACCAAGATTAATATAAAGTTATTAAAATTCGATAAAATGGTATTAATAAATATTTTCGTTATGAAGGAAATAAACAGGATGCCTTGTTAAAAGCCCACTGCTTCTGCTCTCTGAAATCTGACAGAATGGGTTAAATAACTATTCTACTGTGGACTCATATACTAGTCCATAGTAACCAAAAGAATGGACAAATTTAAAAACAGCCAAAGATGTCATCTGATCATCATCTTGGACAAGAGAAGAAGAAAGAAAAGATGAATAAAAGCCATATATAGCCAAATTTGATTAAGCTATAACTAAATTTTTGTTAAAGTTTTCCTCACAGTCATCTAAAGCAGTGGTCTTCAACCACCGGGCCGCAGATTTCTGTCGGTCAGCAGCTAGACTGGCAAGAAAGTTTATAATAACAAAATAATAAGATTTTAAACTTTTAATTACTATGAACAATTTTTATTTATTTTTTCATCACATTTATTAAAAAAAAAAGAAACAGAACAAAATCTAATCAATCATACATAAATTAATTTGTTTTTCTATTTATCACAGATGTTTATGGGGGGGGGGGCTAGAAAAAGTTTTTTATTACACAAACTCCAGTTGTCTTTTGATAGCCAATCACAGCTGCTTGTCAGCGTTGTTAAAACAATAAAATGTAACGTGACTTTTTTTGATCTCTTAAATTTTTTCTACTCTCTCTTTTAATATTTCATTTTTAGTGGTTTTTTGGCTCTAAGGCGATTTTTTTTTTTTTGGCTTTAACTTTTTATTTTGGAAATCAATTTTTATTACCTTTTTTTAAAAATAAAAACCAAAAAATAAGTTCTGTTTCTAACTTTTACAAAGTATTTCTCAATATACCCCCACCACCCCAAAATAAAGTAAGATCAAAACTTTTGACTTTTTCAAGTTTTGTTTTATTTTTTTTTTTGTTTAAAAATACGCCCACTTTTTTTTGGCCTATAAGGCAATATTTTTTTTGGCTTTATTTGTATACCGTTAAAATACTAAAAATTTTATTTTTAAAATCAATTTGTGTTACCTTTTTAAAAAAATAAAAACAAACAAAAAAATAACTTTGGTGACTATCTTTTGTCTCAATGATGACAACGTATTTCTCAACCCCCCCCCCAAATAAAAATTTATCTGTAAACTTCTGCTCGTCCGCGAAATCTTATCCTTACTTTTACTGGTCCGCAGGTGTGAAAAGGTTCAAGACCACTGATCTAAAGTGTCTACAATGATTTTTTTTTAAAAATTGGAAACAAGCCAGTCAACCAATTCATCGTTATCAAAAGTATCAACAATAAATAATTTTAAAATTGTGGAAACAAGGTATCAACAAGAACTTTTCTTTTTAAATGGTAGAAATAAGAAAATCCACCTGTTGAAGCTATACGTGAGACAAGCGGTCTGAAAATTCAAACCTGAAACATTTGTAAGAAGTGAAAATAATCGGGTAACTTTGAACTTTCCTTATTCAATCTTTTATTCTTACTTATTAAAAGTTAACTTTAATTTATTAGTCAAAGCATTTTTTTTTTCTTGATACAGAAAACATTAAGAGTTTATTCATTGGTTGTGTTATTCTTAGTAATACATTGCAATACACACACAGTTTAAATTCATTAAACATAGTTTTTTTTTCATTATTTTGATTTTTTTTATTATTATTATTATATATTGTAATACTAAAATGTTTTTTTTTAAATATGTTCTTTATTGACTGTGATAATAAGCAACCCAGCTAAATATGCTTTATAATGTTTTTATTTCTTTATTTTTTTTTGCATATTAGACTGGATATCATTTATTTTGTTACTAAGGATTGCAATAATATTTTTATATATGATTTATGTATGAATCCATCATATAGGGGTATACATTTTAAACATATATGTTAACATTACCGAATGTGTGCGTGTATAACTGCTTAAAGAAACACGTCAAAAGAATAGGTCATGCATAATTAGTTAAAGTATAGGAAATTGAAGAGCAAGGCTTAACATTAGAATGAAAGTGAAAAACACACACATTACATATGAAATTTATTTTTGTAATATGTAATACAGGGGTCCCCAACCTTTTTGCACTTAAGAGCACATTCTATAATACCGGCCAGGTTGCGGGCACCATTTATTTTTTCAACCAGGTGGGGGGGCACCATTTATTTTTTCAATGTAAATTTATAGTTGGATATTGTTAATAATACATATAATGTACAAAAAAATATTTATTTCAAAAATAAAATTTTAACTTATAATTAACATTTATATTTTTACGCTGTAAAAGTATAGTATATGCCCTACAATTTGATTACAATATAATACAATAATTTATAAGAAATTTAAAAAATTAAATTTATTTATATCAGATAAATAATTTTTTATCGTGTTCGGATAGCGGCGGGCGCACACAAAATGGTCTGCGGGCGCCATGATGCCCGTGGGCATAGGGTTGAGGACCCCTGATGTAATATATAAGGAAAGTCTTAAATAAGCATTTATAGAATATTTTTTTTCTAATATCAATTTAAGCCAGCTTATTTTAAAATATCAAAAATTGATAAACTTGTATATTAAATTTATTTGGATATGCGTATATAAAATTTTGTATTAATTCTATATTTAATTAATATAATAATAGAGTCAATTGTACAGTTATTAATTTGATTTTAAAGAAAAAGAAAAAAAAGAAGAATAGTATTAATAAAATATAATTATATATCTTAATTGGTTTCTGAGTTATTAAAAATATTGTTATATTTTTCTTGTTTTAATTCTACCATTTTAGATGATCATCATCATCGCTCATAGATATTAAGAATCATCAGCACTCGCAAATATTAAGCAAGCGCTCACAAAATGTTAAGCAAGCTAGAATATTGATTTACATTTAAGTATTTAAGGATTATGCTTGACATCTAACCAAGTTTTAATAATTATAGGTTAATAATAGACAGCTAAAATTATGTTATGCCCATGAGTTTTGATCATCCTCATCAAAAATGGATATCATATTATTGATTAAAACACCATTTAAACATAGTACTGTACATGAGTTATGATCATCATCATCATTGATTTGATAAATAATCATTCAATCAATCCCAAGGTTAATAGTTAATATATTTAGTAAAAAGGGGTTTACAGAAAGTTGAATATCATGTGGGGATATTCGTGATGATCATTCATCATCACTTGTAATATTGAGATCCCAGTTTGACATAGGATGATTTAAAAAAAAAAATGCCTATAAGTTTATGAAAAGTAAATTTATTGTTGTGAGTTCATTATAAAGCTATGGCTGGTATCATCATCATCATTATTATCATCTTTATATTATGATAAATAATTAAGTTAAGTAACTAGTTTCATGGCCATCCACTTAAGTAATTGTCTTCACTATGTTTCTTTGGAAGCCATTAATAAGAGTATTTTTTTTTGCATCTGTTCATCAATATACGCAAGATGAGCTAGTAATATTTATAAGTCTTTAATATAAAAATTTTGGTAATATTGGGATCTTATAATTTTATTGACATAGATAAAATATAAGAATATCATTTTTTTTGTTCATTAGTCATCCAAGTCATGTGTAGTAAAAATGTACCGAATGAGTTTGAACTCATTACACTATGCACAGATAATACTTATCTAGATTTAGAACAATCTAGTGGCGCTCGTGGAAAACACATGTACTTAGCTAAACTGAATAAAAGTGATCCAGTCCCCTTTCCAACTTAATAATATTAACTTTATATGATATTTTTTATACGTTGTTATAAATAACGCCAGTGTGTGCGTATGACCATGAAGGGTCTTATATATTTGGAAAGAATAGGAAGGATTCTATTATAAAAACCTATTATTGGAGATAAGCAAAATGCACTCCATGGATTTCACAGTAATTTTATTCAGTTGCTATATCTAATATTATTTTATTTGATGACAATGGCTAATATATTTTATTGATTAAATGACTCCCCAATATCGAAATATTTTAAATCTTTAATGATGATAGTTTTAATTTTCATTTTGTTATTTTATGTGTTGAGAAATGAGATAATTTATTTATTTCATTATTAGCATGACAGAATTAATGTTTAGGATAGTTGCAAACAGGCTATAATGTTATATTTAATTAATTAAAAAAAATAGACACCCAAATAGAGCATGATATGCATATGTTCTTATTTATATGTTAGCGTCATCCTTATTTAATTAGAAATTGTATTTTAGCTAACACAGTAAATTCATTTCTCATTTAATTTTACTCGGTTACAAATGATGAACCGCTAGAGCATATCATATATCTTGTTTAGTGTTTAGTTATTGAATTATAGCAACTATCATTTTATCACTCATCTATATATTTATAATCAGTTACAAAATAGCAGCCTTTGTCATCATTACATTATTTTGTATGCTGTTACAAATTTTCTTACTGTTACAAATGGCACAGATTATAAACATATTTTAATAATTTCTTCTATTTTTATTTCTGTTACAATATGTATGGATTTTATAAGGTTTATATAATTTATATATAGTTTGTGTGATTTATATTTATGTGTATATATTTTATAGTTCTGATGAAGATTGCAGGGGCAATCGAAACTGTCGATGTTGATGGGTGTTATGTAAGCATTGTACAAAAAATAAAGATTTTATAAAAAACGGATTAATTAATAAATCCTTTAATATAGTAAAACTTTGCTATATTATTTTTATTATCTTCATTTTTCCACATATTTCATATTTACACTTTTAGATTCCAGAAATTTTCTCATATAAATAATTTTTCTCAACTCTACCAACATATTGCCATTTTATCATGCTGAACATTGGCAAATTATAATTTTTTCACATGGATAGTTTTTTAAAATTTGAAATGAGCGTAATATTTTTTATTCACACATTTGAGTTAAATGAAGTCTTGACAATAGTGTTGAGACTCATATTTTATCAGACATAAGAATGCCATTTTTTTAAAATTGTAATTCAATTGCAAATAGTTATGTGTATATTTGTAAATTTTACACTATCTGCCACTCTTGGTTTATTATGTTTTATTTCTATTGCAATAATATTCATTATGTTTTAAAGTTTCATCTAAAAACTGTATAAATATGAAATTGATTGAGCAAATATTGTTTTAAAATCTTGAATCACAATTTGAATTGTTGTTTCACTTATATTTGTTATTTCTAAATTTAAATAAATTAAAATTAAGATTGTTACAAACAAAATTTGCAATATGCAAATAGCTAATCATTATATTGTCCTTATTAAGACTGATTTTAAAAAATAGTGTGCATACATTTTCACTGTTTGAAAAATGTGTCTATGTAATATCTACATATACACACTTTTTACAGTATTGTGGAATATTTTGCATTATGAAAACTCAGTAAATAATAATTAAATTATTTCTGTCTATAAATTTTAATGTTTTTCATGTATTGTTTTCCTATTTATATTATTTTTTTTTATCATCCTTAAAACCAATAATCTGAAGTTTTAGTATAATTGAGAACAACTGAATTAAATGGTAAAATTAAAACCTTGGCATAATAATTAGTATACTAAAAACAAACGCTTCAAATTAAGAAAGTTACAACAGCGGATTAACAGTTTGTAAATGTTAACAATTTCAAACACATGATCATTTGTCTTTTTTATAAACAAAAACAGACAGAGGAAATATTTTTCACCACTTATGTGAAAATTCTTAAAACATACAAGCAATGTAAATATTTCCACTGATGAAATCATAAGTTAATGTAATCAAAATCAGGAGATGAGAAATGAATTCTGCTATGTAATAGCTTAAGGCTAGACATAACCTGATATGTCAATTTCTAGAAACTATCTAACATATAAACCTACAATTAAACAATATATATATATTTCCAAATATTTACCTGTAACCCGATGTCTGAAACTTTTATCAATTGAATCTTCTTGCTCATCTACGAGCTAATTAAATAAATAAAAAATAGTTTTATTAAAACATTTTATTTTTTTTTTCCAAAAAAAATTATTTTACTATAATACAAAAAAGATTCATCAAAGTTTGTATACTTCTATACAATGAGGTGATAGTATAAAATGTTAAGAGGATAGCAAACTATAAAACCAGCGACAATCAATTTTATCACCAATCGATTTTATCACTTGGTTGAAACTTTTGCCATAATCTCAAACTGCTTTTAGCTGAACTTAATATATATCTCATTATAAAACCATTTAAATAACAAATACTATATGGTTGCATAGAAATAAGTACATTTTAATAAGCAAATGATATCCATTCACAAATATCTCAATATAATTCAACATACATAAATATCTCAATATAATTCATCCATCTATATGTGTGTGTACCGATTACACCAATGTATATCGATATACATTTAATAAATGCACCAAGATAATTCTAATCAATAAAGGAAGGGCAAATTATACTGTATTTATAATATTTCAAAAACAACGTATGCTATACAAAGATTTTTACAAATTAATCTCTCACTGTACATTAATGGAGAGAACAAGTGTAAACTCAACATTTTTGATGAGGATAATGGTATGACACAGCTGACCCATATATAATGTGTGAAATGGATTTATTTTATATCATAATGACAGTAGATAATATTAAAAAATGAACTAAGTTTTAAAAAATGGTGTGGTAAGTACAATTTGGTATCTGATATATATATATGATGCCTTCCAAAATATTGACAATTATTTCAGTTATTGAAACACATGAAGAATATATAATCATCCCTATAAAACTGGCATAGAAAACGCAAGAAAGAAGCATAACTTCTTTATAATGCTCAGTTAGGAATTCAGACATCTGTCTTTAGGCAAAGAACATAAAATGTTTTGTAAAGTCCACTGATGTTGTCATTGCAATGCTTTTTCATATTGGTTACTATATGTTAATACTATTTTTTCATAAACATATGATTTTATAAATATTATTATATAAATTGTGAACAACTATAAATTCCCATTAGAAAATTTATCAATATTTTTAAAAAAAAAAACTTTATAAAGACTACTACTTAATATATAGTAATCAGTAAAAGCTATTATTAATGTTATCAATTAAAATATTCTTAAAATCAAGCCTTAATAATAAATTTTGTTGTTAAAATTTTCAGTTTGCCTAGCTATTTAAGAGTTAGTCATTTCAATAGTTTATTTTTTATTACATGTACAAATAAATAAAAGCTTTGGTTGAAAAAGTTATATTAAGCTACAAATAACTTATTTTCACAATCAATTAGTTTTGGTTTTTTTATTTGCCTAACACAATTTAGTACTATACTAGTGAAAATTTAAAGCTAAAGTTATCGCATCAAAACATTGTCTAAAAGCTAAAGTTATCGCATCAAAACATTGTCTATCACTTTGATGATCAAATGTCACATAATTTTCTAAGCAATAAATCATTTACTTTTTATCTTTAGTTTGTAAGTTATTCAAACTTTTATTTTGATGACTGCATATTTTGTCTTTGTAATTAATTTCATAACTGTTATGTTCAATTTTGTTTTTAGACTATCCAAAATTCTTAAGACTTATCTGTCAATTGAAATGGTCTTTGAATTTTTTGCCATTTCAACAATCATCAGCCTACATTGCATTCATGTTTCCAAGAAATAATCATGGAAATCATAAATATCAGCTTCTCCCATAAACTATTCTGCTGACATAGCTACATTTTTCAAACAGAAAACATTTTCATTTACAAAAAAATCAAAAATAAATTGACAAGAGGAATACAAGAGATAACGTTTTTGTATTTTTCTTTATATTAAATTGGATAACATTTTCTTAAAAACCCAAAGGTTTCTTTAATAAGTTTCTTAGTTTTAAATTACAAATGAGTAATTATTTCAGTCAAAAAAACTTCATATATATGTGTGGACATTAAAATGATTATGTCTATTGACAATTAGGCTCCTAGAATTATTCATATGAATGATAACTGCCATACATGACATTTTCCCTTTTATAATTCATTGGACCTACTTAGATTAAGCTGAAATCTCAATACTAACTAGAAGCTAGATACTCATTTAATAACCAATACTGAATATATTGAATGCCTAATTGGTCTGAGAATAGGCCAGCTACCTAAAAAAAATTTTGTTTATGTCGGCTAACCAATTTTAAATGCCCTATATTCATAATAATGATAAATAATAAACTTATAACTGTGTGCATAAAAATAATCTATATATTTAAATTCTTTATATTAAATCCTGACCAACATCCATTTACAATCCCTAAAATTGCAAGATACATCATGCATATCAGGCACTAAACTTAGCACAATGTCCATTAATAAGCAGTGGCTGACTTGAGACCATCTTTTACTGCCTTTTAGGACAAGATATTTGGACATTGACTCAAACTCAAAATATTTTCCACTTTTGATTTCTTTTACTAAACCTTTAGCCATTTAAATTAATATTAAGTTCAATCATTACGAGTCTCTTATGCCCTCAATCATTTTTTTTTTTTGTACTATAAGATTTACAGCTACTTGAAAGATAAAACTTTCTGGATCGAAGTTGGATGTATCCACATTACGAATTGTTAAAGTTATGAGATGGTACACAAACTGTAAATGCTTGAAAATTGTTTAATATTTGATTTAAAAAAACAAACCCTATTCTGAATATGTTAATAAGGAATTTGATGTTTGTTCTTTAGAAGCAAGTACTATTCATACAAATTTTTAACAATTAAGCACTATAATTACCAATTTGGCTTTTCAAACTTGCAACATTATTATTTACGGTAGATATTCTCTTTAAAAATGAATTGGGAATACAGATAAGATTGCTCTAGTTCAATAAAACGAATCCTGATTGGTTCTCTGACAATGAATGTATTAGTAATGTTATTACACAGAAAGGCTTCTCTCCATGGCAGTATAATAAAATTGATACAAAGCTATAAAATAAGTTTAGATTCAATGATTGACAAAAAAATTAAAAATGATTATTAAATTAAAACTGAAACTTCATTTGCTTCATTGCTATTATCATGTGTTTCTTCACTTAATTTTACTCCTCCTTTAGCATTAATAGATTGTTATTCACGTTATCTGTGTTCATTTCTTCAAGTATTATTGATCAGAATTAGATTCTACTGCACATATTGTATTTAACATATTTAATATAAAATTTAAATAATCAAGAGTTTGCAAACATTTTCTAAATACTATAAAAATCTTGAAATCTTACATGTGAAATAATACAAACTATGTAAAATAAAAATAATAGTTAAGTAACTCATTTGTACTCATAAAACTAACAGCATAAAAATCTATCAAAAAGAAATCATTGCTTTTTAGAAGATATATCAAATTATGGCACAAATAATGTGATTGAGGAAAAGACCACATGATAAACTACAACTTAAATACCAATCAATTAAAATAATTCCAAGACTGCTAATCTAATTTGCATTGGTTAGTTATATTAGAAATATTGTTGGTGACATTGGAATTTTTAAAAAAGAACAGATAAAGGCCATTTCCACCAATTAGGACTCTTCAATTAGAATCTGGCTATGTCCCATGAGAGTAGTTTGTTGAAATACCAATGGCATATCCTGCATCCTCTATGTGAGCAGCCTTTGTTTATAAATGTAAATACATTTTTTTAAAATACAAATATAGTGTATATATTTAACTAGATGTAATTAAAGGGGATTTGAACACAAATTTTCAAGCTCCCTTCAGTTCTCCACTCTATTGTACACAACAGATACACATGATCACATATGTGAAAAGATATATGATCTCCAAAATACATATTTCGTGCTGAAATAGCACTCATCAGTTGGTCCATATCATTTCCCATACATATATACAATCAGTGCTTGGTTTATATTAAAATAGCAAATCTTCAAACTTTAATGGACAGGTTTCAATTCTCTCCATTCTCCCAACTCTTCAGCCATCCATATCAATAAAAATCTGATGACGGTATGTTCAAAACCCTTATTGCCAATTTTGATGTCATATCCATGTTGACCTGAAGTACCTCTGACACCTCATATGTAAGAACTTAATATGTCCATTTAAATACACAGAAGAGGATGGCCATATGTATCTGTTGTATAGGATAGAGTGGATGACTGAAGGGAGCTTGAAAGTCTATGATCAAATCCCCATTAATTAAATGTAAATACAATGGAGAGCATAAGCTGAAGCAGTAAAAAAAATAAGATATAGATATGAACTTTATTAAATTTAAAGTCTGTAAGTTCAAATTTCTAACTCAATAAAAAACTATTAATAATCAGTTATGCACTTATTGGAAATTGTGAAGTATGTGATCATTAAATTAATCTAATACTGAGAGCACCCAATTTTTTAGCAATATATTTAGAAATACAGTATTAATTTTAATGAGATTTTGAAAATACAAACACAATTATCAGTTTAAATTTTTTATAATTATTTAATGAATTGTAATTAGAAAGGTAACTGCTGGAAATTCTGCACTACTCGAAATCTTGTCAATTATTTGTATATATTAATTATCTTCTGCTGCTGCAAATGAATTTGCTATTAAATGAATTAATATATATGTGCTCTGCGCACAGTTAATGAAGCTATTAATAAATTGTCATTACTGCCAAGCGCTTTCGGGACAGTCTACAGTCCCATATTCATGGTGAGTTATTCTGTTAATAACTGTAAAACTATGCAAATTTATATGCAATGTTACGTGGACCATTTACGAGTTAGGGAATAGCAGGCCTCTCTTCTGTTGATTGCCGATGGGTCAGCCGCAATAAAGTAAGCTTCACTAACTTTACGTTTGGTGTCATTTGTTTCAGAGCAAACGACACTGACTGTGGTAGGTAGAAAAGCATGTCCAGAGTTTCTTTCGTGTTCGACAAAAATCGAATTACCTTCATACTTTGTTTTGGTTTTATTGTAAAGGTATCGGTGTTGAGCTACTCTGGTGGCAATGTTAGTTTTGGTCTCTCCATAATATGTTGCCATGCAATTTCTTTGGGGGCAGGTAATTTTGTACACAACTTGAGGGGTGAGTTCAGTTTTGATCCTGTCTTTGGTATTATTTATCAATCTATTGGTGTTGGGAGGTGAACGGAAAGCGACTTCAAAGTCACATGATAATTGATTGATAAGGCTTTTAGCTGTAGAGTGAACGTATGGGATTAAGATTCTTGGTTTGTTTTCTTTCTTGTGGTTTATTTTATAGAAAAATTTGTTGACTTTTCTGTTGATGGATGAATAAGTGTGTCCAATTTTCCTTAAATCAGTTATATAATTGATGAGATTTTTTCTTTTATCTGCCTCATATTTGCACAAGTTATGGTTCCTAAACATGAATGAGGAGAGGGCTGCAAGTTTGTGTGAGGGAGGCTCATAAGAATTGGGGTTTGTCAAGCCTCTTACTTCCAAAGGTTTGACTACCATTTGGTAGTCCAGCTTATCTATGTTTTTGCTAACACATATGTCAAGGTATTTGACCTGTTTGTCTTGGTTTTCCCAAGTAGTAGTAAAAGTAAGTTTGGTATTATTATGGAGGCTATTGTGAAGGTTAGAAATGATGTCTTCTGGGGCAGCGACGAATACATCATCAATGTAGTGCGTATATATTATATGTGGGGTTGAAATGAAGAGTGCAGGTAGTATTAGGTTCTCGTAATGGTCAAGTACAACGCTTGCCATTATACCACTAAGTGGGAGGCCCATCGGCCATCCATTGTTCATACTAAACCACTTATCTCTGAAAACAGCAATTATATTTAAATCAAGCCATTTTAAAAAATCGATGATGAATTTGGCACGGGTAGGTAGGCAGTTTCTTGCAATTAATTTATCGTTGACTATTTCAATAGATTGTTTACGATCAATGGAGCCATATAGCTCTGCCACATCAAATGATGCGATTTTAAAATTAGCTGGTATAAACGCGTGTTTAATTTTTCCTACAAACATGAAAGATGATTTAATGGTGTAATCGCCAAAGCCTAATATATCAATAAGCCAGCGATTGACCAAAACTGCCGTGTTGAAATAGTGTGCCTTGCCAAAATCAATCATAAGTCTCAAAGGTTTATCAGGCTTGTGCAGCTTAATGTTAGCGAAGATTCTAGGAGGAGAAGAGGTTGACGGGTATATACGATGGTATTCGGCTTTTGTAAAGACGCTGTCACGATTTATTCGTAGTATATTGGATATAAATCTGTCTCTGTTAAGCCTATTGTTAAAATTATTTAGATTTACAAATTTTAATTTTTCGATTTGTGTATTAATCTTATTATATTCATCGTCATCTATCAATACAAATCTGTTCCCCTTGTCTTCTTTTAAGCAAATGATGGAATTATCCCCTAGAAATTGATTTGTGTTAATAATTTTCTTGTTCCAATCATTAGGATAATTGTTTAGCTGCTTATTCTTGATAGTTTATGCTATCTGTGCGATAATTGGTTCCTTTAGTGGGTTGTCAATTAAAGCTGTTTCGACGTCAGCAACGATTTCCATTTTGGGATTCTTCCAGCGTCCGCCTATGAATTTTGGACCTAATTCAAAAACTTCCTTAATCGTGTGCGGAATGTTCGAGTTTGTAAGGTTGACAAACTTGTTGCTATTGAGCGCATCAAATTGAATATTTTGATTTTTTGCTAAAAATTTTATTTTATTATTGAATTTCTTGAACAGAGCGTTCGTATGTCTATTGCATCTGTCAGCGATAAATGGGGGGATCAGGTAGTTGTCGGAAATTATGTTCCATCTTCTCGTTTCTTTTTTTAAGGCCCTTTTGCATCCTTTAATGATAGAAATTAGTAGTTTTTTGTAAATTCGTTTTGATTCTATCGTAATTATATAGTCTTGTTAATAATAATTTTGCAGCAGTTAGGTACAATTTTACACTGATAACATTTTGTAAAGAAATATATTCTGTGCTGAAATGTACAAATTGACAGTCCAGATAAACCTTTGAGACTTATGATTGATTTTGGCAAGGCACACTATTTCAACACGGCAGTTTTGGTCAATCGCTGGCTTAATGATATATTAGGCTTTGGCGATTACACCATTAAATCATCTTTCATGTTTGTAGGAAAAATTAAACACGCGTTTATACCAACTAATTTTAAAATCGCATCATTTGATGTAACAGAGCTATATGGCTCCATTGATCGTAAACAATCTATCGAAATAGTCAACGATAAATTAATTGCAAGAAAGTGCCTACCTACACATGCCAAATTCATCATCGATTTTTTAAAATGGCTTGATTTAAATATAATTGCTGTTTTCAGAGATAAGTGGTTTAGTATGAACAATGGATGGCCGATGGGCCTCCCACTTAGTGGTATAATGGCAAGCGTTGCACTTGACCATTACGAGAAGCTAATACTACCTGCACTCTTCATTTCAACCCCACATATGATATATACACGCTACATTGATGACGTATTCGTTGCTGCCCCAGAAGACATCATCTCTAACCTTCACAATAGCCTCCATAATAATACCAAACTTACTTTTACTACTACTTGGGAAAACCAAGACAAACAGGTCAAATACCTTGACATATGTGTTAGCAAAAACATAGATAAGCTGGACTACCAAATGGTAGTCAAACCTTTGGAAGTAAGAGGCTTGACAAACCCCAATTCTTATGCGCCTCCCTCACACAAACTTGCAGCCCTCTCCTCATTCATGTTTAGGAACCATAACTTGTGCAAATATGAGGCAGATAAAAGAAAAAATCTTATCAATTATTTAACTGATTTAAGGAAAATTGGACACACTTATTCATCCATCAACAGAAAAGTCAACAAATTTTTCTATAAAATAAACCACAACCACAAGAAAACAAACCAAGAATCTTAATCCCATACGTTCACTCTACAGCTAAAAGCCTTATCAATCAACTATCATGTGACTTTGAAGTCGCTTTCCGTTCACCTCTCAACACCAATAGACCGATAAATAATACCAAAGACAGGATCAAACCTGAACTCACCCCTCAAGTTGTGTACAAAATTACCTGCCCCCAAAGAAATTGCATGGCAACATATTATGGAAGAGACCAAAACTAACATTGCCACCAGAGTAGCTCAACATAGATACCTTTACAATAAAACCAAAACAAAGTATGAAGGTAATTCGATTTTTGTCGAACACGAAAGAAACTCTGGACATGCTTTTCTACCTACCACAGTCAGTGTCATTTGCTCTGAAACAAACGACACTAAACGTGAAGTTAGGGAAGCTTACTTCATTGCGGCTGACCCATCGGCAATCAACAGAAGAGAAGCCTGCTATTCCCTATCTCGTAAATGGTCCATGTAACATCTGCATATAAATTTGCATAGTTTTACAGTTATTAACAGAATAACTCGCCATGAATATGGGACTGTAGACTGTCCCGAAAGTGCTTGGCAGTAAAAATTTTGACAATTTATTAATAGCTTCATTAACTGTGCGCAGAGCACATATATATATATTAATTTATTTAAGCGTTAATGAAGTAAAATCTTAACTATTAAATGAAATGAGACCTTTTGATTCCTCTTTCAGGCTTTAAAGAAATTGAGCAAGACAAACATCTAAATGTCTATTCCATACATTCTTCATTGCAGCTGTTTTACTACATGATTATTCATATAGTATATAAGCATAGATAGGCTTCTCATCAATATATATTAGCCAGTGTGTTCCCTTTGATAATTTTTTATTTCAGAGTGTAAGGATTAAGAAATACCATGGATATTCTCAATTGCCTGATAGTTTTCAACTAAAACATCAGTTGAGTTTTCTTGAATACATAATGCATGCATACATAAATGAATTTTTTAAAAAATATATACACAATCACGATAGATAAACAAAATTATAATCTTTATTCACAAAGGATGTAAAGTCATCAGCCAAAGGCAAAGAATCCCCTGATTATGGATCCAAACTACCATTCAATGATGATACTTTGTTTAGGTATTCAGAACTGCAGATCACTTTCAAGTAAAAGAAGACTGCATGAATTGGAAAAACTATTTACTATTAAATGAGATATTATTGGACTTAGAAAATTAAGGGAAAAGATGAAGAGACATTTGATTTAAAAAAAGACATTTCCTATACTACTGTTGGGTATTTACCTATAATGCTCAAAGGGGCAAACCACAATTAAATAATAATTAAAACTAAATTTAGTACTAAGAATTTATTATAAGTTACACAAACACAAAACTAGACTTAAATGTAATATATAGAAATATAAATGATCATGGAATTTTAAGTCTTTTTAAACACTCCTCGAATATTGTCTGACAATTATTGTCTTATTTAATGGATTGCCAGTTTCCATAACTACGCTAAATAACTACAAGTTCTCCCAAATTAAAACCTAAGAGCCATTTAGGCTTATATAAAACAAAATAAAATCAGGATGATCTGCTTGAAATACTAGTCGGTTGTTTATACCTTCAGATTCCGAAACATTTGGATTTACTCCCTCGCAGATGTTGATTTGTTACTGACGATACATGTCGCGAGATCAATAGCACTTCACCAACACAATGGAGAAAACTCATAAATCTACAATTTTCGAGTTTTTATAGTCTGCCATTTAATTGTTTTCTTATCAGAAATTTTCCATTCCTTAAAATTACTTTGCCAAAGCATTTATCTTTACTCTAATAGTTCAAAATTTGCTCTTCCATTCTTTTCATTGAGTTTTCTTATCAGAAATTTTCCATTCCTTAAAATTACTTTGCCAAAGCATTTATCTTTACTCTAATCGTTCAAAATTTGCTCTTCCATTCTTTTCATTGAGTCTGTAGAAACTTTTTAATTATGCAACTCTACTCATTTTCTTATGTCTATAACTCACTCCTAAAACAGTTTCCATGTCATTAATTAACTTCTGGAATATTCTCATCGATAGTTTTTATATCAAAATATTTACTGAAATTAAAAGTGCAATGGGATTCATAATAAAAAATACGAGAATAACACTGAGGTGATTGATGAAATATATCAATCAGTGGCAAGATTAGTTATTCAATGTAATACAAGATATCAAATGCAGGTAATTCAGGTTATGTCCCAACAAGTTCTCATTGTTTTGAAGATTCAAAAATACTTCAATGAATTTAGAACTTGAAAATCATTTTAAAAAATTAATAGATTTTGAAGAAAGATTCACATTTGAATGAAATCAATATGAAGATAACCAATACATTATTAAGAACTGCAATGAATATATCTGGTTTTTAAAAAAAGCAACAGTTTACCAGTAAATTTTCTATTGAGACAAGATAATTTTTGAAGATAAAAAAGAATATGAAAATATATACAAAGAAACCAATAAGAAAAAAGAGTTGATAAGAATATAAGAAAATATAATTATAAATTAACTGGGAAAGTCACAGAAAATAAGTCTCAAAAGTATAAAATAACATCATGGTATTGGTAGAGAACTAAAAATAGAGATGGCATCATGAAATGTTTGGAAGAGTTCTATAAAGAATAAAAAAGTACCCTTATAATTACTACATCTAAACTGCCCAGCATTTTAAATGAAGAGAGAAGTGCATTTAAATCTATGAAGGGAAAAACCTACATAATGTTGAAATTATTATCAATTTGTTAACAAAGTAAATATACTAGATATTTGAAAATATATATTCTAAAAAAGTGATAAAAAAGATATAAAAAATCACAAAATCTATCAATCTTTTACCAGTTGTGTACAAAATATTTTACAAGATAATTACAACTCATTTACAGTGAAATTTGAATTTTAACCAATAAAAAAACAAACTGAATTTAAGTGATTTTAGCTCAGTTGATTGTTTTCAAGTACTGAAAGAAGTTATAGAAAGAACCAATGAATATGAGGCGCCATTATGCTTTGAATTTGTAAAATACAAAAAGGCATGATTTTATAATCATATCTTTAGTCATTAATGCATAAGACCATCAAGATATAACCCCAGAAAATTATATTTTGAAAAATATTTATCAAAGTGCAATAGCAATTGTTAGATTACATAATGATACTAAGTAGATTAACAATGAAGTGTTAAACAGGGTGGCTCGATATCTTGAAAATATTTTACAAGAACTTGTACATTGTGAATAAATCTAACAAAGTATATGAACATATTACATGTATATTTTATGTTATCTAAATAAAATTCGTACTTTTTTTGTAATTGTAGGACAAGAAATAAAAATCTCTCCAAGTTATAAAAACCCTAGAAAATTAACATAAGAAAAGTATGCATTTGAATTTGCATTAAATTAATGTAGGTAGATTTAGGCAGATTATTCTAGGAATATAAAAACTATAGAAATCTGTCTAAGGTGTGAAAGAGCAAAGGAAAAAAATATTCAAGTACTAACAATATACATAAAGCATATATATGAAATAGTTTAAGTTCCATAATTAAAAGTTTATGGATGTGCAGAATAAATCTATACATAGAAATTATGTTATTATGCAAGATTAGTAATTGAATCTAATTTTATGTTTATATTCATTTGTTTGTCTTGAGTTAATAAACTCAAGTTGTTAAGTTTTAAATTTTATGTTGAGTTTGATATATAATAAAATTTACAGATGCATAATCAACTACTATTGTCAATAATACTGTTGAGAATTTAGCAGAAGTAAATGGAGATCATTTAAATCTAGATTTTGAAGATGATGTGGTTGTTATTGCATAAATTGCTTCAGAACATGAAATGTTTCAAGAATTATCAGATAAAAGTAGAAAAGTAGGACTAAAAATATGTGATAAAAAGACTAAATGTTCAAAGGATTTTCTCAAAGACAAACATATTAATTTATAATCATGAATTAGAAGAATAAATGCAAATACCTTGACCAGATCAGTAAGAGATGGTGGTAATGAATGAAATTAATAATAGAATTAAATTTAGATAAAGTGGTTATAGTACAATTAACTTACTATTAAAAAGAAATATAGCTTAGCAAAGCTTTTTAATAAATATTTTATCAGTTATTTAAAGATCTGAGGCTAACACTTAACAAAAGTGCAACGTAAATGCTTCAGACCACTCCATAAAGTATAAAGATATCTATAATAGAAATAAGAAAATAAAATACAAAAATAACACATAAATAAAAGAACAAAAGCTCATCTGGACATATTTGATATAACTGATACTAGATTGACCATTGAAATATTAAATTGGATCACAAGAGATTATTAGACCTAGAGTAAGACCACGTGAGATGGATGAATGAAATAAGAAGTTTGCTGGTATAATATGGTTTAAAAAAAATAAAGACTAGAGAAACTGGATTAAATTTGGACTTTATTTCGCAATGGATCAATAGTAGTTGGAAATGATATTGCTTTTTTGTGCACTTATTTTGCAATAAAATTAGTACCAAAATCTTGGCAAACTTGAACAAAAAACAAACACAAATAGTCAATAACTACTATAATTATGATACCAAAAATAAAATCCTACTTTTACTATAATTTAGTAAATTGCTCTATGATTTAAAAAGTGGTGGAGAGTTAAGATGAAGTATTTCTAACAACTAATAAATCAATATTAGAAAGCTATAAGGTGGCAATTTACCTTCAGAACATCTCTAAACACTTGAATATATATATATATTGCATTCGTGCACAATATGTTTGAAATAAAACTGGTGTCAAAATCTAACACAATTTAAAAAAAAAACAAATCAATAGTGAATAATTTTTATCAGTACTGGTATATTATACATACTACATTCAACATTTTTTCCTAGTTTCTGCTTTACCCATTGTGTGCACTGAAGTTGTATTTAAAAAACTAATCAATATATCAAATATTTTTTTACTAAATTAGATCCTCAAAACTGTACATAATACTAAATTCATAAATTATAAATTACATTTTTGTTTTTTACTTTAACTTTTTTGAATTTTATTTCTTTTAAAATGGACAAAAAAAAAATAACATCAATAATAAAAGTTGAGTTTTATGAAATACACTAGTAAAAAACCAATCAATTATAAATTACATATTTTTAAAATTTTTCATCAAATAAATTGCATTACTTAATCAATATAATACAATGAAAAAAAAAACTGGGTTAATAACAAAAAATTAAAAAACAGTAAAATGAAAATTAATTTTTAAATTTTTGATTACCAAAAATAAACAGAGCACGTTATTTATATAGTCAACATATTATATTCAATTTTCCTTTTAGTTTTTATTTTTTAGTTATGCATGGAGCTACTAAACACATACCGTGATAATTCTGTGATGAATTGAACATTGTCGAGAAAATATGAATTTTTGTAAAAGTACATACTAAAGTACAAATTAATTGCAAGTTTTGTATTTCTTTTTGCAATTTTTTTATTCGCTATTGAAATTTTAATTTTTTTTGTCTTTTGGATTGTCTATGTGCTTTAAATAAATGTAATTATGTACAGACAGTATATGTATAATTATCACCCTTCCTTAGTATTTTCACTTTAGAAAAATTTACATAAAACATGAATATCTTAGAAAATGATTAAAAAATTAAACAAGCAAATATGCTTAGATTATGCAGGTAAAACTGCTATAAAAATCCTGCAATAGTTTATTCAGAGTTGCACTGATATAGTGAATATATTTGTAGTTATCAACAGATTGCATAATTAATGATCATTATGGATTCATTGCAGATACAAAATATGCAAGTACATGTAAGAAACTATAGTTAATAGTAACACAGCTATACAAAATACATTAAGTTATTATGTATGTAAGTTAATTCATGGAATCACAGATTTCAATGGACTTTATTTCCTTTGACAATAAATGTATATAAATGAAATAAATTTGTCTTTGCTTTTATATATATATCAGTTATTGATGCTACCCAATTAGACTTGAAAGAATAAACACCCCCCCCCCGAACACAGCATCTTTCAAAATGGACAAAAAATAAGGTAAATGTCTAGGAGTATGAAATACATTAATAAAATACAAATTATGTATTTCTCATCAACAAAATGTGTTCCTTAATAAATAGTACAATAAAATAATAAACTGGATTAGTATAAAATAAAAAAAAATTATTATTTTGTTATTATGATTACCGGAAATAAATAGTGAACATTCCAAAGAAAAGCTAGAAAGAGATTTCAGTTCACTGCTGTTTTATTTCTGAGACAGCACGCGATTCAGATGAAAATGTAATAATTTCAGGGGGTTTATGTCATCTGCATCAGAATATGGCTTCAATCTATGAATGTTTAATGAATCTGGGTGTTTACTAATCATTAAATCAACATGCTTTTGATAGTTCTTCTACTGATTGACTAAACCTAGCACAGTGTGTGTGTGTGCATGTATATTTTATATTAGGTAAATAAATTTCACATATTTGTTGTAATAAGTCAGACAGAAAATGAATAAACTCCCCAATTTTGTACACTCTAGAAAATTAACATATGCGAAGCATGCATTGAATTTGCATTAAAATAATGTATGCTAATGTATGTCGATAGATTATTTCTCTATTAAAACCTATAGAAATCGATCTAAAATGTGTTTATCAGCAAAGAGGAAGAACACACAAAGTTGCTGACAATGTACACAGTGTGTGTGAAATAGTTTAAGCCACACTGTAAAAAGATTGTGCATATATGCAGAATAATTCTATATATCCAAGATTAATAGTTGAATTTAATTTCATATATATATATTTGACTTGAGTAAATAAATTCATTTGTTAAGTTTTACTTATAATAAAATTTATAGATGCTTACTTAGTTAAGACTCAATAATACTTAAGTATTTAGCAGACTGGCACAAGTGACATCTCAAGAAAAACTGGGGCATCAGTGGAAAATGTCAAAGTGTAACAACAGTTCATGAAATGTGAGAATATAAACAGAATGTCATAGCTGATCTTTAAAGAATAATGGCACTTCATAATAGTTCCATTGGCAATGTTGATAATAATGCAGATTGAAAAACCTACCCTGAGCATGCAGAGGCAATACTTGATCAACAATAACAATCACCCCTTAAGCAAACAATTTCAACTTGTAATCAAGATAACCTTCTTTAATGATAAAAGTGGTATCACCTTTATGTATGGTCTGATATGTTTATATAGACACAAGATCGCAACTGATCAAGGAAACTACAGGTTGAGATTGTTGATTGCTTAAATAATAATAATCATCTATATTTATAAACTTATTAAAGCTTTGAGTAATTGGCTTTATTGTCTTGATCAACAATGTAATGGATGACAAGCTCAAAGTAGCAAATGATAATGTGAATGCCTACTAAAGTAGCGCTGCAGGTGTCAAACTGACTAATCCTAAAACTCATTAGGAAGTACAAATATGTTAAACATGTATTTTCAACTTATGATATCAAAAACTGTTGGCTTGTCTCCATTTGAACCAACGCCATATGAAAAAATTTAAGGTTATGACATGGGGTTGCATACACTAGTTGAAGAATGCCACTTCAACACTGATCTAGACAACAACTTCTCAATCAATTGTGGGAATTATTGACAGTAAGATGTAACAAGTTCTGTTGACTGAATCTGATTTAAGGTAGAAACATGCAATTAAAAATGGTTTAGTCTATAAGACTGCTAAAAAATGCTGCAATTTCAGAATATTACAAAACCACCCAAATAATTATAAATAAAACAGAGGCGGAGAGTTTGAACCACAGGGGTATAACTAATGCTTAGATAAGGCCATTTGAAGAAGAACTGGAAATTTAAAAACAATGCCATATTTGCATAGTAGAATATTTATCACAAGTCTGTCATAACAAAGAGAGAACAACAAAATGAGAAATAACTAGTCTATACATAGAGTTAAATCAGAAAAAGAGAAACGAATATTAAAAAGATGAACAATTTAGATAATAACCATATTATGTAGGATGTTTGTATCTTTGAACAAAGTGAGGTTGAAAATCTTGACAGAAGAGCAAGCAAAATGTCACAAAATGACTGGATGAATACCAATAATAAAATGAATATAATGCTAAAAAAAGCCAATATGGCAGAAACTGACATTAATGACAGCAGGGTAGAAATGTGGGATAGCAACTGTACTTGTGAAAGTCAATTCAATATTTTAAAATGTACTTCTATATTGGGGTGAAAAGCCTGATAATAGAAATTGGTTCAAATCTTTAGGATCTGGATCAAGATAATAAAGAGTTCAGTGGAGTCATAGGTCTATGAAGTTACCAGTTATTTAAGTTATGCCCATCAGTTAGTTATAACCTGGCCAGTTAATGTAAAGCCAGTGATAGGAGCTCAGTCAATTGTATGTACATCATAGAAGTGGAAGAAACAATTTGATTTCATTAAGAGGCATTTATTAATTCAAGAATTAAAAAATGTACTTCTATATAGAGTGAAAAGTCTGCACAATTGATAGAAATTGCTTCAAATCTTTAGGGATCTGGATCAAGATAATAAAAATTCAGTTGAGTCAAGGTCTATGAAGTTACCATGGTTATCTAAGCCATGCCCATCGGATATACACCTGGCCAGTTAATGTAAAATTAGTGATAGCTCAGCCAATTGTGTGTACACCATGAAATGTTTTTTTTTGCTTCAAAGTCCAAAATGGAAAAAAACAATTGGTAATTTCATTAAGAGGCATCCATCACTTATTGAAGAGTTGTCATGGAAAACACCAGTGGTGGAAATATTAAAGCCAGGCAGAACTATTGTCCTTTGTGGTAACTATCATTTAACACTTAACAAATATATCACTAAAGGAGTTCTATTTTGTATCTAGTGTTTGGAAAGTCTTAGGATCATCACAGAAAGTATTGTACTTTGCTAAAATCAATTTCAAGTTTGCATTTCATCAAATTCCCATAACAACCAGAATAGTTGAACCACCACTACTCACTTGAAATTATATAAACACAACAAATTGCCATATGGAGTAACCATAACACTAAATGTGATCCAAGTGAAATTGAATAATTTGATGCAGAGCAAAGAAAGAGCTAACCTTTATCTTGAAGATATCAGAAACAGAATGGACAGCATGCATATATAAAGTCTTCGCTAAACTAGAAATATTGGTGTGTGGTTAATTACTTTGAAGTGCATTTGGACAAACACTGAAATGAACTTTTTGAAACATGTAGTAAACAATAAAGAAAAATACTCAAAACCAGAATAAGTGAGTTATCAAAAAAAAAAATGCTGCTAAATGAAAAAATATTAAGGATTTACAAGTGTTCTTGGAATTACTAAATTTCTTTGAGTTTTTTGAAAGACAAATCCTATGTAGTGAAAACCAACAATGAAAGTGGGGAGTTAATGGATAATGTATTCTAGATTTACTAACCTCAAGTCAACTTTTCAACCACTATCAAAATGACCAAGAAGTAATAGTTCCAATGGATACTTCAAGTATATGGAGTAGATGCTATAATATCACACTGATGTTAGGGAGATGAACATCTGATTGCATATACATTAAGAATGTTAAAAACTGCAGAGAACAGTCAGCTGGATAAAGAAGCTTTGTAAATCATTTTTGCTGTGAAAATATTTCACCAATATTTATAGAACATGAGTTCAAGATCTACACAGACCAATTTCTGTTAGAAATGTTGAAAAACTTAAGATTCTTGACCATGATGTCAATGAATGATCCAGTGGATTAATATATTGGCATCATGCAAACACAGTCAAAATTATCAGATATGGGTGAATTCAAACCCGAGATCATGGAAATAAACTATATGACTGAATAGAATTGAACATGTTAAATGCTTATGTAGAATGTGCATGAAAACCTATCCAAGGTCAATGGATACATCTTAATGATGGATCACATATTGATTATAAGAAGAAAGCAAGTATCATAATAGCTACATGAAGGACATCTAGAAATGAGAATGAAAAAAGTAGCATAATTACGTGTGGTAACCCGTATAAACTGTGAAACTGAACAAAGAGTGAAGCAGTGCAGAGAATATATTTGAAAAAATTGGAATCTTAGCTCAAGCTTAAGACTTTGGGAAAGGCTACATGTGGATTATGCCAGATTTTTCAATGCATTGTAAATGGACTGAATACACTGTTTAAAAACACATTAGTTTTAAACAAATTATTCACATATCACAGATATCCTGCAACTATTTATCTGATGAAATAGTTTGATTGCACTTCAGTTAAGACTTTTAAGCATAGAATAAGTTTCTTCAAGTATTACCCCAATTCATCCTGATGCTAACAGTTTGGCAAAAAAGACTGCAATTTAAAGTCAAAACTTAGTAAACCTATATTAAGGACTCTGATGAAGTATTAATGCCTCCCATGTTCTCACATTTTACACCAAATACTTCTACTAGGAAAACACCTGCTAAAATAATAAGCAGTGATTTCATGTATATGTCTCAATATTGGTCTTGAGTAAGAGCCTGCGAAGAGAAAACCATTTCAACAGTGGAAAATTTAATGTTAGAGAGTATGGATACATGATGTTCTGAAAAAAGTGGTTGACAAGAAGTGATTAAAATTTTTTTTATCAAAACAACTAAGATACAGCTGGCCATCGGAAATGGATTTAAAATACACTTATATCATATGAGAATCAAAATGAGACACTAGAACCAATAAATATGAGAAATTTTTGTTAGTTGAGATAAACATCCCAGTAAAAGAAAATGACTGTGCTAATATATCAAAGGCACGAGATAAAAAATCTCAGATATAATCAAGGAAAACATATCTATTTATAAAGATTAATCAACTTTGCAATTTACCTACAGTAACAATGGTGGATTCACTCAGTTCAAGAATCTAAAAAACCCTGTAACAAGACAGGAGAGAAAAAACATTTACTACCACCTAGACATGTCTATTTGAGATCAAATGAACTATTTTGTAGATTGAAGTAAGTAGTGTAGTCTGACTAAATCTACCATTGTATATATATATTTCATATTGTATATATAAAGTTCATATATTGGTTGTACAGTCAGTCAGACAGCAAGTGAAAAATCACATAGAAGTTTATGTGATTTTTCACTTGCTGTCACTAGAAAATTAACATATGAAAGCATGCATATTATTCTAATGATATAAAAACTATAGAAGTCTATCTAAAGTGTGCAAGAGCAAAGGAAAGACACATAGGTACTCAGAATGTATAAAAAGTGCATATGTGAAATATTTTTAAGCCTCACTATAAAAAGATAAGCATGTGAAAAAACAATCTGTACATAAAAATATATTGTTCATTATCTAAAAAAATTAGTAATTGCATTTAATTTAATATATACATTTAGTAAAGTACTGAGATTGTCGGCTCTCTACATTCCCATTTTCTCTTTAATTTCCTTTTTAAACGCTGCTGTGATATCAGGAAAGAGTAATGGAATGACGATTTCTTTGCAAAAATAATTTATTATAATGTATAAATTAAAGTGGAATCTAAAACCTCTTCCATTGATAGGTCTTTTTTACGTGAACTTTTCCATTTCTTCTTTAGTTTTGAGTAACCGAAAGAGAGGGGGACAGAGAAGGGAGAGCCAGTCAATTCTAAGTTTTCAAGATTTCTTTGGATTATTCATCATCATCATACCTAATATACAAAATTAACTGATTCTTGAAGTATTAATTCTTTTCTTAGAGTTCTGATCAAACGATATAATAAACAAACTAATGAAATGCACTGAGTCAGTTTTTGGCAAAACACTGATTCCAGCAACGTTTGCCGAAAATTGGATCAGTTCATTTCATTAGTTTATTATATCTTTTCATCAGAATTTGAAGTCAACAAAAATTAATTCAGAATTTCATTCTTCTTTTGATTTGTAATTGACAGATTGGTTTGGAATTTTTATTATTTTGTCTTTAAAAAATTATTTATTTCTTATTGGCTATTTAAAAGTGAGAGAAAGGGAAAATAAATTGTGTTGTGGACTTTGATGACAATAATAATTGTCAGCTAGATTAAAATACAAAGTACAAATCAAACAATTCAAATAAAAATGAACTGGCTGGTTTTGAAACAACAAATTAAACAAAAAAAAAAAAAAGAGCTTAAAATAAAAACTTTGGATTTCCACACCTGGTCTGATAATTGTTTAGTTTTTAACTTCACAAAAAATCAAAACCGTTGTTGCTTTTGTTTTGAACCAAGTAATTTATTGTGTACCAATTTAGAATGCATGCTGACATTTTGGTTTTTAAAGGAAGTTCCAAAAAGACCACTGACATAACCAAGTACTAAAGAATATCGGATAATACTGTCTGCCATAAATATATGGTATTCCAGTTATTCTGCTCAATACAGTTAAAAATTGCAATTTGTATTAAAAAAAACTCAACAATTGTCATAAAAATAAGCGGTACTTGTGAGTTTTCAAAACGATCAATATGGCAGTTTGTATTTTTGATAAAATTTGATAAATATACAAATTTTGAGGGCTTACCAAACTGGCAGGCCATAATTTCACTAACAATCTTTCGATATTTACAAAATTAATGTTAAATTTTATTAAAAAAAAAACAAATTACAATAAATTTCATTAACAATCTTTATTTCAACTCTTTTATTTTATATCTCGAAGATGTCTTTTACTTACCATTTACAAAAAATGAACCAAAACAATAATATAAATACAATACGTACAGTTTATTCATGTTGTCAGTGTACAATCCGTAATGGCTTCCAAAATCACTATAATCTACTGAAGATCTTAATTGCTAAATTTAAAAAAAAAATAAGATTTCATGTAAAATTTCAAATAAGAAATTCATAAATTCTGATAAATTTCATGAACAATATTTGTTTCATTTTTTTTTTTTTTTTACATATATTTCAATGTGGAAGTCACGAGTAACTTAATCTGTCTTATCATTGTTGTAACTTTCAGTTCAGCAGCTTTTTGTCCATTTTTTTTTTTGATAAATTGTGATAATGATCAAAATTTGGGATCTTCCTCTCATAGAACAGGATGCAGTGGAGTATTTCCAAAGGGCAAAATAAAAAACAAGGGGGAACTGCATGACAACACTTGTATTTCTATTTAGTAGAATTTATGTGGTATCAATTGCAACAAGATTTATTTACAGCGATTTTGAAAACCTTTAGGGATTGCACGCCGCCAACACGAATAAGTTGTAAATATTGTATTTATATATAAATTTGGTCCATTTTTTTGTAAATGTAACTAACACATCCTTAGGGGAAGATTTTAGGCTTTCCACTCATTTTTTGCATATGAAACTAACACATCTTCAAGAGTAGTCATCCATTCAATTTTTCAAAAAGTAAATTTAAAAAATTTGAAATAAAGATTGTCAATTATATTTATCGGAATTTACTATTTTATATTTTAATTTAATAAAAATAAAAAAAATGAAATAAAGGTTGTTAATGAAATTTATTCCTTTTTTTAAATTTAACATTAATTTTGTAAATGTGTCGAGAGATTGTTAATGAAATTTATCAAAAATACGGACTGCCATCTTGGTCATTCTGAAAACTTACAAGTACCAGATAAGCATGATTATGTGACCAAAAAATTCAAATAACTCTTGAAATCAAATATTACAAATATTAATAATTAAGAAATAACAAAAAAATATTAGCAAATTACATGGCCAAATAAAATCAAATATCAAAAAATATTTAGCAAGTATATAAAAAATTTGCATAAAAAAATTAAAAACAATACTTAAGTATTTTACTTTTAAAATATAGCATATCAAAATTTTTTTTTGCACATTTTAGCAATTAGGAAATGCCCCCCAAAAAATTTAGCATAATAAAAAATTTAAAACAATACTAAAGTAGTTGACTTTTTTTTAAAACAGCATACCAAATGTATAGCAGCAAAATATATTACGAAGCCTGGTTTAAAAAAAATACTAGCACAATCAACAAAACACAAATTAATAACAATTAATATTTGACAAAATAATTGAGTTCTTACATGGAAAACACATTAAAACTACATTTACAATAAAATGAACATACTTCAAAAATTGTTAAACTCATTTTCAAAAGAGGAATAGTATCAGAATAAAATTTGATATTTTACCTGTAATTTATAAATATTAAAATATAAAGCAAGTCATATATAATGTGACATTGCTTTTAAAACATTATGAATATTTTTTAAGTGCAAACAAAAAAATTTGAGTACTTTTGCAAGACAAAAAATGTAGAGGGTAGAAAATTTCAAAACCAATAATTTAGCAAAGAATATTTAAGTAAAAAAATATACAAATTAAGGCCACCCAAGTTATGCACAATAAATATTTTTAACACAATCTTTATTGCTGAAATGTGTAGTTATATAACATATTTGTTTTAGTGGTTAGTGCCTATTATATATTATAACGATCCGGAGAAGGGAGCTTAATGTCATCTGCACTACAGGGCACCATCTAGGCATTTTAACCTAGAAAAATTTATAAAGTAGGCAGATACATAAGTAAAAAAAAATTTTTTTTATTTTATTTTATATATTTTGATATCCGGTCGTTAGCCCATGTCACTAGCTCAAGGAGTAGCAGAGATTAAATAATATAATAAATTCTTATCTAAGAATATATAAAAAAAGAATAAAATAAGCCACTGCCAGTAATTAACACACAAACATTTATTTATGCACATATATATCAGATTTAAAATTATTTTAGTATTAGTTTTACATTTTAAAATTTAATTTACATTTTTAACTTTGATTTTTGATTTTAATCTACATTTAATTTTTATAAATTTACATTTTAATTTTTTTGTAAGTTCGCACAGATAGGATTATAAAAGCTTGTTTTATACTGTTGAGTATAGATCGGTTACATAGATCACACGGTTAAAAACATTTCAAAATAAACATAAACAATCAAAATACAAAATCATTGATACAGTCAATTGCATAGGGAATACAGGAAACCCACTGATATTCATTGTAAGATACCATAGTGATACCAATAACTTAAAAGACATCCGAATAAATACATTTTAGATACTCACCGTAAGGTATCAGTATTTACCGAATGTCTATATATATTTTGATCGAGTATGAAAACCAAAACATAATTAGCCGGTAACGAACCCATGCAAACGTCTATATTCAACTTAAATTTATGCATTTTTATTTAGAGTGTCGAGTATGAATAGACTACATAGATCTGCATTTGAAAAGAAAATATTCTATCCTTGTTTAACCTTAGGCCAAAAGTTCGCATTCAAATCAGCTTCAATCCATCTGATATATCGATGTATTCAATGTAATACGATTACGACAGCACAAATAGGTTAAAAGAAGAAATTGTTCGTCAGATAGGAATACTACACCTATCTAACGATAAGAGCAATAAAAAAAAACTCCATAGGAAGGAACTGCGGTCTCCGTCTTATAATTCCTCCCATAGGCAAAACTAGTGTGCGGCGTAAAATCGCGATTCTGCCCGTAGCGAATCTCATACTACATCTACTAATTACACCAATATATCCAATCCATTGACCTAATTTAACTACAAAACAAATAACCTAAGATTACCCTCCCCTAATATAACTTTACATATCTATATAGCCATTCACGCTCGACTTAAGTTTAACATTTATATAATATTAAATTAGCGAAAAACAAAAATCATAAATAAAACTTGAAAGAACAAAAAATAAATAAATAAATGGAAATGATTTAAAAAAAAAATACATCAAATAAAATTATAACTAATTAATAAAAAATGTTGGTCAGATAGGAATCTATTTCTTTTTAAATAAGGGACAAGTTTTAGAAGTTCTTATTGTTTAGAAATGTTCATTTATTATATATATTTAAAGCTGAGAGTTCAAAAAGTTCTTACGATTTTAAAACGTTCCTTGTATCCGTTGCTTGCCGTTTGAACGTGAATTCCCATGCCGTCCTAAACAGATTGGTATTCTGTTGGCCGATTTATTTATTCATCCGGAGGTCTTTTGCTTTGGCTGGTCCTCAATGCAGAAAACGATGTCATTTCTTTCTTTTTTTCAACAAAACTGAAGGGATTGAATAGTGCGTCTTTTCAATCCCTTCTCCCCAACTCCGCACTAGCACATATAGTCACATCGCAATAACTAACTAATAATTTCCAAACTTTTCCTTTTATATTACCTTTAGGATCCAATGGACGTTACGTCATCGTTGATGATGATCCTTCCGTTGAGGTCCGATTTCCCGATGGATTTCTCTCATTTGCTATTAGTTTCTATTGTTTTCCTATCTGACCGTTGCTTATACATTTAAATGCCCAAAGGCTAGTTTACTAATTAAAATAATCATTTCCATTTTACAAAAGATTAATTAATTTGTTTTCAAACTTAAACATATATTTTTATCTTTAAATCTTTTCTGAAAATTTAGTTTTAAACTACTCTTTTTTTAATAAAGTTTTATTCTAATAATTATTTATCTGTGCGATTTTATATATATGCGAGTTTAAGATGATTTTTTAATTTTCAATTTTTAATTCTTAAAAAAGAAGTTTTTATTGGCAAACTTTTATTTTTTTCATGTTTACTAATAATAAACACAATGTAATGACGTCTGTGCCCGTTACAATATATATAGTTTGTATTAAGGGAGTTAACATTGTACCTGTATCCCCAACTATGACTGGGCGATTAGGAAACAAATATATAATAAACTCGACAGATAGCCACATATATATTTAGCAATAAAAATTTATTAACAATTAAAAAAAGAGAAGTACTATATGGATTTTTAACACAAATATAAAGTCTGCGTATAAGCGAGCCTAATTCACAGGTTAATTACTGAATAGCAAATAATGTTTATACAGTTTAGGTAATCTATTAATTCACTTTACCTTCACTATCATCTATTATCTTTATAACGCAACCCTCTAAGAGCCTTTGAAGCATTCAAAATAATAAGAGCAAGACAGTCTGTTAAAAGGACTAGTTGGGATACTGACTTACAGGAGCAGAAATCCTGGGAATAAAGACCGATGATGATCTGCTGCTCTACAACTCATGGAACAATGATAGTAGTAGCAGTCACAGAAAGAGTGCTCAGTCCTTTTTTCCTATCAATTTATAACCCCTCTCTTCTTTTGTTTTCCTTACCTTTTTCTGGAGTATTTTTACTTCTGCTTTGTTTTCATACAATGAAATTTCTCTAAGGAATTTATTTCCATATCTATAAGGTTTTAGATCTATACAATTAAGTAGTATCTTAGGAATTCATTTCCATATAAAATAATTTATAAGGTCTATTTGATTAATTAAAATATACACGAGTCTATAATTTGACAATTTCTTTTTGATGATTTATTTAGCAGCATTCTTAAGTTTAAAATATTTATTAATTTGCATTGTATAAACCTATATCTTGCAATCAATTATAAATATATAAATATGACAACACAACAAAACAAATTCAAAGTATAAAGCTGCTTTCTACCACTAAAAATAATAACAACAATAGTACCAACAAAAAAATAAGTATCTTAATGCTGAAAGAGAAGTTGGCTATAATTTGCAACAACTTAAAAGATGATGTTTATGTTAGACAGCATTTATTATTTCATATAATTAATATATTTTCAAAATAAAAAAATTTATACATTAAATGCCACATGAAACAGCTCTTTGATTTTACTTCCCTTTTTTATATATATACTATTTTTTAACAGAAGGTAAAAGGATTTAAACCCTGGGTTAATGGGTATTAAGAATAAAGATAGATTATTAACAATATCCTAATTAATTGTCATATCTGACCTGGCCTTCAGAAATGGACTACTCCAGATTCCTTCCTTATCTGATCGGATTGAGCACGCCTTGCCACTTAACCAATGTGTATAAAATCCTAGGCATTGGCTAGGCTTTCTTAATACGATTGATGCCAGTAATGTAGGATGGATTGAGCACACATTGGCACTTAACCAATGTGTATACATGTGTATAAAATACTAGGCATTGGCTAGGCTTTCTGAATACGATTGATGCTAGTAAGAAAGGGGATCTGGCAATAAACAGTCGGCTTTTTTGGAGGCAAACCAGGGAGAATATCTGTCTAACCTAAACAACAGTTGTGTACTCTTAAGAGAACATTTGTCTATCTGAACGACTGAAAAGTACTCTACATCTACGCAGTGAGCCAAGTCCACGATAGGGCTGGAAGCTGCTATGACTACTGCAGATTCAAGGCAAGCTGTCTAATACAACCAGAAGAGTCATTTAACAAACTCAAGGCAAGCTGTCCACTACAACCAGAAGAATTAAGACGAACTCACGAGGCAAGCTAATATATATATATATAGCTGGAAGCGAGTCTAGTCATTCGGCATGACCAGCACAGTATTAACTACATTTATCTACAATACAACTATATTTTGTGAGTGTTCATATTTTTTGATATCACTGTTGGTTTGAGTCTGAAACCTGCAAATCAGCCAAACACAACAGATTTGGCGCCGTACGACAAAAGTATAGAGTAAATACCGAGTACGAATTAAAAGACGTGTCATATTAAAATCACTATTCTGTCTGAATAAAAATCAGATTTGGCAATTTGGAAAAAATACAAGAGTAAAGCAAATAGATTCGCCATATTTACAAATCAGTGATAAAATATATCACTTAGATCTATCCAAATGAAAAAAGAGATTCAGCAGAGACAAAAGAAATATTTTTCCTGTTGACTGGAAAAAGAGTATAAAATAAGCCAGTTCCAACAGAATTGGCTGGAAAAATAAAGGAAATACATGAGTGCGGCTAAAGACATTCATTGTATTTACAATATGGTGATTATTAAAATCACTTAGATCTGTGTGAATGAAAAATTGTCTGCAAACATATAGGCATGTTAATTAAAAGCTTCAACCAATCATAAGAGCTTTACTCACAACAAAATAACAGAAGCTCACCCTAGTGGATTGTTAGCTTTGTCATTATCGATTTCTTAGACCAGTGTTTCCCAAAGTGGAGTAAATGTACTGCCAAGGGTATGTGAAGAGCTTAGTGGGGATATGTGCATCACTGAACTTGCATCTGGTGCAACAAGCAGTTTACTGTTTTTTATTACAAGCATATAAAAATAATACTTTTTTACTTATGAGTATTGTGTATATGTAGTTTTGTACGCTATAGCATCGACAAGCATTTTGATTCTCCGTATTCCTCCAGTCTATGTCTCAGATAACATGTTATATTCAATAATCACTCACATACACAAAATATTACAGCGCCTGCATGCGTATTTTTAGCTTTCGTTTATGCAATTTTGTTGATGAGGGGTACTTAGCATTACAAAAATTATTAAAGAGGTACACAGGTGTTGAAAGTTTGGGAAACACTGTCTTAGAAAGTACAAACTGTAGCTGCAAAATTAAAATTATGAGTAGTAACTCGGAAAAAATTTAAAATTACAAATGGTAAGTCACAAAAATATGTATTGGTACTTTGTTTCCTTTATAAAGAAATGAGGGAAAATTAAAAAATGGTTACTGGAAGCTTTTGACCCAGCTCACACTGAGGGCTGGATAAGTTATAAAGAGCGATTAATATTTTACTAACAGGATAATCAGATCAATAAGCCTGAAGTAAAATTAGCCATACTAATGATCATAATAGGTCCTCAAACTTACCAGATACTAAAGTCCCAATCTATGACAGATAAACTAGCTGACCTAGACTTTGACAAAACGTTAACGGCTCACATTATTTTTCCCTCAAACCTCTGACAATAATTCAGAGGTATTATTTCAATCTCAGCATTCAAGAACATGGGAGAAAAAAGCTAGAGTTCGCAATGTGAATCCATTCTTTGGCATTAAAGTTCGAATTCAAAGATTTCATTAATGAAGCACTTCATGATTGTTTTATTTGTGGCATAAATGATCACCAATTAAAGACTTAAAATGCTGATGATGCCAGATTTAGATTTTGATAGAGCTATGGCCAAAACAGTACTAGTAGAAACAATAGCTAGTCAAACAAACATATTTAAATTTTTTTTATTAAGTATGATGTGCAAAAAATTGAGCATAACACTAGGTCGGTCAGACACTCAGTCAGCTCAGATAATTCAGCATCATATAGTCTAATGCGGTGTTATAGGTGCGATGAACAAATGCACACATACAGAATGCCTGCACTGATATACAATGTACATTTTACAAGTGAGTTGAACATATAAAGGCTGCGTGTTTGAAATTAAAAAGACAGACAGACAATATGAGAAGGCAAAAAACCCATTCCAAAAAACAGCAAGGGCAATTTATATATATAAAAAAAACAAGTTGCCTGTATAAATCATTTAAAGATCATCAGTCTGGATTTATACATAATGATACGCCAGTTATAATGGAACTGGACACAGGTTCTACAGTGTCCATTATTTCAAAAAAGATGTGGCCTATAATTAATAATAATGAATATAAAAAAAGCTGCATTCTAGCAGCGAGTCAATCTCAGACTAAAAGGGAAATAAAATAAAACTGATGAGCCAAATATTAGTTAAAATTACTCAGTCTAACAAGACTATACATCTACTACTGGTCGTGACATCAGGTGATCATAGCAACTTATTAGGCCATGACTGGTTCAATCACTTAGATTTTACAGTGACAAAAGTGATTCAGGTCACAACATTTAAGAAAAATGAATCAAAACATACCAGCAAAAGACAAAACAACTCAGTGGCCTAAACTTAACCTGTCTGCCCTGAAACATGATCCAAACTGTGGTAAAAAGGAAAGACAATATAAAAATGCAAATAACTAATCAGATGCACTTCAGAATCTACTATGGATCCACAAAATGGATACCAGCATTGGTTACACAAACTGAAAGGACTCTATACATCAAACAGAAATGATGACCACCAAACTGAAGACAAACCAACAAAGCGGACTCATCACGACATTTTCCAAGGCTAAATTTAGCCTAAGGGGTTGTCATGGCCAAAGGATGAAACATAAGAATGGCCAATGTGTAAACATGTGTATAAAATCTTATCATTGGTTAAGTTCTCTGAATATGATTGCTGCCAGAAAGGTAGGGGATCTAGCAGTAAATAGTCAGTCTTTTTGGAGGCAAGCCAGAGAACGTTTGTCTACCTGAACGAATGAACGTGCTTTATGTCTATGCAGTGAGAGAAATCCATGATAGAACTGGAAGCTGCTAAGACTACTGCAGACTCGAGGCAAGCTGTCCAGTACGTATGCTGGATGAGTTAAGACTAGAACTAATGAGGTAAGCTAATGTATACATATAGCTGGGAGTCCAGTCATTGGGCTCGCCCCAGCACAGTATTAACTATGTTTATTTACATACAACTGTATTTTGTGGATGTTCATAGTTTTGATATTAGTATTGGTATGAGTCTGAAACTTGCAATTTAGCCAAACACAACACTAATAATTGTCAGACTGATCTGATTATCCAGTCATATTTCATGACCATCTATCCCATCAAACGTACCTAAATGCAGAGACTCTATGCCTTGCTAATATAGATGTCATTATTTTAAACATATCTGCCATATTGCAGATTAGGGTGCCATCTCTAAAAAAATATCTGTAGATTGAATTCAAATCTTTCCCTAGTTTCTTAGATGTTAGTTCCTCCATTTACATACTACTAACTCAAAAACATATAAATGTGACACAGGGTGCATGTGATAGCTATATTTATTTAGGTTTAGAATGAGAGAAAAAAAGGGCACTTAACTTTTTATTTGTGGATTCACCCTTGCGTGTAGTAAACATAATGAATATTAAAGATATTAATCCACAATTAAAAGTTACAAACTAATTTTTTTTTGTTGTTGTAATCCATTTGCTTTTCAATAATGTGCAATTCTGAAACATTCTCAAATTCTGGCTAATTCAAAATAATAATTGGATGGCAAACCAGGGAATGGACACCATTATCTTGTTTAATTTGAAAAATGTCTCTGGTATGATTTACCTTTAAAAATTATTCACTTTGTTATAATTATACATGTATTCCAATATTAATACTAGTTTCCTGATATTATATTTATTTTTTAAGTTCACAATATAGTCAAACCCTAAATGATTACAACTTTGCATTTTACATACAACGTTTATGCAAACTATCATTTTTATTCCATTTCTCAATACTTAACAGTTCTTATAGATTGTATTGTTGACAATTTCTCAGCCTCATTAATTGATCGCATATTTCTCTCTTCATCACTTCCAGCAGTCGACATAAGTTCATTCTTTTTTTCCTCTGATATTATATGATCAATCTTAGATTATGATTATAACAAATTCTAATAACCATTACTAAAACGAGAGTTCATAAAGGATTCGTAGTGACTTGAAATTATATCTGAATATCTCTAGAATTCTCATTATTATGTATTATAGCATTTTTCAGTAGATTTCAACAATTATTGACTTATGGGATTGTGATCAAACAGAAAACAGTGGCAAGCTGAAAGGAATTAATAATAATTATATTTGAATTTATTTACTGGTTATAATCCCTACAAATTTTCCAATAGAATGTTTGCGAGTAGCTAAGCGGTTTAAAGAATCTATAAATGAATTTCTAAATAGACAAACTTTAATATATATGACCCAACAGACACTTGAATATTTACCAATTTCACAATATTAACTAATAAACTATTATTTATTTTGATTAATCATTAAGATGTGATTTACTGCACGAAATTGTCTACACTCAGGAGGTTACAAATTTATTGCCATCCTTAATTACTTAAGTACATTTTCACACTTGGAACAATTGTTTATATAATTATTCATGATGAATTACAGACTTTTTCTAATATGTTTGTAAATCAATTTTGAAAATTATCTTTAAAAAATCTTATATCTTGTAAGTTCTCTTGAAGCTAGATATCCAACATATTTCTTCCATACCATCAGTGGCTTCATTACACATTTAATATTCAATTATTATTACAATCATCTACAATAACTTTGTGTACATTTACCCACTATGCATATAGAATATGTCCAGATATTCTTAGGCAATCTTTTTTAACTTTTTAAACAAAACAATCCAAACTTCAAAAATAGTTCCTCAATCTGTTTGTTTTATAAACCATGACATTTTAAATTCTAACAGTCAATGAAGATATTAAATGTATATATTTTTTAACTTGCAACTTATATCTGTGGATGACTCTTTCACATCTCTTGGATTACTGTCCTATCTTCATTAATTTACATCTTGTGTTGTTTCCTTCAAAATAGAATCTTTTTGCTATATTATCATGAGCTTTTGCATTTTGCTCTAAATCCCCCCCCCCGAGTCTTTATAATATCATACTTTTGCCACACTTATAAAACCTATTATTTTGAAATTTCCTTGCGAGTATATAACATTTTTAGTTATGAAAATAACCCTAAAGTTTTAAATACAACTTCAATTAATATTTGTGTAAAAACAAGTTTTCAAAGAAATATTGCCGTAGGGGAAAAAAATTGTAAAAATCAGCTTAGCCAGATTGTTAGCAAAAGACTGCTGTAAAGATTTTTTTTTTAAAATTATTTTTAGAGAAAATAATCTTTAAAAAAAGATCGATTTTAAAAAAGAAATTAAATTAATAATACATCGATTTATCAGGTGAAATTAGAATGTAACCGTATTAAGTTGGCTAAGCAGATTTAAATAGTTGTGATCGTGTTTTTGTTTTTTTTAAAAATCATTTTTAGAGAAAATAATTTTAAAAAAAAGATCGATTTTTAAAAAGAATGAATGTAAAATGCATGTATTTATGAGACGATGAAATAGCATGTAACAATATTAATAACGAAAGCAGATTTAAATAGTTATGGCTTTTAAATTATTCACACCTTTAAATTATTTGCTATCTATCTCTTAAGTAATATGTGTATAGACGTTAACCTTGCAATAATATTGCGGTTAGTGTGCAGTTTTTCCATGTGTAGTATGAAGAAACAGCATTGCGTAATGGGCTAGAATCTTGGTAGTTGCTGGTAGCAGACGATGTAAGTTAAATGGGCTTATGCATAGCAACCAGGGCCACCAAGCAGACAGTTTTGGTGCCAGCTAGCTGGTGGAATGTTTCTGTGTTCACGCATGGTGAACAGCACCACCTCACGGCTGGAACAAGCATTGCTGCTTTTGGTCCATACTGTGGATACTTCTGTGTGTTTATGTAGAAACAGCGCCTCTAGCGGTGGGAGTACACTATTTACACAACTACCAATATTAGTTATAAGCGTTAAGAGTGTTTTTACTAAACTCAATGTGTATTTACACCTTGCTAAGCACATGGACTCATAACAGACCATCCCATTATTTAGTTTGGATAGCTCTATTTCTTGAATGGAAACACAAGGGTTCAGAACCATATTCAAAGCTGCTCCGAAACTAAGTGTTTTCTACTGTGCTGCCAGGTCATATGATCAAAGGGTTCAGATTACTAAGTACTGAACCCCGTGAATGCCTGCACATTCACACCGCAATATTTAATTTAGTATTTAGCGCCATAGTTTCAGATGCCCAGCTATGGCAACCAGTTCAGTCCTCCCTACTAATTAATTTCAGCATTGGTCTGAACCTGGAATCTGGTTTGCCTAGGGAATCTATATTCGAGCATATTAATTGCGTATAGATAATAATTTAGAATTAGCAAATTAATGCTTTATATTATATTATTCTGATGATGCTTAGCTTGTTGCTAACAAATCTCTGGAATAGTTGGCAGACCATTGTACGGTTGGTTTTGTCTGTTCATATAAAAAGATCTAGCATCTAGGCAAAAGTACCTCAAGTCCAATCATGCGCAAGATACATAAGTCAGGAACAATCACGAACTTTGCCCTATTTGCCTATTTTCCAGATCTACCAACTTATGAGCAACAATTCCGATGATACCGATGTAGTTTATCTATCTCCAATGGCATCGCAAAGCGGAGACGCAAAAACACCCTAATTTGAATTTATATAACGAAATATTTTAGTATAAAATATAAGTTTGACCCATTTAAAGGTCATGACCTTTCACATTATATATAGAGGATTAGCGGGAGATCATCGAGCAAGCATAATAACTAAAATATTAATATTTTAAGTAAAAGAAACAATGATTCTGCAAGTTTATGATATACATATAAGATTTATTAATTTAAAGAAGTATGCATAAATACTTGCTTTATTATTTCATTAATCGTCATTGGCCTCTTGATGTACATATAATTTGATTGACATTTACAAGGTAACAGGTAAATCACATGAAATTTGTTTATAACTTAGAAAATGACAACTTTAATGTTACTCTATTTTATTGTGGCTAGTTCATATGCCAATAATTAATAAATATACTGATGAACAGTTGATTTAGCGCTATGAGGAAATATCTTTGTGAGATACCAATCCACTCCCAGAAAGAATAAAATATAGCACTCGACCGAATATTTAGAATGATAATTTTATGACAAAAATACACTTTATAGGTATAAGTAAATTACTCTGTTTATACTGGGTGAGATACGTGCGTGGGATAGCTCGTTAACATATATATAATAGCGTCGCAAAAAGATGCGCATATGAAAATATTAATAAATAGATCTGTTTAGTAGAATCATAAAATTATGATTTATGGACATTCATAGGTTTGAGTTATGGCAAGAACTTTAAGAGAGCAATGAATGCATGGTGGCAGAATTAGATTATCCAATCTCGGATCCGAAAAATGTGCTGCCAAATTTAAGGATGAAGACTGGTGACCGAATTCTTTTTGCTATTTTGGCAGGTTCGGTTCACAGAACGAAGGTGTCGACTATTAACAACAATAGGTCGGATCTTTCCGAAGTGACCCTATGTCAATAGCTCATATGACGAATAAGTTCCACGGGGGGTTTTGCCAGCCATGTTCTTGGAATGAATATATGGGATCTGGATTACCGAAACTCCCGGGGAGCGAAGCACGAAGACACACATGTGTATTTGAACATGGAGGACTGTTTGGATACGCTTGGAACAAAAGACATATATTTTACAAACTAAGAACGAATGATTGATAACCTATATATATTGGGAATGTCCAACATAATAGTATGATTTAAATACTAAACAGTAATGGATTATTTAAACTTATTACTAAAATACATAATCATTGGAATGGAGACTGCTCTTCCCCCTTACTTTAATTTATCTATAAACTTCCCACTACGTTAAATAAATTTGAGAATTTGTTTATAAGGGCTTTTACATTATAGAAAACATAATTTAAACATATACAAATGGGGTGGTTGTTATTTATTTCATAATAAACAGATTTGATTTCATAAAGTTTTAAGGTTAGCGCTTATTATTTAAATAAAATAAAAAAAACACTTCTTAGAAAAACAGATTTCTACTCTGTTTTCTATAATGACATTATAAGATAATTAATGTTTTCCCAACTTTGCAAGCGTTCGCTGTCGTCAAAATAACAAACTCGTTTGAATTAAAAGCTAAACTGACCTCCCCATGAAAAGGGGGAATAAAATAAAAAGACGAGCGAATATTCTTGCAACTTTAGGGAATTATTGAAACATAAAACATAAGGATTAGAATTATAATATATTATTGCCGCATGAAGGTTTAAGAAAATATTACACTTATTTAATAGAGGCTCAATGATAAAAGAAAATTAAAGTTATATAGAGTTAAGTACATGATAATATCAGGCAAGTAAATTACAAATTATTTAACAAAATATTTAATTTCTGGCTGAAAAACCAGCTAATAGAATATTATTTTAAACGACAATCAGGGTTATGAAAAATGTTTACAGAAGACTGAACTTATCAAATCTAGTAGTATTTATATTATTTCTCCATTTACCTTGGAATGCATTTTAGTTGCTAGACCTGAGGCACTTTATGCACTTAGTGGATCTGGAATTCTCTGACCGGATGCACCTTTTGTTAACATAAGTTTTAAAGACAATGCAATCCTGTTAGAATTTCTCGAAAGATTGTTTTAAAATATGATCTAAGATTTTAAACAAATTTGAAGTGGATAAAATTTCCACTAATGGATTTTTACATTACTGTTATAAAATTATATCATTTTAATTCGGACGACTGGATTTCCAGACAATTGTCTTAATTACATTCGAGAATATTCTTACAAGATTGCATCAGCCTTTATGACCACCATTAACAAAAAAAAATAAATTATACATAATTTTTAAAATATACATTAATATAATACATTTTTCCTTTATATAGGTTTTACAATTAATCTCCCCTCACCTATAATATGTACACATCCATTACGCACGTATACGAATTAAAATAAAATCCAATATTTATTTATTAAAATGTTACATTAAGATATCTATATACATCAGTTATTATTTTATTAGTTAAGAAAAAAAAATATATGTATTAATAAATACATATATATGCATAAGATTGGAGTTTAAATATGGTTTAGTGGTGGGAGATTCTGAGTGGGCTATGAAGCTCGATCAGAGTATCAGGTCAACTGCTTCACCATATAGGCATGAATATTGTTTGCAGATAGTAAATTATAATAAATCATATAAAGTGCATCATTATTAAGATATTTCTGTATTGTAATTATCTCATCATTATTGTAAGACCTGTGCATGCAAAACTCTGCAACCAATGCACATCTTTCTGTGTCTTTATGTTTATTCAGTTTATTTAGTTTTGTTTATTAAAGATATTTAAAATTAATACTGTTTAGCGCATTATCGGAGTTCGACTTCCATCTAATAATTTCAATATTTTAAGCCCTTTATAATAGTACTGTAATAGATTTATGCAATAAAGAAGTTCGTAATTCACTTAAAATCAGGATTTCCCCATTTTATATACACACCTTAAATTTTACAATATTATAATGTAAATTTGTTCAAACGTTATAGATGCCTACACTATGTATGTTGTCATTTTTGCATTTTAAATCACGTTCTATTTTTTAAAAACGAGTATGTAATCAATTAATCATTTAGTGTCAGCAAGTAATAAATTTTACAAGACTATAATGTAAATCTGTTTAAGCGTTATAGATGAAAAATACTATGAATGTTGTTGTTTTTGAATTTTAAATCACATTCTATTTTTGCTTTTTATAAAAAGTGTCCGCAAGTTTATTTTTAAAAGGTGAGTAACAGCGGTGGCCACAATTAAATTTGACAATTAAAATCTGATTTTTAATTGTAATTAACAATTTAAAAATTACGTATCGTGATCTTAAATTTATGTGATTTGAAGCGATGAAATTTGATTTTTAAACGAAACTGAAAATTAAAAAATTAAAGATAAAAATAAGAATTTAATTTTTGTTAGTTTTAATTACATTTTGCTCAATAGTGGTGAGTCGGCGTCTTTATTATCGTAAGTCCAAGTTCTTATTTTTATTTTAAACTTTTAGTTTACTCTAATGGAGAGGAAAAAACACCCAAGAAAATGAATTTCTTTGGAAACAAAAATATCAATTTTACATCGCTTAGCGAAATGGGAAGAATCAACAGCGATTGGAAAACGTTTTAGTTGTATTTCCTCTCGACTCTGTTTAAGGAGAAGCTACAGTACATCACATCAAGACGAATCTGATGTCTCAAATAGCGATAATAATTAAAATACCGTACATGTATGAAAAAAAATATAAATTACGCATAAAAATATATTGTTCTGAATAAAATTAAATACTGTAGTTAATAAAAAAAAGTAAAAAAAGTTTGTCTTGTATCAATTTTTTTCAAATTGGAAATTTTTTATTAGTCATATTTTACTTTCTTCTTTTTTTTTTATGCGATTTTTAAAGTAATTATACGTTGTTGCTTTTATGCAATTTTTGGAAAATTACAGTACGTATCCCCCATTTTTCAAGATAAGGTAAGACTATTTTTGTGCAATTTCTTTTGTGCGCGTTTTCTGAGGAACCTATCTACTGCATAAAACGAGACCCAGGTGTACTTTAAATAAACACACACAACTATGGCTGCCTAGACAATGCATATTTCAATAATTAACACTAATATCAAAAATTTTAACTAAGATTTAGGATGGATTACGAATGAAACAATTATAATTTCATATATTTTAATTAATAAATATAAGTTAAATAAACAGGAGTGCATTGAACAACACACACAGGTGTAACAATGATGAGCAAGTTTATGAACAGTCTCATCTGATGGACTATAAGTTTATTACAATTTTAGTAATCTACGGTTTCTAATCATGCCCTAATTTTACTAAGCCTGACTTATTAGGTGTGCGATGGTTCGGTGCAAGAATGATGATTTATCATCTTAACATTTAATCAAAGATCATTTAACAATATATAGTGAACTGCGATAAGCTCTCTATGCAGATTATATATGTACAATTTAGATTACATATTCAGATCAATGCTGAAATATTACATTATGGAGGGATGAACTGGAGCTTTGTAATATGACTTCAGATACTATGGCATTATATATATTACTAGAGATGGATGCGTCTTGAATGTGATTACTCAGGGTATTCAGTACCAAGTACTCGGTTACCATGGACAGTACGACTTGCTGCAAATAAATGTTTGATGATCTGGACCCTCATGTTTTAGTTCTAAAGAAGTGCTGTCCAAATAAAGGAGATGGGGTGGCCATTAAAACCAAAAGCCCATTCATATAAAAACATACAGCAAGGTGTATATGCACGTATGTGCTTCCTAAAGACACATTCTCACGCTAAACATAATATTAATTAATAACTTAAAAGTATGCAAAATTCTATAATTTCGTTCCATAAAACTACTATACGCCAGTTCATAATTAGCATTCTTAAAACATGCTAAAAAGAAATATTTCAAGTAATCTAATTTCTTAATATATCTGAACAGTTTATAACTAAGAGGGTTAAAGCATCTCTGGGATTGAAGCAATACGTATAATATGCTAACTCATTCTTGCATTTATTAATTAATTACTTTATTAGCTTGCAAACCTAATTCTAATAATAATAATAATAATAAGCTAAACATAATAGCTTAATGAATATATTTAGGTTTTCAGAGCGGAGATTTGTGTGTGCAAAAGAGCAACATTACTTAATTAAGAGAGCTTCTAATCATCTCTCCCCTCAAAATTTATTCATAGAATCAATCTCCGTTCTGAATTGGGAATAGCAGAAATTATAAAACCAACATATATAAAACAAATAAGGCATGACCGCAGATTATCAAGTGACAGAATAATAACTGAATAAGTTATCATTAACAAACATTTAGATGTTTAGAAAGAAATAGACAAGTTTACAGATATTAATTTTATCATAATTTTATATTATATTTTACAGCTGGAAATTAACTTGTAGTTTATTAAAACATTATTACAATTTAAAAGTTTGTGCACGAGTAATATTAGTTAGAGATTCATTTGCAAATTTATGAGTTTAATTTTAAAGAGCTCTGACGAAAAAATTGTTACCACATCTTTGTTGAGGCTTCTGTAGCTGATCACCATCATACTCGGCTGGGTTGATCCATTTCTGATGATTTCTGGGCAGGCTGTGGGTCTTGAACTCCATTCTTCTATCTGCACTGCACAGACAGATTCTCCCGAGAAGGGAGGGTCAGTGATTACTTTACCCAAAGCTTCTCATGGTACAAAAGGTAATGAGTGAACCCCTCTACTGGAAATTGAAGTTACTTATACCAGAGAAATGCGGTAATTCGAGTGATGTGTTTACAACTTTTACAAAGTTTTCATAAATAATTTAAATTGTATAAAATGAAAACTTTGATCATTTTCTTGGCTAAAACAATAACGGTCAAACAGGTCACTTCTTGTTCTTAGTTTTTACTTTTACAAGACATTAAAATTTTGACTCCGAGTTTGATTAATTACTTGCAGATGGTTTTCTCAGAATTTACAACTTTTTATAAAAAGTTAACTTTTTTTTGAGAGTTTAAGTTAGTAAACATATTATATATGCGTGTGGAAATATAGATTTTAACCGAGAATAATTTAAGAATTATTAATTTAAAAGTTGTAATACTATTGCATCACAGCTTCCTTTGCATATATATGTAGGTAATTACACACATATAACAATTCGCATATATATTGTGAAGGTAGCTCACAATCGCTCCCAAAACAAACCTTAGCCATCTAAAATAATATTGTTTTTCTTTAATTAGCATGTAAAAATTAAATAAAAATAAGTTTTTGCTAGAACACTTTTGGAGAATATAAATGTTTTGATATTTTTAAGTGTACTAACTGCATATTAAGTACTGAGAATGATGGGTAATTTACAGTAAAAAGCACACATATATATTAGTAATAAAATTTTAATGTTTAAAAAAAATGTAAACTTTGATAAAAAATTGTACAAATTTATATATATGTTGATCGTTGTATTGTATTGATTATATTAAACAGACAATTTAAATGAAAATAATCATAGCAATAGTGTAACGGGCACATATGTACGTTACATTATTTTTTATTAGTAAACATATATAAAAAAAAAAGTTCGCCAATAAAAATTTCTTTTTTAAGAATTAAAAACTGAGAATTAAAAAATCATCTTAAACTCGCATATATATAAAATCGCACAGATAAATAATTATTAAAATAAAACATTATTAAAAAAAAAGTAGTTTAAAACTAAATTGTCAGAAAAGATTTAGAGATAAAAATATATGTCTAAGTTTGAAAACAGATTAATTAATCTTTTGTAAAATGGAAATGATTATTTTAATTAATAAACCAGCCTTGGGCACTTAAATGTAAAAACATCGGTCAGATAGGAAAACAACAGAAACTTTTAGCAAATAAAAAGACATCCTTATGGAATCGGACCTTAGCGAAAGGACCATCGCATCGATGACGTAATGTAAATTCAATCTTTCAAATTAATATAAAAGGACAAGTTTGAAAATTATTGATGATTGATTATTTACGATGTGACAGATATGTGGATTAATTATTATTACAATGTGACTATATGTATTAGTAGGGAGTTGGAGGTGAAGGGATTGAAAGAGGCACTTTCAATTCCTTCAGCTGTTAAAAAAAAGGGAGTGAAACATCGTTTTCTACATTGAGGACCAACTAAAATAAAAAACCTCCGAATGAATAAATAAAACAACGGCTAAATGGATACCAATCTTTTCAGAACGGCGTGGGAATTCACGTTCAAACGGCAAGGAACATATAAAGATGAACTGTTTAAAAAACCGTAAGAACTTTATAATTTATGAACATTAAATTAAAAACTTTCCATATATAAAAAAATACAAATAGAATCCTATCTGACCAACGTAAATTAATATTAATGTTATTTGATATTTTTTTTTTAGTTAAAATCATTTCCATTTATTTATTTTGTGTTCTTTAAGTTTTATCATGATTTTTGTTTTTCGTTAAATAAATTCTATAAATGTTAAACTTAAGTCGGGCATGAATGGCTGTATGGATTTGTAAAGTTATATTAGGAGAGGGTAATCTTAGGTTGTGTTGTAGTTGAATTGGGTCAATGGATGGGATATATTGGTGTGATTAGTAGATGTAATATCAGATTCGCTACGGGCAGAATCGTTTCATACGCCGCACTCACCCGTTTGCCTATGGAAGGAATTATAAGACGGAGAACGCAGTTCCTTTCTATGGAGTTTAAAAATAGAACTCTTGTGGGGAGGAGCACTTAACGTAATCTGCACTACAGGGCGCCATCTGGGCATTTGAACCTAGAAAAATTTATAAAGTAGGCAGATACGTAAGTCAAAAAAAAAAAATTTTTTTTTTTTTTTTAAATATTTTGATTCCGGTCGTTAGCCCAAGTCACTAGCTCAGGGAGTAACAGAGATTTAATAATATCATTATTTATCGAATGTCTATATATTTTGATCAAATATGAAAACCCAAAACATACTTAACCGATAACCAATCCATGCAAGCGTCTATAAACAACTTAAATTTAATGCATTTTTATTTCGTGTCGAGTATGAATAGACTACATAGATTTGCATTTGAAAATAAAACATTCTATCCCTATTTAACCTTAGGCTAACGGTTCGCAGCCAAAACTGGCGTCAATTTATCTGGTATATCGATGCATTCAATGTAATATATCCCATCCATTGACCCAATTTACTACGACATAAATAACCTAAGATTACCCTCCCCTAATATAACTTTACAAATCTATACAGCCATTTACGCCCGACTTAAGTTTAACATTTATAGAATTTATTTAACGAAAAACAAAAATCATGATAAAACTTAAAGAACACAAAATAAATAAATGGAAATGATTTTAACTTAAAAAAAAAAATCAAATAACATTATTAATATTAATTTACGTTGGTCGGATAGGATTCTATTTGTATTTTTTTATATATGGAAAGTTTTTAATTTAATGTTCATAAAATATAAAGTTCTTACGGTTTTTTAAACAGTTCATCTTTATATGTTCCTTACCGTTTGAACGTGAATTCCCACACTGTCCTAAAAAGATTGGTATCCATTTAGCCGTTGTTTTATTTATTCATTTGGAGGTTTTTTAATTTAGTTTGTCCTCAATGTAGAAAACAATGTTTCACTCCCTTTTCTTTAACAGCTGAAGGAATTGAAAGTGCCTCTTTCAATCCCTTCACCTCCAACTCCCTACTAATACATATAGTCACATCGTAATAATAATTAATCCACATATCTGTCACATCGTAAATAATCAATCATCAATAATTTTCAAACTTGTCCTTTTATATTAATTTGAAGGATTGAATTTACATTATGTCATCGATGCGATGGTCCTTTCGCTAAGGTCCAATTTCATAGGGATTTCTTTTTGTTAAAAGTTTCTATTGTTTTCCTATCTGACCGATGTTTTTACATTTAAATGCCCAAGGCTGGTTTACTAATTAAAATAATCATTTCCATTTTACAAAAGATTAATTAATCTGTTTTCGAACTTAGACATATATTTTTATCTCTAAATCTTTTCTGAAAATTTAGTTTTAAACTACTCTTTTTTTAAGAAAGTTTTATTTTAATTATTTATCTGTGCGATTTTATATATATGCGAGTTTAAGATGATTTTTTAATTCTTAAAAAAGAAATTTTTATTGGCAAACTTTTTTTTTATATATATATATGTTTACTAATAAAAAATAATGTAACATACGTATGTGCCCGTTACATATCAGTAAACTTGCTTAAAAAAAAAAAAATTTACTTAGAGTTAGTAATTACGGTACACGATTAACAAAATTTACAAAACATTTGGTTAGTATAAAGACTACATACAAAAAAAAAAATGTTGACTATCGTTTTCCCAAGGACCATTTACGTTCACCTCCTCCCCACAAGAGTTCTATTTTTTTTTTTTATACATTTTATTTTTACACACGGCATGACATGACAAGCAAATTATTTAAATTATTTATTTAAGAAGGTTGCATTGAACTAAATACGTTTTGAAAGATAATGGATTTATACGTGTATATTTGCAGCACAATTATAGATACCACCAACTTATTTATGACTGATTAAAATGCTTAAATAGGATTACACTGAAGTAAATTCCCAATGGTACTCATCGTAAGGTACCACATTTCGATCATAAACTTCTGTGGCTGTGCGCGCCTGATACACGTTAAAGCATAATATATATCAACAAACAAAAAAAAAAAACATTTATTGCAACCGTTTGACTTTTTTTTTTTTAACAAAAATTAGTTTTAAAATTATTTACACTTTCTTGTGTTTAATATATATGCACAATTTCTTCTGGCAGTGCTTTTATAAGATTTAAAGTATACGACTTTATGTAACAGATAAAAATATTTCATTTTGAAAAAAGAAATTTACTCAGGGTATATGTGGTTTTTATTAATAGATCGACCCAAGTTGGGTGGCCAGTTGTAACGATCCGGAGAATACCACTTAACGTAATCTGCACTACAGGGTGCCATCTAGGCATTTGAACCAAGAAAAATTTATAAAGTAGGCATACGTAAGTCAAAAAAAAATTTTTTTTAATTTGCATCCGGTCGTTAGCCATCCTATCTACTTATATTTTTTTTTAAAAAAAAGAATAAAATAAGCCACTGCCAGTAATTAACATACAAACATTTATTTATGCACATATATATAAGATTGAAAATTGTTTTAGTATCAGTTTACATTTTAACATTATTTTGTGGGGAGGAGGTGAACGTAAATGGTCCTTGGGAAAATGATAGTCAACATTTTTTTTGTATATAGTCTTTATACTAACCAAATGTTTTGTAAATTTTGTTAATCGTGTACCGTAATTACTAACTCTAAGTAAAATATTTTTTTTTTGTTCATTTTTTTTTTAAGCAAGTTTACTGATATGTAACATGCACATACGTAAGTTACATTATTTTTTATTAGTAAACATATAAAAAAAAAAAAGTTTGCTAATAAAAACTTTTTTTTTTTAAGAATTAAAAATTTAAAAAAATCATCTTAAACTCGCATATATATAAAATCGCACAGATAAATAATTATTAAAATAAAACTTTGTTAAAGAAAAAGTATTTTAAAAACAAAAACTTAAAAAGATTTAGAGATAAAAATATATCTTTAATCTTGGAAAACACATTAATTAATCAGAAATGGAAATGATTGTTTTAATTAGTTAAATGTAAACCAGCCTTGGGCATTTAAATGTAAAAACATCGGTCAGATAGGAAAACATGGAAGGAATTATAAGACAGAGAACGTAGTTCCTTTCTATGGAGTTTTTTTTATTGCTCTTGTCAGATAGATGTCATATTCCTATTTGACGAGAGGCAATTTCTTCTCTTAACTTTTTGGTGCTGCCGTATTTCGTATTACATTGAATGCATCGATATATTAGATAAATTGACGCCCGTTTTGGCTGCAAACCTTTAGCCTAAGGTTAAATGGGGATAGAATGTTTTATTTTCAAATGCAAATCTATGTAGTCTTCATACTCGACACTAAATAAAAGTGCATTAAATTTAAGTTGTTTATAGACGCTTGCATGGATTGGTTATCGGTTATGTATGTTTTGGGTTTTCATATTTGATCAAAATATATAGACATTTGATAAATAATGATACCTTACTGTGAGTATCTAAAATGTATTTATTCGTATGTCTTTTAAGTTATTGGTGACAATGCAAGTATCTTATGGTGAATACTATTGGGTTACTTATAAATTTCCCTCTGCAATTGTCAGTATCAATGATTTTATATTTTGAAATGTTTTTAACCGTTGTAATCTAGGTAACCGATCTATACTCAACATTATTAAAACAAATTTTTATAATTCCATCTGTGCGAACTTAATTAAAATGTAAATTAAAACCTAAAGTAAAGTTAAAAATAATGTTAAAATGTAAACTGATACTAAAACAATTTTCGATCTTATATATATATGCATAAATAAATGTTTGTATGTTAAATTCTGGCATTTTATTTATTTTTTAATGTTGAAATATAATTAGATAAGATATGATATTATTAAATCTCTGTTACTCCCTGAGCTAGTGACTTGGGCTACATGTAGATTTGATAGATAATGCTGAGGCTAGTCTATTGAAGATAGATGTAATCATGAGTCAAGTATTTCGTGTTATCTCTAACATCCTACATGAAGACCTTAGATCCGACAGTAGTTAGATGTGATCTTGCTCTTTTTCTCGTATATATGTGGATGGACCGGACTGTTACATTTGGCACTATCAACTTTAGGATATGAAAGACAAGTGTACCAGCACTTTCAGATTTGATGTAAGTTGATTATATGTTGTGGTCGAACAGCTGATTGTTGAAGTTGATAGAGGTATCCAAATGTATTTTCGGGTCGGGACATCTGGGTATATTCCACCAATCGTTATAATATGTACGTAATTACACACATATAACAATGTTCACACAATTCAATTTAAATTACATAAACATGAAGTTACCAGGTTACGACAAAATTTTGTAGTTCAAATTTTTTTCAACAGTGTTTCTTGTTGAATTATTTAAAAATTTGTTGTGAAATATCAAATACACGGCAGCATAAAATTATATTATAAAAAAATGATTAATAACAAATAACTATATTATAAAAAATATCTGATAAATAATTTATTAAAATAACAACAAAATAAATGACGCGGATATTACGCAGTCAACATTTTAAGCATATTCTGTAATAAGTTCATTCCTAATTACTGTCCATTGTAGTTTTCGCTTATAATAGCGATAAAATTCGCAAAGATAGTGTCAGTCGTGTAGAGTCCTAAAGGCGAATTCCTGTAGGTAGGATTCAAATAAAGTACTGCTGGTGCCACACTGATGTTTGCGCTTGCGTTTAGCCCTCATCCACATATTTTCCACATTTTGTATGTAGATATCAGAGTCGTGAGGATCATTAGCATGTAACACTTCATTCTCTGGCACTACAACTATATTATCATTTACAAGATTCATTTTACGGACGTCTGAAAACTGAAAAACTTTTAGAAAGCCACGTCTTAAAACTTTGAAAACTTGTAAAAAGTGCCCCAAGACTGTCATGTTATGGCTAATACTATAATTACAGACTGACGCCTAGCAGTGACAAGATTAGTGAGCGCGCGATATTGCTCTTATGTTAGAGAACGCGAGTAGTTAATAAAAGTTGATAATTATCTAAACTGTGAATTATTAATTTAGATATTATGGCCAAAAACATAACATGGTGTCAAAAGTGAATTAATGAAATAATAGTAAAAAAAAAATATTTATAGCAATTTTTTTTTTCATATCATATTTGTCGAAATACAAAATGGTGTCACAATGTGATCGTTTGTACAATATCGAACAGCTATCTATGGAAGGAAATATGTCAATCAAATGGACTGATTGGAAAGAATTATTCCTAAATTTCCTAGAAGCAATAGAAAACAATATGAAATCAGATAAAGTAAAATTAGGAATATTACGTCATCTCATTGGAAAAGAAGGGAGAGATGTAATAAAAACATTAGTCCACACGAACCCAGAAAATAAAACAAAATTGCTACCAGTCTTAAACCAAATGGATAAATATTTCAAGACCAAGAAAACAACATTATATGACAGAATAAAAGCATATACAACGGAGCCATACGAGGGAGAATCGATTGATCACTTTCTTACTTGCTTAAAAGTAGTAGTTGAAAAAGCTGCCTTCGGGGATCAAAAACAAAATATCCTCAGAGATAGAATTATAATGGTACAAAAAGGAGGACTAAAAGACAGATTATTTGAAAAAGGGAATATTACACTAGAAGAAGCACTGGAAATAATACATGGACATGAAACTAGAAGACTCAAAAATGAATTACTGGGAAAGTCTGAACTATGTATTAATGTAATAGCGAAAAATGCAACAAATATACGCAATTGTCAAAAGTGCAACCACAATCACCCAAAACGTGAGTGTCCCACATTTGGTAAAAAATGCTATAATTGTGGAAAGTTAAACTACTTTGCCAATAATTGCCCTACAAGAAGCTAAGACCATAAAATTTTAAAAACACAAAAACGCTCAAACACAAGATATAAAAATATTAACAGAAATGGACGTTATGTGAACGAAGTACATCATACTACAACATCAGATTCATCATATACCAGTGATGTTAAAAATACAATTGTATACATCAGACATGTAGACTCAACTCATTCGTTTAATGGGTGGTATGAACAGATTTTATTAGACAACAATAAAGTAAAAATAAAAATAGACACAGGAGCTGATGTAAACATTGTCTAAAACAGTGCTTAATACTATTCATTCACAACCAATAATATACAAAACAAAGAAATTACGTGCTTTTGGAGGATCATTTCTTACCCCAATAGGAAAAGCAAAACTTCAATGCAAACAAACATCTGCGTAGTTTATGTTTTATAATAATAAAAGAAGACAAACCAACACTTCTTAGTGGCACTGATTGTGAGTTACTAGGTTTAATTAAATGCAACAAAATTGCAGTACAAAAAGTAATGATGGAAAATAACAAAAGTAAAAATGATCAAAATATATCCAACAACAACAAAGATAAAATAACAAAGAGTAGAAAAGATAATGAAAGTATTAAAACACAGGAAATAAAAAAAAAAATGAAAACTTAGTCTATATAAGAGAAATACAAAGATGTTTTTCAAGGTGTGGGTTGTTATGAAGGCGAACACCACCTCACAGTAGACCCAACATTTAAACCAGTTGTCCATCACCTAGATTAATTCCACTAAGTATACGTGAGGAATTAAAAAAATTGGGTGAAGAACAGTCCCATCAATTAATTGAAAAGAAGTACAGCAAAATTTTCAATTAGCAAAGGAAGAGAAATGGCATAAAATCACTAATATAGAAGCTGAAATGTTAGAATTATAAAATAAAATTCAAGAATTAGAAAAATACAAAATTGATGAAAATAATCAAAAGCAAATTGATGTTAAAAAAACTGAAGATAATGCCAGGTTAGCTATTCACAATAAAGAATTATTTGAAAAGGAATGTAATGTGTTAAGAATCAAAGTTCACAAACATCAATCTAGTGTAGAAGAATTAGAGAAAGAAAAAAGTTTGAATTCTAAATTACATCAACCGATTCAACAGCTTAAAGATGATCTTCACAGTTTATCAGTTGTTCATCAGGATTTGCGATTGCAAAACAGCAAATTAAATTCTTCTATTGATTTACTAACAAATGAACTGAAAGTTGCCAAAGCTGATTTTATCAAAATGAAGAACACAGCTGAAAGATTCACAACAACTCCTTAGATACAAGAACTGGATGAGAAGAGAGAGGTGTCTGTAACTAAAACGGAGAAATCAACATCAAGTGACAATGCCACATCGATAAGGAGAATGCCAGTTGAACGTTCCGAGATGAGAAAAAAATCAAACAAAAGAAAAAGACCTCCAATATATTTAAAAGACTTTGTTTGTAAATAAAATAAAAAAAAGAGTTGTCATGTTGTGGCTAATGTGATGTGATGTACTGTGACTTCTCCTTAAACGGAGTCAGGAATATCTCAGCAGCTATGCCCAGAGAAACCTGTTAGCCACTTTATTTTACATTCCCCACTCTAAATTTACCCATAATCTGCTCTATCCCATTTCCACAACATAATCTTTGTCAACTCTATAACCTTTATATCTAAACCCCCTTACCTTTTCCCAAACCCAGCATAAAAACCAATAATTCACTTTCTGTATAATCACTCTTTTCATATTTATTTTTCCACAACTTCATTATATGTACCCTTTCTGTCTTCAAACATTAACATTCAATTAACAAATGCCTAATATTTTCTATTCCTTCCTTACATAATTTACAAAACAAATCACCCATATTTTTCCATTTACATGTATATTCTTTTGTAACTAAAGATCCCGTTCGAGCCTTAAACAATAAACTACTTTCCTTACTATTATCATATATTAACTCACACCTAATATTCTGTTTATTTCTATATATATATTTAAACTCTTTTTACTCTCCATACTATTTCTCCATCTTTCTAACTCCCTAGTCTTTATTAATAAATTTACTTTATTATCCCATTCCTTACTATTATAACACTCAATAATCCTCTTAACACAATCATCCCATCTTTTGTACAAATATACTGATATAAATTCTTTATCCAAATCTTTTGCATACTGCATTACCTTTCTCACCCATCTTGTTACCTGCCCTTTACTCATAACCCAATTAAATACTATTTTAGCTATTCTTTTATTATCCATAAACTGCAATCTACCAAACATTTTCATTTTACTTTTTGCATCTCTCATATGAAAACTTGACTTATCCCATTTCTCCTCGAATTGCCTCCCTTGCTATCCATACTTCTGCAACCAATGCATGTCTTCCTACTTCCCTTTGAGCTTTTTCTAAGTATTCTAATATCTTTTTACTAACATATAATGCATCATTACCATATTCCATATAATTCTATCTACATCATATTATATGAAAACACTGTTAATTTCTTTATCAATCGCTTTCTTTTCTTTATTTATCAATTTTTTCTCCCATTCATCCAAATAATTTTTATTACTTAAAATAATTCCCAAATAACTATATCTATTCACCACACTTAACTTAATATCTCCCAATAAAAATTCTACATCTTCTCTTTCCCCAGTATTAACCAACATTATATTTGATTTTTCTTCACTAAATTTAATCCCCATCTCTTTATCCACCCTTGCACATGTCCTCAGCATAACTTCCCTATCTTCTCTTCTTTCTGCACCCAAAAATACATAATCCGCAAAAAAAAAGACCTGACAAAATATATACTCCCTGACTACCTACTAACGGTATCTCTATCCCTCTTCCTAATCTTTCTATTGCTCTTTCCATTTCACTAAAATACAACACAAACAAAATAGGTGACATAGGGCATCCTTGCCTTAGTCCCACACCATTTTTAACTTTAATTGATTCTATATTCCCTAATTGATATATATAATAATTATTTTCATATAATTTCTTAATATCTATTAAAGCTTCATCCATTCCCAAATTTGCTAAACTTATCCATAATCTATTTCTATTTACTCTATCATATGCCTTCTCTATATCTATAAAACTCATATATAACTGTTTACCTGCATTCCTACTCATATCCATAAGTTGTGTAACTACAAATAAACTATCTCCTATACGCCTATCTAATCTCAAACCTTCTTGCATTTCCCCACTACATTATTCTCTTCCATCCATTTTACAACTTTACTAGCCACCATATATGAAAAAACTTTATATAAAACTGATGTTACCGCTATCGGTCTATAATTATTCAACTTTCTATGATCCTTACCTTTCCTTCAAATAATAACCTTACTCTTGTATTACTCCAACTACTTGGGAAAACTCTATTCTGTGCCATTTTATTAAAATAGGATAATAACTTTACTTTTGCCCTATATCCTAAATTCATTACCATCTCTGCTGCCCTTCCATCTAAACCTCTTGCCTTCCCACTTTTCAATTTCTTCTCTACCTCATTTAGTTCATTTTCTGAAAACCTAATATTCCCATTACTATATTCTTTCATATTTTCTAACACTCTATCATTCACATCTAACATCTTTTCTATATTCATTACGTAACTATTTAGATTCTCTCTAAATCTTCTCTAGAGCTACACTGTTCCCTCATCATCTAGTAATACTAACTCTCTCTCTCCCCTATTTCTCCTTTTAATATAATTCCAAATTTTTTTACTCCCATCTCTTCCATTTTTATTAATATCCTCCAACAATTTACTATTCAATTTCATTCTCTCTCTATAAATATCTATTTTAGCCAACTTCTTCTTTTCTAAGTATTTCCCCCATAAAACAATATCTTTTTCACTTTCCTTATTCTTAATAGCACACTTATATTCTCTACATGCTTCTTTCCTTTCTTTAACTAATTCTCATTTTTTTATTATTTTTATTCTTCTGAATATTCTCACCTAAAACCCTATTTGCCACTTTTTCTACTTCTTTACACCAGTCCTTATAATCATCCACAACCCACTCTTCCATTATTTCTTCAACTTGTATTTTATACTCTTTCAACTTATTCTTATCATTCACTCTCCATCCACATCTTTCACTATTATTTGTACTTTTATTTCTATTTCTCCATCACATTACTAACCATTTCAATTACAATAAAATTATGATCACTAGTGCATACTTTTTCGTCATTATAAAACACCTTAATTTTATTTATTCCCTCTTTCTCTACCAATACATAATTATTGTGTGAAATATATTATTTCTGTACTATAATTACAGACTGACGCCTAGCGGTGACAACTGAGATTAGCGAGCGCGCGACATCGCTCTTATGTTAGAGAACGCGAGTAGTTAATAAAAGTCGATAGTTATCTAAACTGTGTGAATGATTAATTTAGATATTACGGCCAAGAACATAACACATTTTATCAGTATGTGAAAGGATACATACAGGAGAAAAGCCTTTTCAATATCGTTTTTGTGAATATAAGACTGCTAAACACAGCTTAAAGATGATCTTCACAATTTATCAGTTGTTCATTAGGATTTGCGATTACAAAACGGCAAATTAAAAATCTTCCATTGATTTATTAACAAATGGACTGAAAATTGCCAAAGCTGATTTTATCAAAATGAAGAACACAGCTGAAAGATTCACAACTCCACAGACACGAACTGGATGAGGAGAGACAGTTATCTGTAACTAAGACAGAGAAATCAACATGAAGTAACAGTGCCATTTCGATAAGGAGAATGCCAGTCGAAAGTTCAGAGATCAGAAAAAAATCAAACAGAAAAAGAAGGCTTGTAAATAAAAAAAAGTTGTCATGTTATGGCTAATTCTATAATTACGGATTGACGCCTAGCGGTGACAACTAACATTAACGAGCGCACGACATCGCTCTTATGTTAGAGAACGCGAGTAGTTAATAAAGTTTGACAGTTGTCTAAACTGTATTTATTAATTTAGATATTACGGCTAAGAACATAACATAACATGGTGAAAAACTTGTAAAAAGTACCCCAAGACAATATAACAATTTCACACTACCAGCAATACTACCTCTAAGAATTTGCTTTGCGAATTTTATCTTTTCTATAAACGAAAACTACAATGTAATGTGATGTATTATGGCTTCTCCTTAAACGAAGTCAAGAATATCTCGGCAATTATGCCCAGATAAACCTGTTAGCCACTTTATTTTACATTCGCCACTCTAAATTTACCCATAATTTGCTCTATCCCATTTCCACAACATAATCTTTGTCAACTCTATAACCTTTATATCTAAATCCCCCTTATCTTTTCCCAAACCCAGCATAAAAAACAATAATTCACTTTCTGTATAATCACTCTTTTCATATTTATTTTTCCACAACTTCAGTATATGTACCCTTTCTGTTTTCAAACATTTACATTCTATTAACAAATGCCTAATATTTTCTATTCCTTCCTTACATAATTTACAAAATCACTCACTCATATTTTTCCATTTATATGTATATTCTTTTGTAGCTAAAGATCCCGTTCGAGCTTAAACAATAAACTACTTTCCTTACTATTATCATATATTAACTCACACCTAATATTCTGTTTATTTCTACATATATTTAAACTCTTTTTACTCTCCATACTATTTCTCCATCTCTCTAACTCCATAGTCTTTATTAATAAATTTATTCTTTTATCCCATTCCTTACTACTATAACACTCAATAATCCTCTTAACACAATCATCCCATCTTTTGTACAAATATATTGATATAAATTTAAAACAAAATAGGAATTTTGTTGTGACCTGGTAACTTCATGTTTACCTTAAATAACATTTTGTTAAAATCTTAAATTTATAACAGCGTAAGCATTATACGCACACAAATAATGATTATTGGACGTGCGCACCTATACAAATACACGCACATACACTTAAATATGCGCTATTACATATGTTATTAGAAGCTTATATACGGGGACTGGGATGGGTTTGAATTAGGGAAAAAGATACTACTATGGAACATAGTAGGTGAAACGGGATGATGGCTAAATAATACCGTTTCAGTATATTATCTACTCATATTTTGTAATTTTATCAAAAACCAATTTTTAAAAAACGCGCAAAATTTTACTAACAAATTTTGGTAAAGGTTTACTTTAGCGACCAGGGCATATTCGCCATCTAGTTTTTAAAATTAGAACTAAAATCTTACGTATCTGCTCTTATATTACAATTACAGTAAATATTTATTAATTAAAACGTAAAAGATAATATAAAAAAAATAATTTACCTTTTTAAGCATAATTATACCCTATGCATAGCAGGAAGTTGGAGAAAAGGGCGGCAGTGCTATATCTACTGCGGAAGGCAAATTCTTGGAGGTACGATGAAAATAAAGCCCTGCTGGTACCAGATTGGAATTTCAGCTTACGCTTGGCCCTCATCCACATATTCTCAATATTCTGGGTATGTATGTCTTGGTCTTCGGGATTCACGAAGTTGTCCTGGTGGACAACCGAATGCATGTGCACCCCATTGCTAAGTCTGCTGATATTATTGTACGCAGCCCAGCCATCTGAAATTATGCGAGTCCCTGGTAAAATGTACTGCTGGATTAGGGCCTCCAATGAGCCAGCCGTTCTATCCGCAACTTCTGTCAAGAAGCATGTAGGGTAAAACTGACGTTTAGCTACCCGAACATTTCGCCCTCTATTTTTAAAAAACATAACTACTTTTTAAAAGACTTAACTACTTTTTCCCCTCTAATAACTGTATCCAAATTTAATAAGTGTATGTAACTATATCTAAGTGTAAATGTTAATAAAAAAAAAAGGAAAAAAAAACTTACATTTACGTGCGTATTTTTCACTTATAGCGGTCTTCGCTGTATATATAACTGTAAATAAATTAACTATAAATAGAGTGGAGATAGACAATTAGAAAGATCCAACTTTAATCAGTTTATGTAACAAGAAATAAACTGTATCTAAATGGAAATATTAATAAATAAAAAAGGAATAAAACTTACATTTTTATGCGTACTTTTCACTTGGAATGTACATCTAGCGGTCTTTACTGTATATATAACTATAAATAAAGTATATCTAACTATAAATGTATTTTTTACACGAAGATTAATAAATAAAATGGATGTAAGAAAACTTACTTTTTTAGGCTCTATTTAGTCTAAGTCCCTGCTGTAAAAATTATGAACTACTGTACTTTTGTCACATGACATTTTCATCATAAAGGAATATATGCAGATTAAAAACTACTGTTGAAAGTCTTTTATTTTTCAAATATTGATGAAATTTTGTATTATATTTTGGAAAGTAGGATAATTAGTTTTTTTGTTTATAGATACTCCATGAAATAGTGTTGAAAGTCAGTGAAAATTTTTTTTTTATATGTCGTGCAGTTCATTCCCCCCCCCCCCATCCATCATTTTTCTAATTATCACTTTATTTTATTACCTAGTCTTTCGAAAAAAGCATTAAATAGTGCTTAGCATACGTTAATTTTTTTTAGAGATTTAGTATTATAGTTTTTGATTTATTTCAATCTCTAGAAAGTAGCATTGAATAGTGTTTCATCATCATCATTATCAACCATTATCAATCCACTGCAGGATGAAGGTCTCTCCAAGTTTAATCCATCTTCTCCGATCTTTAGCTTCTCTTCTCCACATCACCCCTACACATTTTCTTATTTCATCCATCCATCTTACAAGTGGTCTCCTTCTGGGTCTTTTACAATCTCTTGGAATCCAGTTTAAAATTTCAATTGTCCATCTATTATCATCTCTTCTAGCAATATGTCCAGCCCAACTCCACTTCAATCTTTTAATTTTTTCAATGAGGTCAGTAACACCTGTTTGCTCTCTTACCCATACATTGCGTTTTCGATCTCTTCTTGTTACTCCTAATATACATCTCTCCATACTTCTTTGATTGGTCTGAAGTCTCTGTATTGATCTTCTATTAAGTGTCCAAGTCTCAAATTCATAAGTAAGAACTGGTAAAACACATTTGTTAAAAACCTTTCTTTTCAAACACATAGGCATATTTCCTTTTAATATCAAGTTATTTCTACCAAAAGCACTCCAACCAAGTTTAATTCTATGATTAATTTCCTCCATTATGTTTCCATCTGTATTAATAGTCTGACCAAGGTATTTGTAACTCTTAACTTCTTCTAATTCATCATAATCAATCTTTATTTTCATATTTTGAGCAAATCGATTAAACATTACTTTAGTCTTTTTAACATTTATCTTTAGTCCTACTTTCCTACTTTCATCTGATAACTCCTGCAACATTTCCTGCAGCTCCGAAGCATTATTTGCAAAAACAACTACATCATCTGCGAAATCTAAATGACTTAAATAATCTCCATTTACTTTCACTCCTTTAGTTTCCCATTTTAATCCACAAAATACTTCTTGCAGCACTGCTGTAAAAAGTTTTGGAGATATGGAGTCACCTTGTCTTACACCTTTCTCAATGTTGACTTTCCCAGTATCATTATGTAATCTAATTGTTGCTGTTGCATTTTTATAAATATTCTTTAAAATATGACAATATCCTGGATCTATACCTTGATGATCCAATGCTTTAATCACTGAAGAAATGTTTATAGAATCAAATGCCTTTTCATAATCTACAAATCCAAAACATTATGACAACTCATATTCATTTGTCCTTTCTATAACTTCTCTCAATACCTGAATATGATCTACTGTACTAAACCACTTTTAAATCCAGCTTGTTCTCTTGGTTGGTGAAAATCCAAGGTTCTCTGTAGACGAGTTGTAATTATACTCTCACACCAAACTCAATAGAAAACAGTCATCTTGCATTACAATAAAGTTAATAACACAACCAACTACAGCAGCCAATAAAGGCATTTGTCTGTGCTTTTAGCATAGAATGAAAGCCAGACCGGCTAGCAGGGACTCTCTCTGTTTTATTGTAGAAAGAAGCCTCTTAGGTTGGCTGAGGCCGCCGCCATGAGCGCTCTTTTTGTGATTATCATAGAAAGAAGCCTCTTAGGTTGGGTGTAGGCCATTGTAAACGGTATATTTCTAGGAAGTGACCTAGAAATAGCACTGTCAAGTGGCTGACACCAGGAAATAGAAAACAACCTAATATTGGTAACTTTTTGTATTAGTATTGAAATAAATAATTGAAACCTTCATTGGACATCTGGGTAATAAAATAAATTTTTTATATATTTTATCTAAATTAATAAAAAAAGATAATGTGGTTAACTAAAGCTGCAGATGCCTTGTCAAAGGCTATACCATCCATTATTTGAAGGGATGTAAAGATAAATTTATATGCAATTATTACTGAAAATAAACTATTCCTTGTCATATATTTTTTTGTTTAAGTTTTCCTTTATGCATTTCACCAAGTTAGCTTAGTAGTGCAACATTGCAAATGAATTTCATAAACTCCAAAGCTATGATTCGATGTTAATGCGATGTCCTTTAAAGGCTATAAGTTCAAACCCATGTTGCTAGTAGTGCCATTATTGGACTTCAATAATATAACAGGTCTAAATTAAGAAATATTCTAGCCAACTCCAGCATCATAAGTTACATATATATGATGAGCAATAAATGTAACCACTGGAGCCAAAATTATCAGCAATCAGTTTTAATCTTATAATGATCCTTAGTATGCTCATCATTATTTGTGATTGAGTGAATAGACTATCATCCTATATGCTTGGAGTTTAGCTACATTTCTTGCTAAACATAAGCCAATTATCTTTTTTCAAGATAGTTATCTAGGCATCTGGTTGCAATAGTAAAAAAAAATGAACCACCTAATATTTTTCCTTAGAACTGTAGATGTTATTTTATTTTTACCAAGTAATAATGTTCCATTGGTTATGCTATTAGAACAGTGATAATGGGTCTGTAGAAGAATTCAGCAGTCTGCAAAAGCAGTTGCCTAATGGTGTAAAATGCAAGTCAACTCTGTGTGACAAATGTGCAATGTTGTGAATGAGTGTCAAACATGTTTAAAGGTGAAACAAAAAGAACGTCTTGAAAAGTCAAAATAAAATATAGTTCTGGAAATAAAGAAAGGGTGCTGGTGAAGAATGTATTTGGATTATCTCTGACATAATGTGAGTAGTAAGGTGCTTGCAAAATAAAGACTTCAAATATATAATAACCTCTCAGGAGATACGAAACTTTTGAAGAGATCTAAGTGATCTTATTATACTCAACTAGCAAACTAGCAGTTCAACTATTAACTATCTTATTAATATCTTTATTATTCATAATAAAACTCTTGAAAATTTATTAATACACATAGAAATATAACATGATCCCCATTTGTTATGCTTGCCAAAATTTAACTTGAAAGTATTGATTTTGATAGAAATAACTTAGTATTACAAAGAAATATATCTATACCTTGCAAAAAAAAATTTCAGTATATTAACAGTTCTTATTTGTGGACCTGAGACTTCGGCTTTTAACAAAAGAGCTATAGAGGCTTCTGATCAGTCAACAAAATATGGAGAGATGTATATTGGCATAACAAGATGGTAGAAGGGATCGAAAACAAGATCTAGAGACTACATGTGAGGTAGATGGAAAGAAATATGAAATTTTGTTGATCTGATGTTGAAAATAGATCAGAAAACTGGATTAAACTGAGACACCCTCCATTCTGCAATAGATTGAGAATGTTTGAAATGATGATTAAGTCATATTTCTTTGCCTGTGATAATTCCAAGTGCCTCACATTCTTTTAATAAATTAAAACTTCTTCAAAAGTATAATTTTACAAAGTGTGAATATCAGTTAAATGCATTATCTATTGCACCAATATTGATATTGGCACATATAATTTTATCTAAAAAAATTATTAAAATAATCTTTCGTAAAAGAAAAACATGAAGAGTTTATTGCAGTTTGTTTTCGAAAAAGAATTTCACACTGGAAAAAAACAATCCTGCCACTTGGGTCATTGAAGAATTGTTTATAAAATTGCATTAAAAAGACATGAACCCTCAAATAGTTCTATCAGTGTAGCTTGTGTGGTTGTAAAAATGTTTGTACTGTTATATTACAACCATATTACGTCAAAATAAAAATATCAATGTCAACTTTGTAGTTATAGCACAGATATAAAATGGAATTTTTATAGACATTAACACCCTACAGAACAGCCTTACAACAATGATGAACAAATTCGTCATTAGTGTAATGTATGGTTCTAGTACTACTAATAAAAGTTATTTAGAAAGACATAATAAAACTCACCTTAGAAAGAAGCATTATAATACTAAAATAAAACAACATCATCAATGTACTATGTGTAACTATAACACATTAAAAAATGGGGTTTAACAGTTCATATAAAAACTCTCACTAAAGAAAAGCCTTATAAGTGTAATTTGTGTGATTACAAAGCTTCATTGAATAATATTTTAGAAAACCATATTAGAATTCACACTGGAGAAAAGCCTTTCAAATGTAATTTTTGTGATTATAAAGCTGCTGAAAAAGGATTATTAAGAAAATATATAAAAAGAAGACATCCCGATAATCACACAAAATCTCGCAGTCATAATGCAATTGTTTATATAATTGATAAATTATCTCAACAGAATATTTTGCTTTTTAAACCTAATGATAGGCCTGCTCAAGGTGCAGCTGTTTTATTATATATGCATTCAGAGATTGAAAAAATTCAGTTATTATCTTTACAAACAAACTATATTGTAGTTTCCTTTGTTTATCAGGCAGTCTTGCATTATCTGATTGCTGTATACTCTGTAGCTAAGGGTAATGATATTGCAAATATAATCCATAATGTTCAAAATAAGTTCTTACAGACACCAGGTATTATAATTCTGGGTGGTGACTTTAATTGTACATTTCGATCTCTTCCTATTGCATTACAAAATAAAATGAAAGAAATTTCACTATAATTCATTGCATGAAAGATATCGAGATAATGCATATACTTTCTTTAATAGCAGATTCTCATCTCTTATAGACCTTTTCTTTGTGTCGGGGTATAAGCTAAATGAGTCAACTATTAATACATCTCTGATTGGTTTTTCAGATCACCTCTGTTTAAAGTTAGTTCTTTATAACTATTATCAAATCAATGTAGATTTTCTATTAGGAGAAACGTTAGAGATAGAGTTTTGCTCTCGATTGACCAATTATCAGTTATATTGACTGTCATTAATTATACAAAATGTTCAGGCCTACCACCCTGTATTGCTTGGTTTAAAATTAAAAAAGATCTCTCTAGAATATGTTATAAGAATGCACAGAATATTTTATCAATGAATCAAATGAAAAATAGAATCTCTGAAATTCAGAGTCTTACGCAATATTACCTACCTCAGACCTAATCATCCATTGATAAATAGTTTACAAGATGAATACAACAGCTTATATCAACTTATGCATCAAGCTGCTCGTACAATATGGCTCAGGAAATTAATTCCTAAGTTGAGTAAATTATCAAAACCCATGATAAACTATGCTAAATTATATATTCCCCGACTTTAGGGGTATTGCCAGTATCACCAAGGATGATGATGGCATTGCCTCTGGAATCTATGTTGATAATTACATATTTGAAAATTTAAAAATGAAATTTGGTGTATGTACAGATTTCATTGATCAGAACAATAGTATCATAATGGGAACAGAAAGAGTATATTTCAAATCAGCATATTCAAGATGAAATTAATATGCTCAAGGTACAATCAATAATGGCAAATGACACAATCCCAGCCTCTGTTTATAAACAACTTGACTATGCTCTCAGATTTGCAATGCGATTTTTTAATCAGTTGTGTTATGAGAGAATTGAGTGGCCCTTTATTAGCAACAGAGTAATTTTTAGCATTAAAAAAGATAAATTAGTGCAAAGTCCAACAATTGATGAACTGAGACATATTTCTGTAGAAGATATTGATTTGAAGATTCTGGCTAGAATTCTCTTGAAAAAATTACATCATCTTATCAGTACTAGAATATCATTTGCCCACCATGCCATTAAGGGTAGACGTGCAGTAAATGCTGCCTTAAAAATTCATGAGGCTATTAAATATGCAAGGGATTTAAACTTAACCCAATATTATGCTATCTAAATAGATTTTAGGGCTGCTTTCGATCTGGTCCATTAGACATATTTGATTCAGTCCTTCCGTCTTTTAATCCCAGATCACATATGGTTGGCGAATGCAGTTGAAAATTATATTAAAAATAGTAGAATCTCTTAAAAACTTTATGAGATCTGATTTTTTTATCACTAAGAGGGGCATTCCACAGGGTTCTCCCCTTGCAGCAAAATGAACACTTACTTGAATAAATTAATTATTAAAAAAATTGAAGATAAAATAAGTAATTTTTCATCACTTAAATTATATGAAATTACAAGAGCGTCAATTTTTTAATTCCATTGTTTCAGGGATTTTGGCATACTATACACCCTACATGACAACAATACTCAGAATAAACCAAATTGCAAAGAAATATGTCTGGGGTAGAGCTTCAAGATGGATTTCAATATCAATCTTGCAGATGCCAAAAGAAAAAGGAGGTCTTCGCCTGATCGACCCAGAGCTATACATATCTTACATCAAGGCAAGTACATTTATTAACTTAATTAAAAGTCAATTTCTTGGGCCTTCAGTTGATCTTGACAGCACCTTTAACGAAATAGGATGTAAAGGAAGATCTTTTATAGCTGATCTGTTCATTGCTTATAGGGATCTCCAGGATGATATGAAGGTGTCCAGTTTGGAAAGTATTAAATATAAAGACTTAATGAATCATTTTAAAAGTCATGGCAATGCATGGTTGGATATGTCAAAGAAAAATGTGTTGAAAAAGTTCCACTCTATATATGCACCCCAATCCTATTTGAAATTTATTTTCAAACTAGTGAATGGCTTGTTTCCAACTACTAAGGTTCTAAATGAAAGACTACATATGAATTTAGATCGAGTCTGTTTGCTGTGCAAATCTGGTAATGAGACTTTTCAGCATCTATTCAAAGAATGTTTGGCATTTAGGTACATAAGAGCTAAAGTGTTCCACAGGCCAATCATAAACTTAAAACTTTTACTTAGTCAATACTGTGCATACCCTTAAGACAATATGGTATATACGATGTACTATGATATTTGACAAGAAATTCAAGTGGCTGAAAAAACTCTATAGTGATTGGGAAACTTATTTTAGTCAATGTCTAAGATACTTGCCAAGGAAGACAAATCGAATCCGGGGTGGTCATGAAATAACTATGTGAGATTATCTGATGAACATTTGTCTTGAAGAAAGGTTTAATTCTTATGTGTGGCTTATTCCTTGGGCTAATCAATCATTTTGTTACATGCTTTGCTCATTTGAATTGCATGTCTTAGAATGTCATTCTAGTACAGTGATACAAATCAATCTCCTCGAGTTGAAGATAACTAGTTAATTGCCTGCAGAATTTTTGTCTTAATAGTGAAATATATCAAATTCTTTGGGTTTTGGTATACAAAACTAACATATTTATCATTTGTTTAATTACTTGTGTAAATTGTAAATATTTATTGTGTTAATAAAGGTTTTTTATCTCGCTCAGTAAAAAAAACATTATCATTGTAATTTGTGATTATAAAGCCACTACAGACGGTTTGTTATGCGATTATGAAACTGCTCCTAGAAATTCATTAAGAGCTCATGATTAAACACACTCGAGAAAAGCCTTATCAATGTGATTTGTGATTATGAAACTGCTTAGAGGTTCCTTAAAAAATCATGAGTAAACATACTGGAGAAAAGCATTATCAATGGAATATGTGCAACTACAAGACTGCTGTGAAAAATTCTCTTAAGATACATAATAAAATTCTTAATAGAAAAAAATCTTATAAATGCAAAAATTCATAAAAAAATTCATGCAGAAACAGCTGCACCAGTGCTATTTGTCTGATACTTGTCATGATACTTGTGTTATGTCTTTATTTATTCATTAAGTGTACTTATATTTGTTTAACTAAGGGAACCACCTATTTCCCTCTTACATTTGATTTTCTAATTAATATTTAAGCTTTATGTGCATATTTTTACGGATTAGTTTAATTTTGTCATGTCATTACGCAAGATTTTATTAATTTATGAGGGCCTTAGTTAACACATCAGTGCCATTAAAGATGTGAATCTTATAAGCGTTGCTCCCCCAATAATGTTATAAAACTTTGTATATCTTGCTTTGTCAAACCTGATAACAGGTGGTCCCGGATTATTTTCTTATGGCATATCTTGAAATGAAGTTTGGAAGCATCATATACAGGATAATGTCATGTTGTAGTAAGGCTTTGCATGGGATAATGTCAGAAAAGCTGAACCATGGAATCCCTACCAACCATTTCCTCAAATACCACCCTGTCACAAGTGCAAGCAGATTTCTTTCTTTTGCAAAATTAATGAAGCTTCTCATCCTAAAAGGACTTAATATTTCTAGTGTCATCATTTAGGTGAGAACACAACTCTTAATTAATATTTTATATTGCCTGACTATTTTCTATAAGTCGTAATGCTGTGATTTCTGTAAACAATCCTTCTTCCTCATTATTATTTTATACATTAGAAATGTCATTTTAAAGCTTATTTAAGCTAGCTGCACTCTCATTAAAACCATCTTTAGGTGTGCTATAAACAACATTCAGTAAAATTTCTTTCAAATCAGAATGATTTGATTAAACATGCAAATAACTGCTTTTTGTTAAATTGTTTCTAATCAGAATGATTTGATTAAACATGCAAATGACTGCTCTTTCTTTCAAATGATTGATGAAGTACAATTACTGATCCAGTAAATCATGTAATATCTATAAATAAATTTTAAGGTACGGTCAGGATAAATGAATTTAAATATAGGTTTCTGTAAATAAAGCTTTATTTCATCCATTTTTATTAAGGTCATTTAGTTCTGATCGAGCTAGTCAGCGTTCAAATTATAAATCGGTGTTAACAATTGATATCTCCATTAGCATATTAAACCACACCGTCTTGAATATCTGTTGCCTTTGTTTTTGTATCTATTCAATTCTTATTTGCATATTTAATCATTATAATCTGTGTTCTATTAATATTATATAATCTATTAGAATATCCAAATAGTTACTAATAATTACTTTAACCCAGATTCTACTAATTTTATGAAATATAAATAGATTCATCATAGTATTTAATCAGTTTATAAAACCATTACTTGTTTATTCGGTTTCTCATTAATTATTATTAAATTATTAACATTTCATAACTAATTATTACTTAATGGTTCTTTGTCTCTGTGTTTTATACATACAGATAGTTAAATAGGTTGCGTTATATATAATTAAGATCCTAGTGGCCGTGGATTCTCTATTACATTTAGTTAATTATAAATATGCAACTTTTTTCGCATGCGTTAGTGAAGGTATAATTATACTTAAAATAATGTGTAGTAGGTCTGCTTAGCGCTTTCGAGATTTAATGTTCGAATCCCATACTCATAGCTTTGTGAATGAATACTGTTGATTTATTGTACACATATGCAAATGAGTTTCAATATTTAATTAGTCCATTGTTTAGAGAGAGCAAAGCATGCCTCTCTTCCATTAATGGCACTGGGATCATTTGCAATGTAAAAAGCTTCTTTAACTTTTCTTCTGTACAAACCACTCGGGCAGAACTAGGTTCAAACACATGGCCAGCAGCTGCCTGGTGGCCCCAGAATACCGATGTTCCTTTATTTTTATTTTTAACCCTGTTGTATACATACATGTGTTGGTAAATTCTTGTATTAAGGTTAGCGCGAGTCTCACCGTAGTAAGATGCCTGGCAGCCTAAATGAATGCATGCCATTTTATAGACCACATGAGGGGCTTGATCTTTTTCTATTGTATCTTTGGAATTATTTATTGGGAGGTGTTCTGAAGCTAAATTTGAAATTGTTAGGTAATTTTTTTTGTGATATTTGAGGTTACATTATGTATAAAAGGAATTGATATGTATTTCATATTGTCTTTAGGCTGTTTATTTCTGAGTTTTCTATACAATGTTTTTATTCTCTGATTGATCATATTGGGTTTAAAGCCTATGTTAGTCATTTCTTTTATATATTTGTCGATGTTGTTTTTCCTATCCACTATGTATTTACATAAATGGTGATTTCTAAATAGGAAAGCATTCATACCTGCCCATTTGTATATGTTGAGGGTGTTAGACTTTGGACTTGTGTAACCTCTTATGTGCAGTTGTTTAACCATCATTTTATAATCTAGGTATGTGTTCTCTCTTTTTATTAAAAAGTCTAAATATTTTATTTCTTATACCTTGTTTTCATCAGTTTTGTTGAGAGTTAATCCTGAGATGGTTTGAAATTCATTTTGTATGTTGATAATGGCGGAAGGTTTTTGCTCCAATAAAAATGTTGTCAACATATCGAGTGTGTATGAGAGTTGGATCTGTTGTGAAATGTTTTGGAAGAATTTGGCTCTCATAATGGTTTATGACAATACTAACAACAATTACACTCATTGGCAGTCCTATTGGCCAACCGTCATTCATAACATACCATTTGTTTTCAAATTTAGCCAATATGTTGTTATCCAGCCACTTCAGAATTGTATTATAAAATCAATTCGTTTTGTTGGATAATTTTTCTTATTTAACTCATCTTTGATGATGATAATGGAGGTTTTTCTGTTAATTGAGCCATAAAGTTCATTGACATCGCATAGTCATTTTGTGTTCCAAATCTATTTTAGCATTTTTTATTCTTTCCACAAATTCAAATGATGATTTGACAGTGTGGTTTCCAAATCCCAGGGAATCTACAAGTCATAGGTTGACCATTTTTGCAGTTTGGAAATAGTGGACACCTCCAAAATCAAGCATTAATCTGAGAGGAGAGTTTTCTTTATGCACTTTTATGTTGGCAAACATTCTAGGTGGTATTGAAGATGATGGATAGATTCGGAAATATTCAGCCATAGACAGTGTTTTATCTTTATGAGTCTTTAATATGTTGGATATGAATCTGTCTTTGTTGATTTTATTATTGTTTTCAATTATGCATGTGAACTTAAGTTTGTTGATCTGCTCTTCCATTTTGCTTGGGTACTCAGCTCTTGAAATAAAGACGAATCTATTGCCTTTATCCTCTCTGATACATACAATTGAGTTACTTTCTAGAAATTGTTTAGTTTTATTAATTTTGTCATGCCAATTGTTATGGTTGGGTAGCAAAATTTATGTTTAATAATTTTTATAACCTTTTCTTTCCTGGGTTCGTTTATAAGACCAGCCTCGATATCAGCCATAATTTCCATTTTTGGCCATGTCCACTGACCCCCAATGAATTTAGGCCTCAGTTTGAGAACGTTTCTAATTTCTTCCAGAGGATTTATCATTGTTCTGTTTATATATGTAACTGCTGTGTTGGTAGGCATTATTTCTATATTTTGCTTGCATGCCAAAAATTTTAGTTTCTTTGCGAATTTAACTGTTAATTTCAGCTCTAGTTTATTGCGCTTATTAATAA